>CM070830.1:31353495-31368892 GCA_036326025.1 Chrosomus eos | reverse complement strand
ACTCCCCGCTTTTCTATCCTCCCTTCTCTCCATTCCAGAAAGCAATCCAGAGCCCACTCATTCTGAAACAGCCTTTACCATTGTGTATTTCACATTACCGAGCTTTTTAAAATCTCTCAGCATTAATAATTAGAGTTACTGAAGAGGAGAGGCTCTCTGGTTCCACCTTCTCTCTCTTTCACTCTTCTTCTTTACATCGATGTAAAGGGACCACATACCTCAAGCCCGAACTTTAGCTGGGGACGTGCATGCTTTTCTCTCCTCGACAAAACATTGATTCAGTGGACACAAAAAATAACTGGCCTTAGCCCTCTCTCTTAACCCTGTCCTCAGAGAATGTACTCTGGAATCTTCACTACAGTCTTGACATATTCAGCCTTTATTTTTAACATACAACCAGCAAACCAACTCTTTTCTCATTAGAGTCCTTCATTAAATCCCACATCACTCTGTAGGACACACGATTACACAGGGATTTCGGTATCCTCTTTCTTATCAATTATTTTATCATTGATGATTTGGGTGTTTGCAAACATAATTTGACAATTTTATTTAAAGGGACAGAATTGAACTCACCCACAATGAGTACCACAGCTGATTTAGACTATGAAATGCATTAAAAAAGTAATTTATTTTATTTTTACTATGGGAAAATTAATGGTTTTACCATGGTCTTTGGGGACATAATGTTTTTTTTGTATATACTTTGGAGAAACATAAATACCATGGTACATTGATATGGTAATCATTCAGCACCATTGTATATCTATCTATATATACAGTGGTGCTCAGAATTAATGGCACCCCTGGAAAATATGATAAAAAATGGCATAAAAAATAAATCTGCATCGTTTATCCTGTTGATCTTGCATTCAAAAAATTGGCAAAATCCTAACCTTTCATTGAAGTAAAAGATTTGAAAGTGGGGGGGAAATCACATTATAAAATAAATGTTTTTCTCCAAAACACGTTGGCCACAATTATTCATACCCTTTTATTAAAACCTTTTTGCAATCTCCTTTTGCCAAGATAACAGCTCTGAGTTTTCTCCTATAATGCCTGATGAGTTTGGAGAACACCTGACAAGAGATTAGAGACCATTCTCCATACAGAATCTCTCCAGATCCTTCAGATTCCCAGATCCATATTGGTGCTTCTTCTCTTCAGTTCAGCCACTCATTTCTATATGGTTCAGGTCAGGGAACTGGGACGGTCATGGCAGAAGCTTCATTTTGTGCTCCCTAACACATTTTTGTGTTGATTTTGATGTTTGTTTTGGATCGTTGTCCTGATGGAAGATCCAACCACGGCCCATTATAAGATTTCTAGCAGAAGGCGTCAGGTTTTGATTTTTTATCTGTTGATATTTGATAGAATCCACAATGCCATGTATCTGAATAAGAAGTCCAGGACCTCCAGCAGAAAAATATGCCCACAACATTAAAGATCCAATGGTATATTAAATTGTACACATGGGATACTTTTTATCATTGTGTGCACCAAACCCATCTAGTGTGTTTGCTGCCAAAAAGCTCTTTTTTTTAGTTTAATCTGACCACAGAAGCCTGTGCCGTTTGAAGATCCAGTCGTGTCTGACTCCTGAATATGCTGGAGTTTGTATTTGGATGAGCGAGGAGCATTTTTCTTAAAACCCTCCCAAACAACATGTGGTGATGTAGGGGTTGTTTGATTTTTTTTAATAGGCTTTCTGACCCCAAAACTCAACTAATCTCTGCAATTCTCCATCTGTGATCCTTGAAGAGTCTTTGGCCACTCAAACTTTCCTCCTCACCGTCCATTAAGAAAATATAGACACACGTCCTCTTCCTGGCAGAATCGTAACATCTTTAGATGATTGGAACTTCTTAATTATTGCCCTGATGGTGGAAATGGGGATTTTTAATTCTTTAGATATTTTCTTACATCCACTTTCTATTTTGTGATGCTCAACAATCTTTTGCTGCACATCAGAACCATGTTCTGTGGTTTTATTCATTGTGATGAATGATTAAGGGAATTTGGCCTTTGTGCTTCCTCCTATTTAAACTCCTGTGACACAAGAAGTCATAGCTGGACAATTTCATGTTCCTAGTCACCCTGGTGTGCTAAAAAAGGTAAATATTAATGGGAATATACTTCATAGATAAATTATTCATAAAAAATTCTAGGGGTATGAATAATTGTGGCCAACGTGTTTTGGAGAAAAATATTTTTTATAATGTGATTTCCCCCCCACTTTCAAATCTTTTACTTCAATGAAAGGTTAGATTTTTGTCTATTTTTTGAATGAAAGATCAAAAGGATAAACGATGAAGATTTATTTTTTACAGCCATTTTTGATCAATTACCAGGGGTGCCATTAATTCTGAGCACCACTGTATATCGATCATATTTGTTTGTGACGCTGCTTTGGAACAATATTGTACAAAACCATGCAGAAATTGAAATAGATACCATAATTGTAACATGGTACTAAATATGTTTTTGTAAAGAACACTACCATTCAAAAGACAGTAAAATACATTTAAAATGTTAAAAAGATATTTATATTTTGCTGTTTTTTTTTTTATTTCTATTTATCAAAGAATCTTGAAAAAAAGTACTATTTAATTATTTAAATTATTTAAAATGTATCCTCAACAAAATTATCAAATGCATCAAGAAATATTTTTTGAGCACAAAATCAGATTTCTAAAGGATCATGAGACTGATGCTGACTATTAAAATAGAAAACATTTTAAATTGTTATAATATTTCACAACATTACATAAGATATTTCCTACAAAAACATTTGAAAATAAAATCATACCTTACCGACTCTATTGAATGGCAGTGTAAATCGGAGGTGATTCCCTAAAAACAGCAAGAAACAACCAGAGATAAATGCATTGTGCTTAAATTTCTGCAAATACATATACAGGCTCTTCTACATTGTCATATCTATCTGTTAAACTTGCTACCACAGTAACAGTGGTGCCAGTCTATGACATAATACAATATATTTCAGGTGCATCCAATAATGATAATGACCTCAGGGTTGAGTGAGCGCAGGGCTGAAGTAAAGGATGCATTCTGTGTCAGGAAATAGTTCACATTCTACAACAATATAGATGAACAGAGTACAATGAAAAAGGAGAGAGAAAGTTTTCCTTGAAATGGAGGCCCTCAAACCACAAAATTATTAGCCGGGACATGTCATTTGTAACAGAAAACAGGAAATCTGAAGTAGACAAGATATGCAGACCCAACTGCCCTGTTTAACCGCAGTAAGACCACAACGGGTAGAAAGGGAATCCCTGCCATTCATGATTGTGTGACCTCAAACTTCTTCATGAAGTTGTACAGTGTTTTCAGTCTTCTAGCACTACTTTCTGACACACACAAACACACACACACACACACACACACACACACACACACACACACACACACACACACACACACACACACACACACACACACACACACACACACACACACACACACACACACACACACACACACACACACACACACACACACACACAACACACACACTATAATAAACTAACTAATGCTAGCCTTCCAGCATAAAAAAAAGATTACTTTACATTTTTTCAGTCTTTTACTTTACTTTTTCAGTCAGATGCCATATTGGGCGGTACTTTCCCAGACAGCAACATAGTGTCGGCCCAGATCCAGGCCACATCTGGTACATGTGGATTCCACGCGTACCAGATGTGGGCCGGATGTGGGCCGACGCTATGTTGCTGTCTGGGTGGCCATGAGTATGAAGGTCTGGCAACGCGAGACTTATGTGTAAATATGTTTTGAGAATATTAAAGACCATGACCTTGAACAAACATTCTATTAGGTTACAGGAAGAATGTTTGTTCATAACTTTGAGAGAACGTTCTGAGAACGTCCGCCGTTAGCTTGGCCAGAGACAAAAGTCTACAGAAATCTCTACTGGAAGTCTGAGGGCTCCATCTGATTGATCGGTTAAATGATCATATCGACAGCCAGTTAAAAGAAAAGGAAGCTAAATTTCTCTCCTATCCTCTCTGTCTCCTGCTGAATCATGCTGTGGGATGATTCAAGAGTCCAGTTTCTTCTTTTATACTATCCGCTGGAGTTTATTTATGGCTTCGTCTCCAGGGAAACTGCAGGAAGTGTGACACACAACATCAGAATGGAACTAGGGGAAGTGGGATTGAGAGATCAGCAAAGAATATAAGTCTATATGCTTGTGTTGGGTCGGTGGATCAATTTGTAACCGTACTGTATGTGTGTGTGAGCTTAGTGCTCATAATGAAAACATGATGACAGGTCTGAATGAGTATAATAGTAGCCAAACATCTGTGGAGTCCTTGAAAGTCCTTTATTTACTCTCATCCCTCGAGTGATAAAAGAGTTTTTTTTTTTAAGTTTTTTTTTTTTTTTTTTAAATCATGCACACTTTCTTTAGCCGCTTTCTGCTCATAATGTTTATTCCCTGGTAGGTTCTTTAGAGTCTGACTCATTCTACTACAAAACCCACTCAGGGTGTGAAGTTGATAACTCTAATGAGTTTCCTGTTATTTTACTGTGATAAATCCCTCAGTTTTGGTAAAAAAATCTCATTCCAGATATGAGGATTACTGGGAAAGAACATGTCGATACAGTGGTGCAGGTTTGACGTCAAAACCTGGAAGATTAATTCTCCGCTGATTCCTTCGATATTTTCATTTGTGGTTTTATAATGGGGTTTTTCAATTTATGTGTTAAATAAAGCCTGTGGTAAACATAACTTGACAAGACTTTGATGATTTCTTCTATGTACACTGCACACACTCACAGCCCAAACTGTCTTATCTAGTAACTTATTTTCAAAAATGAATATCACTGCTTTAAAAATCACGTTTTCACTAAGGGTGTGTAATTTAGGTTGTAGAACAAAATTTCAAAGTATCGTCAATATTTGACAAGATTTCATCTCAGCAGAAAGTTGTGAATGATACCTTTATTAAAGTAAAAACTATAAAGCAAAAATAATGCATTCAGACCAATATCTAGACTAAAACTGGACAAGTAATATTGCTAAGTGGTTTCGTAAAGTCTGTATGATGTCCTGTTCCTTTGGCTGGTGTCCTTCAAAACATGATGCCTAACAAGACCCATTATCCAGAGTGAAATCAATGTCACACATGGCCTCACAGGGTTTATTTTGTTCTGTTTCCTTTGCTATGCATGAAGGGTATTTCTGTTCCAACTTGAGCTGTTGCGGGGCAAGACTAGTTTCTCTAAACTATAATAAATTATTGTGCGTATCTGTCCTTGGGTTTGTATAGCTTGTATACAGAGAATCAAGTACTTTTATCATACTTTTATCAACTTTTATTATATGCTGTTGTTGGTCTCCAATCACCAAAGATTTAGAGTCAAGGAGTCAAAACCACTTTACAAACCCAAACATGTCCGATAAGTCCTGGATAAATCTCTTAAAATGTGGGCACACACAAACACTTAACCCACATACTCCAAAACACACACCCCTGCATTTAAGTCTGGCCTTGTCTCTCAGTGACTCACAAACATAAATCACACTCTTAATGGCTGTAGAGTGTAACATTAGAGCGTGGCCAGCATATAGTGTTGGCATATATGGGACTGCATACCTTGAATGAATCCTCAAAGATCCAGTAACGGTTACTATCCTCACCTTAGATAATGCTCTTCTATACGCATGTGTCACATAATGATGTACTTAAAGCAATCAGTGAAAATCATACATTTTTAGTAAATGGAATTTTGGATTGGGAAAATGTCTGTTATGGGCAAATGAAAACATAATGGATGCAGCATTTTTCAGATAATGGAAGTGCATCTCCAAAGTACGTCTGTTCTAATATTGGAGATACTGGTCTGGCAAACAAAAAAACAGAATGGAGGCCATTAAATGAAATATGTGGGTTGTCTACTAAGGATAATGGCATTTGACAAAAATGTCCTAATTTGCCTTATGATTACCAATTCAATAATATTTAACCATTTCTTTGCATTTAGTTTTATGGGTAAACATACTAAATAAAATAAACTTAACCGAAACACTAACTGATGATGACTGATGGTAAAAGTGAATGTGAAGACTGGCATGAGGAATAACAGACATCTGGGAAAATTGTAATGCAATATTGCAGATGAATTAAACTAAATTTCAAAAAAGGAATTTATTTATTTTCAAAAAGTGCACATATTTTTATAGATAATGCAAAGTGTTGAACAGTACAGTTAAAATCCCAGCGGTCCTCTCTGATTGAGCAAAGGAAAGTCATATATAATGGAAGACACCGTTTACACTCATGTCAAGCTTGCATTCCCCACGTTATCTCTAGTTTGTGTAACTGGAACGCCAGAACATTCCATAGTACCACAGGGATTATTGCTCCTTGCTCGAGTCAATGGGTGATAAGCAAGAACAACAAGCCACTGTCATGCTGCTAGCAAAAAAAAAAAAAAAAGTGTGGACTCTCACAGATATGCACAATGCAGCATATTGATCAGTTCAGTTCCCATCCTCATATTCCATGGCATGAACTTACCGAACAATCAACACCTACATCTGTCATCTCTTTATAATTGCTATGTATCTGTATGGGTATAAACCCCTCAGGTACACAAAATGTTTTCCACAGCATGTCAACTATTAAAATAGCATGTAAACTCTAGGTAAATACTATGTAAACCAGCCGAGGCACTGTAGTGATGCCTTACGAACACCAAAAAGAGCCAATTGACCCCTGATAAGACTGTGAGGTACGAGCCACAAGTCATGTAGTCATTTAAACCTAACAAAGCAGTGAAAGAAAACCACCACTACCACAAAAAAAGGGATTTGAATACATCGTCCATGGTTATTCCCTGATTATCGGAACACTCTATGAACTCTCTCTCATTTCAGAGCACTCAACACTCTTTAGGTATCTCTCTGCCCTCCCTCTTTTTATTGACTTCCTATTTGATGACTGATGAGAGAGGGGAAGGGAGGGGAATCTCTTGTAGAGGAATTCTGCACATTCCTGGAGGCCTCCCAAAGGCCAGCTAATGGGCATACAGTCATTTTCACACAGACGGTATCAGGGAGAACTGAGAGTAACCATTTAACAAGTTTGTATCGCTCATTCCTATAGCAACAACCAGAGAAAAAGAACATCCTGCAACTTCCCAATGTGGCAAGAAAAAAAGCCTTGAAACTGTTTTTGTAGTTTATTTGAATAGCCAGTTCTGAAAACATACAGTACAGAGAGTGGATACGTTTATCTCTTTACTACCACTGGCTCTCTTGCCTTATAAACAATATAGAGTTCAAAGTCAAACTGCAGTGATTATGTTATGATTATTTGTTAGTTTAACCATAGTTAAACATATGACTGCATGGCATGACTGCAAAACAAAGAGATTGTTCCAGTTGAAAGTGATACAGTCATGTTCATATGCTATATATAACTATAGCACCACTGTATCTCGGCTATTTTCTTCATCCACGTTGGTATCCATGAGAACCAAACACAGCTCTCGTGAGTGTGTATGACTAAGAGGCTGGTGGTTTTCCTGCGCTCTTACGCACATGTGTGCTGTGGATAACTACTCTGTGGAGCTGTTACAGGGGCGCGCCCTGACGTAGCAACGCAGAAAAAAAGGGCGTAGTACTTCCATAATGAGACTCTTTAAAGCTGCTGCTCCATAAAGCATGTTAATCTAGTCGCAGGGATCTGGACTTTGGAAATACGCAGTACTTTTGAAACGAGTGGCGCAACTGCATTTCGGCGTTTTCATCCATTTTTGTGGACTTACTTTCTCTTTCCTCGCAGTAAGTTGGATTTATATTGCAGTACAAAAGTACGTTGACTGTTTATGAGTGTAAAAAGTCCGGAGCGGATCAGAAGAAGACTGTTGCCTAATTCTTGCCTTCAGGATAAATTAAGTCACTTTGGCGCTCTGGGTCATGCATAAGCTGATATCTAACTTTTTGGGACACTGTGGTTGCTTTATTATTTACAGCTACTAAAACAAAATCCGTTTGGCTCTTGTCAAATTCGTTGTGATACTCTTTTGCGCCAAAATTGATGGTAAAAAATGGTGTAGCCTACATTGTAAATTAACTGCGTTCTGAGTAACTGCAATTGTCGGTCGATCATTGTAGTTCATAAATAGCCTGTAGAAATTTTGGTTACACTTTATTTTAAGTTGACGTAGTTATATGCTACGTTACATGCATGCAGATTAATTAACTACATGTATTTACAATAGAGTTGCGGTTAGGGTTTGGTTTAGGGTTAGGCTACTTGTAATTATGCATACTTTACTATTTCTATAGTAGCCTACGAACATGTAGTAACGTGTAACTACGTCACCTTAAGATAAAGTCTTACCGAAAGTTTTAATAAATTAGACAATAAAAATACAAGGTTAGGCCCCATACGGAAATGTAATATATGACATATATGTCCCTATATCGCAAGTGATGCTGTCATATATGCTAAATATAAGACAATATATTACTATTACATATATAGTTATATCTAGATATATGTTGATATAGGTTTATAACATATATAAATTGTCCATATTAAATGAGTATATTGACATATATTAATACAATATATATGATTATTGTTTATATAATATTGTATGTTATAACCATATATTTCACCAATATGTTTAATTTATATATGCCAATTTATTTAAACAACATACATACATTTTACATGCTTATGGTTCCTTATTAATTCATTCCTTGTTTTCCTTATTTGAACATCTTGAACTTTGAACAAGTAATTCAAACGCAATCAAAAGACCGCCAATTTACGCGCATTCAGAGACCAAACGGATGAAGAATGTTCGCTCTTGTCGAGTGGAAAGAAGAAACGGATAATGAAAGTTGGAGCATTGTTCCAATATCACACATATTATTACTGTATTATACATACATAAAATATATGGGCTAGTTTTATATGTCAATATATGAAATTGTTCCATTTTCTAATAGGTTTGATATATGGCCAGATATATGTAGGCTACATATATGTTTTCACTTTCTATGTGGATATATGTAATATATGTATATTTCATATTGTACATATATTACATTTCCGTATGGGGCTATATTAACCTTGTATTTTTACATGACGTACCATGTAACAATCAGTTTTTTGATGCACTGGTTAAAACCAACTGGTTTTGATAATAAAACGCCTGAATATTATATTATATTAATTATATTGTACTATATTATATCAACTCAAACTCCAATGACACATACAATAATATTATTTATTAATATTTTATTAATAAAACTTTTACATATTTATTTATAATACCAACTTAAATTCAATAGAAAACATAGTGTTAAAGGACTATATTATACATTTTACCTGGTCATGATGTACTTTATCAATAAAATGTTCTGGTGTTTGTACAGAACCTTAAGGAAACATCATGCTGCTCCTCTTACTGGGAATCGTCATCTTGCATGTGGCAGGACTGGTTCTGCTCTTCGTGTCCACTATAGTCAGTGTAAGTATCTATTCTGCAGTTTTTTTATTTGATTAATATCTATCTATCTATCTATCTATCTATCTATCTATCTATCTATCTATCTATCTATCTATCTATCTATCTATCTATCTATCTATCTATCTATCTATCTATCTATCTCATATTAAAATGACAAATTATGTGATAGCTATTAATTACGCAATTCATTTGATGTAATTATTAAAGTGGAAGTCTGCCAATCACAGGCTAAAAGCAGCTGTAAGAGAATATTTTGTATGTTTAATCCCTGCTAATAAGTATTCTTGCATCCTCTAACAGGCATGGGTTGTTAACGCCAGCAGCAGTGTAGACCTCTGGACAAACTGCACAACAATCAATAGTGAGAGCAAATGTGACACTGCTGACACTGGAGGTAGGATCCTGCTAAATTTTATATTTAAGAATGAATGTATGATGAAACCAAACATTTAAGGTGCAATGATATTAATTTCAAGCTTGGAAAAGGTCTGCTTTTCTGTCAATGGTTAAAGAGACACAGTCTGTATGTTACACATAGGGAGGTTAGTCACAGTGGGCTTGATCCATGGCATTACTGTCAAAGCCCCTTTGCCTGTTTACCACTTTATGGTGGGTGTGCCCGCTCTGCCTCAAACCTTGGTACTGCCATCTAGGGGTGAGAATGCAAGCATGCAGTTTCAACCCACAACAGACCCCTCTTAAACATCAGCTCAGGCAGACTGTATAAATAGTCTGGTTGCCGGTGCTGAGCTCGGGCCCCTTGTTTGGGAGTGGAGAGTGCTGGGTTGCAAAGAGGTTTGAGAGCCTTTGGGGTGGGGCAGAGGTAGAGCATTTGAAGCAGCTTAGATTTAGACTGATCCGTGTGATGGGGGAGCATCAGAGAGCCGTAGGCCAAACATGGTGTGATTTGAGTCACGCCCACGAATCAAAATGCAAGCGACGGGGTGTTTAACGATAAAAGAATGAAGGCGATTTGAAAGAGAGAGAGTATTAACCAAGTTTTCAGTTAAAATACAAACTAAAGTTGCCATTTTTGAGTTAATCTTGCCATAAAACATGTATATACATTTTTATATATATATAATATTCATTTCTAAATCATAAAAAGTACTGTCAGTTCCCAATCAGTTCACTGTTAAACTGTTGGGTGTTCTGAGGGTGAGATGATGTCATAGTTTTCGAGCGAGAAACGCCTCTCTGTGCACTTTGGAAATGAGGCGGGACCAGAATGCTGTGCTGTGTTATTTCATAGCTCTCAGTCAGTTGGCGTAGCACCTATAATGTGCTGTGTTTGTTTAGGGTGTGGTGGGCACATACTGAAGGGCTTTTCTGTCCTGCTCTCTTGCATGCGCTTGCTCACGTGCCGTTGCTACGGTGCTGGAAAAAATGCAGTTTTTATTTAAAAGTTTGCACTTTGTAGTTACTTCTTAAGGTGTTTTTTGACGGTCATCTATAGGCTGTAAAGAGGGTCTTAGGGGTTTTATTGGTGCATGACTAGCAATGTACTTTAATTAGATGGGATTTAACTTGCACACAAACAACAGCAGTTAAAATGTGAACTATGTACTGTATTGCAAGGATGCTTTGAATTGATCAAGAGTGACAATACAAACTTAACATAGTTACAAAAGATTTTTCTATTTCAAATAAATGCTGTTCTTTTGAACTTTCCAAAATGTATCACAGTTTCTACAAAAAATGTTAAGCACTTAACTGTTTTCAACATTGATAATAATAAGAAATGTTTCTTGAACAGCAAATCAGCATATTAGAATGATTTCTGAAGGATCATTTGACACTGAAGACTGGAGTAATGATGTTGAAAACTCAGCTCTGTCATCACAGGAATAAAAAAAAATGCTAAAATATAAAAAAATAGAAAATGAATATTTTAAATTATATTAATATTGCACAATATTACTGTTTTTACTGTATTTTTGATCAAATAAATTCAGTATTGGTGAGCATAAGAGACTTATTTTAAAAACATTTTAAAAAACTGACCTTCTGAACAGTAGTGTATTAGTAGTAGTGTCACTGTAATATTTATATTCATAAATGATTTAGGTAACACGTTTAATAAGGTACATCCCAAGATTAGGTAACAGAATAGTTAGCATGGAAAATATTTATTAATCTAAAAATGTTGAAATCTAAATATGGTTTAAAACATTTTTAATATTAAAAGTTGTATATTGCATTAGGGGGGAAAAATGAGCTTACATTAAAAAAAAAAAAACGGTTGATTTCTAATGTATTAACCCAAACCTACTTTTCTTCACATCTCTAGTAATTAAGACAAAAACAATTGCCCTTTTTCTATGCACTGTATAAGATGTTGGTGGTGAATCAAAATGGAAAATGTTCTTCTTACTATTAAATAGGATAATACACAAACATACTTCAGAATCAGTACTAAAAGTGTAATGCAAAACAATCCCTGCAGGGTAAGGGACAAATCAATGGGGTTAAATTGAACCTGAGTTCAAAACAAGCAATCAAACCAAGCGCGAAACCATCCTAAGATTACCTGAATGGATTTATTTTATTCCGGGAGTGATGCGGAACAGCTGGCATGGCGAAGCTACTCAACACCGACAGCTAAAGCATGCATGAAATCCTATTCATCATCCTGATATAGAGAACTGTTTCATGGACCAAACTGGGGTTAATGCAGTCTAGTATTAGCGCACATACTCGCACCCCTGTGTTATGTTTCCCCGGTGCATATTTATCATCTGTTAAGCCACATTCTTGACACCCAGGACCATACGTACCCCTCTAAATGCAAACACAAGGCCTCCGCTTTCCAAAAACGATACCTTCTGTCCTGAAATACACATCCCCGCATGACTGCTGTCAGAAATACATGGGTGTTGTCAAGCTCAAAATGAGCACAGCTGCACCTTTTTTTCAGGAAACTGCAATGTTTACTTCATGTGAAGATAGATAAACTGAGGATAAACTTAGTAAATGGACTGTATGAGGGGATGTGCATCTATTTTTACTCTATTGTTAAGAGATGATTGAGAGATTTATTGTATCAATTGTATTGTGTGGGTGCAGTATAGCCCCGGTATGCAAACACACATATAGCAGCAGAACCTTGTATGCAATTATAGTCTCCTCGTATGACCTCTGATGAGATGTTCTAAAAACAAATGCCATTTCCACAATTGTTTCCATTCTGAGATATTTACAAGCTCAAAATTGTTTTACGATTGTGCAGTTAATGAGATCATTGCTAGAATTTTGAAGCATTCATATGCCTGGTAGTCTTCCCAGGACTTGATCGAGTTTTTCTATATTCTTTTCCTGGATGTAATCATGTCTTTGTTATAAAAAACAAAGACAAGGATGCGAAAAAAGAGAGCAGATTTTTTAACATTTTTGATACAAGCCCTCGACCTTTGCTAATATAAGCTGTCACCGTAATACGTGTGAGATCTCACTGTCCTTCATTGACTACCTTTCTTGATAACTTTGGATAAGTCAAACGAATATTGCTATGTGTTCCGATACGACTGTTCAGACGGACGTCACATTGCAAAACATCTGACTCTATCGGATTTAGGACCACATATGGAAGTGGCCCAAATAAGAATTGAAAAGATCAGATTCCACATGGTTTGAGCCGTTCACACTGTCATGACAAAAACAGATCTGAACCACATATGAGCAAAAAACATAAAAAAATTCAGATTAGGGTCTTAAAATTGGCCTATTATCATTTTCCTGCAGTCTGAACCTTATTTTGCATTAGGCTCTAGTAGAGGATTTGGTTGTTCTCAAGGCTATAGTATTGGCTCTGATTTTGTTTTAATCAGTAGCAGGCTGATCTGCTTTAGGGACTTGACAGTTTCTATTGGCTATAAGGGGAGTGGCAGACACAGCTGAACATGAGAGAGAGAGAGAGAGAGAGAGAGAGAGAGAGAGAGAGAGAGAGAGAGAAGAGAGAGAGAGAGAGAGAAGAGGAGAGAGAGAGAGAGAGAGAGAGAGAGAGAGAGAGAGAGAGGAGAGAGAGAGAGAGAGAGAGGAGAAGAGAGAGAGAGAGAGAGAGAGAGAGAGAGAGAGAGAGGAGAGAGAGGAGAGAGAGGAGAGAGAGAGAGAGAGAGAGAGAGAGAGAGAGAGAGAGAGAGAGAGAGAGAGGAGAGAGAGAGAGAGAGAAGAGAGAGAGAGGAGAGAAGAAGTAACATGATGCTATAGGAATGACCCTTGGATAAGAAATAGACATGCTGGACAACCCATGCATTCCAGAACCATTTTTGGTTCCTCAAACAACCTTTTAGTGATTTCTCGTTTTAAAAACAACCATTTTCTTAGTGCCAAGATCATTTTAATAATCCAAAGAACAATACCCCTTTCTTCAAAATATCTTCATGTTCAGCAGAAGTCATGCAGGTTTGGAAATTAAACTAGTGAGTAAATACTGACAGATTTTGCATGTTAGATGAACTATCCCTTTAAAACTCGATTGAGGATAACAATTCTAAAACAGAAACAATTGTTTGTACATAATGGGACATTCCAAAGCCAGAACACACACTAAACATTAAACTAAAACATCTGCCACAGCATTCTTCATCAATCTCAAACTCACACAAACCAGTCTCAAAGCATGAACTTAATGTCCAAAGCTTTTTTCCTGCAAATTACCTCTTTACCTTTTAAAAAATTGAGGTCAGTAAGGGTTTTTTTTTTTTAAAGAAATGTTTCCTGCTATTCTGAAAATACTAATGTTGACCTTCTGCTGTCCACACATATACAAGGGTGGAATGGCTCTAATGCAGGATAAAAATGACATACGGGAGGCTTTTAAAGCCATCAAACGTAGGTAATATAGAGTTAATGGAGCTGTAAGCTACCGTGTTTTGGCCCTGCATGGGACGTCAAGAAAGGATCGATATCAGGTGCTGGTAACCTGCTAAGAGCTTTTAGGAACAGAAACCTCATTATGTTTTTGCACAATGCATTAAGGGTTCCTGGATTTGCCAATGCTCTTGAAACAACCATCAAAACATAAATGTATCATATTGGCAACAAGAATAATTCATTAGGAACTGATATTTGGTGTTGTTTTTTTGCCGACTCACCTCTGTCGTTATCAATAATACAGTTGCGCGCCGATGTAAAAGTGCAACTCTGCTGTGATCGATGAGAAAAGAGATAACGACCAGCTTAATGCTCATTCGTGTTCATTTTAAATGACCATCTCCTTCTCAGAGCCAATGTTTTTTTCTGCAAAGCTCAATCTGCCCTAAGTGGATTCAGGAATAAGTAAATGCACTAATGTTTTGAAATGCTTTCTGTTTTTCAGTTTGGATCCAGGCAGTCCAAGCCCTCATGATCCTGTCAATCATCTTCAGCTTCCTGTCTCTCATCCTGTTCTTCTGCCAGCTCTTCACGCTTCAGAAGGGTGGACGCTTCTTCCTCACCGGAGCATTCCAGATCTTTGCCAGTGAGTATCGAGACGTCATATGAACAAATCAATGGAGCAACTTGGTTGTTTGCAGATGCTAATGAGGTTGACATAGCATGCTGACACACTCATGCAGTGTTAATGGACCAAAAGTGCTCGCAGCAGAAACAAAGGAGAATTAATATTTGTATAGGCTTTTGAGCTAGTTGGCTCAGGTGATCGGAGATCAATTAGCATTTATAAATAAAAGATCATCTATATGACATCGACTGATCTCCTCTGTTCATATGGAGGTGTATGATGAAAAGACCTTTGGCCTTAGTCTTGTTACTCTAATGAGTCCTGTCAACTCTCATTAAGACACAGACGGCACAGGAAACCCTTTAATGCTGTCAGCCGCGGTTGCAGGCAAACTTCCTGCAGATAATTTAGTTATGATATCTT
>CM070830.1:31030217-31353395 GCA_036326025.1 Chrosomus eos | reverse complement strand
ACTAGAAAAATGTTGCATGTGCTCATTTCCCAACATTAACACATTTTAGACTGCAATTGTTACTTGACATTGTAAGACTAAAACCTGAAAAAAAGGAAATAAAACTGAATAGTGTTGAATTAATTTGATCTGGCTAAAGAGTGTAATATTATTTGTATTTAATTTAATTTCTGAAAACACCTGTACTGTAAGTTGTCTGAAGGAGTGTGAGCTCTGATGAAGACTGTTCATTTCACAAGAACCCAACTCTGTGCTTCTGACTCGCCTCTCTTATCAAAGCTTGTGTTTGTGTGTTTATTAAAAGATATTAAAAAGAAATACTGCTTGAAAGAAAACTGTCTCTCTTTTTACTTAATTCCTGCAAAAATGCAAATTAAAAGTTTGCATTTGTATGAGAAGCAGTGGTGGGTTGTGACACAGAAATGGCTCTGATAGCACAATGGCAAAAACGAAAATAATAATATAAAACGAAAATAATACATAAAAATAATGGTAAATAAATATATATATATAATATATATATAATATATATATATATATATATATATATATATATATATATATATATATATATATTATTTTATACAGTATATACATATATACTCTTGTAAATTCTGGGCAACCAGCTGAGAACCATTTGTTAAAAAAAGAAAAGTCAGAAAATAGTGCCACATTGTGGCGCAATTTAAATAGTGCATGTTAATATGTGACAAAATATGAAGACTGCAATCCAACAATTTAATTCGCTTTTAAGCAGCATGGCAGTTAATACATGCTATGTTTGACATTGATTTCTAAGGGCATATTTTTAGCTTTATGACTGCACTTTTGTAGTCATAAAGTAGTGCCCACATTTAAACTTTTGTAGTGCCATATTTAAACTTTTTAGCACCACATTCAAATTCTAAGACACATATCTGATAGCTACAGGTCACAAACACTAACCTCATCACTAGATAGAACAGAAAATTATGAACTAAGTCAAATGTTTGAGGAGGAATTGAGGGTATTTTTCATCAGATTGTGAATATGTTTTTCTTCTCCAAAGCACTGCTGCCCTCTAGTGAGATTCAGGATAACTTTGTAAAATAACTTGCAATAAACTTCTAACACAAATAGATCTAACAAAAAAAGAGTTAAAGACTAAAAGAGTTTAAGAACAAAACAGATTAAGGAAAAGAGGCATGAGAAAGAAAATGTTACAGACCATTTCACAAGGTGTCACAGTCCATTTAATCCAATTATACCGTTCACGAAATCATCAGCAATGGAATCATCCGTCTTCATTTAGCTGGGCTTTGTTTGCTGGGTGAGTTTTTCCACACGTTTTATCCGCCTAATTCCAACGCGGAAGTAAGTGAAGGTGTCTTCTGTGAATGTGCTATCTAGACTTTCGATTCATTAGCCGATTTTTTTTTTTGGAAATAACGAGAATATCTTTAAAGGGCTAAACTGTAAAACTGTTTGCACTACAAATCAGTGTGCTTATAAATAAGCCAATACATTAAAATTATATGGTAAGAAATAGTTTGCAATATCAAGTAGGAAAGCAGCATAACGAACTGTTTATGTTTACAGCTAAAAACAACTGGAACTGGAAGCCAATCACGACACGGAAGCCAGACACGTTGAATTTACAAATGGCCACGCCCACTGTGACGTCAGAAATAATAATAATACAAATTTGAGGTGAATTTCCTGTTCACATGTTATAATAGAATAATTCTGCATGAGATAAATATGTATTGAGATTTACATAAAAAATTAATATATATATATATATATATATATATATTATATATATATATATATATATATATATATATATATATATATATATATATATATATATATATATATTTGCATTTGCCTGTTGCCTTTGGCTTGCTCAGTTGGGGATATTCAAATTAATTAACCAATCATTAATACCATTGATCAGCCCACCTAACGTGGATGTTTTTTTCCACTAAGAAACAAACATTGTTATGTTATTTTGATTGATACTGTGAAGCTGCTTTGATACAATCTATATTGTGAAAAGCGCTATATAAATATACTTGACTTGACTTAATAGGCCTATTTATAAATATAGGCTAACTATTGAACTTTTACAACTTAATTTTATATTATTTGATTATACCTACCATACCATACCTCACACCATACCATCTTCTTCTGCTAATCCGGGGCCGGGTCGCGGGGGGAGCAGTCTTAGAAGAGACTTCCCTCTCCCTAGACACTTCCTCCAGCTCTTCTGGGGGGATACCGAGGAGTTTTCCCAGGCCAGCCGGAAGACATAATCCCTCCAGCGTGTCCTTAGTCTTCCCCGGGGTCTCCTCCCGGTGGGACGCGAACGGAACACCTCCCCGGGAAAGCGTCCAGGAGGCATCCCAAACAGATGCCCGAGCCACCTCAGCTGGCTCCTCTCGATGTGGAGGAGCAGCGGCTCTACTCTGAGCTCCTCCCGAGTGACCAAGCTCCTCACCCTATCTCTAAGGAAGTGCCCAGCCATCCTGCGGAGAAAGCTCATTTCGGCCGCCTGTATCCAGGATCTTGTCCTTTCGGTCATGACCCACAGCCCTTGACCATATTTGAGAGTAGGAACGTAGATTGACTGGTAAATCGAGAGCTTCGCCTTGCAGCTCAGCTCCTTCTTCAACACGACAGACCGGTACATCGACCGTGTTACTGCAGAAGCTGCACCGATCCGTCTGTCAATCTCCCGTTCCATCCTTCCCTTACTCATGAACAAGACTCCAAGATACTTAAACTCCTCTACTTGATGCAGGAACTCTCCACCAACCTGATGCGAGCAAGCCACCCTTTTTCGACTGACAACCATGGCCTGATTCTCATCCCAGCCGCTTCACACTCTGCTGCAAACCGTCCCAGTGGATGCTGAAGGTCCTGATCTGATGGGGCCAACGTGAAAACATCATCCGCAAAAAGCAGAGACGAAATCGTGTGGTCCCCAAACCGGACACCCTCCGGCCCCTGGCTGCGCCTAGAAATTCTGTCCATAAAAATTATGAACAGAACCGGTGACAAAGCCCTTCGGAGTCCAACATGCACCGGGAACAAGTCTGACTTACTGCCGGTAATGTGAACCAAGCTCCTGCTCTGGTCGTACAGGGACCGGACAGCCCTTGGCAAAGGGGCCCGTAGCCCATACTCCCAGAGCACCCTCCACAGGATGCCGCGTGGAACACAGTTGAATGCCTTCTCCAAATCCACAAAGCACATGTGGATTGGTTGGGCAAACTCCCATGAACCCTCCAGCACCCTGGAGAGAGTATAGAGCTGGTCCAGTGTTCCACAACCGGGATGAAAACCACACTGTTCCTCCTGAATCCGAGGCTCTACTATCGGCCGAATTCTCCTCTCCAGTACCCTGGCATAGACTTTCCCAGGGAGGCTGAGAAGTGTGATCCCCCTGTAGTTGGAACACACCCTGCGGTCCCCCTTCTTAAAAAGAGGGACCATCACCCCGGTCTGCCACTCCAGAGGTACTGTCCCTGACCACCACGCGATGTTGCAGATGCGTGTCAGCCAAGATAGTACCACAACATCCAAAAACTTGAGGTACTCAGGGCGGATCTCATCCACCCCCGGTGCCTTGCCACCGAGGAGCTTCTTGACTACCTCGTTGACTTCAGCTTGGGTGATGGATGAGTTCGCAGAAAGACGTGTCGGTGGGATTGAGGAAATCCTCAAAGTATTCCTTCCACCGTCCAACGATATCCCTAGTTGAGGTCAACAGGTGCCCACCTCCACTGTAAACAGTGTTGGTAGGGCACTTCTTCCCCCTCCTGTGGCGCTGGACGGTTTGCTAGAATCTCTTTGAGGCCAACCGATAGTCCTTCTCCGTGGCCTCACCGAACACCTTCCAGGCCCGGGACCTCCATGACCATCCGGGCTGCAGTCTGCTTAGCCTGCCGGTATCCGTCAGCTGCCTCAGGAGTCCCACAAGCCAACCACAAGCGACCCTCTCGTTTACCGGGGTGAACTCCACCACATGCAAACCCACACCAGCCTGCCGCCTCTCACCGCAGGCAACTCCAGAGTGGTAGAGAGTCCAGCCTCTCTCAAGGAGTGTAGTTCCAGAGCCCAAGCTGTGCGTGGAGGTGATCCCGACTATCTCTAGTCGTTACCTCTCAACCTCCCGCACAAGCTCAGGCTCCTTCCCCACCAGTGAGGTGACGTTCCACGTCCCTAAAGCTAGTTTCCGTGTCGGAGTGTCGGGGCCCCTGCCTTCGACAGCCGTCCGATCCACTATGCACCACCCCCTTATGTCCCCCCTGCAGGTGGTGAGTCAACGGGAGGTTGGGTCCACGTCACTCCTTCGGGCTGAGCCTGGCAGCGCCCCATGGGGGGAGGCCCGGCCACCAGGCGCTCACATGCGAGCCCTAACCCCGGGCCTGGCTCCAGGATGGGGCCCCAGCTGCGCCATGCCGGGCGACATCTCGGTCCTTGGTTGAATCTGCCTCATAATGGGCTTATGAACCGCTCTTAGTCTGACCCGTCACCTAGGACCTGTTTGCCTTGGGAGACCCTACCAGGGGCATATTAGCCCGGACAACATAGCTCTTGGGATTGTTCGGGTACTCAAACCCCTCCATCACGATAAGGTGGCAGTTCAAGGAGGGGCCCTAATTATTTGATTATTTATATTTATTAAACATTAATACATGTAAAAACATTTTATTTATTTATATTTAAACTGTATAATTTAATAAAATTTCATGATTTAAAAAAAAAATCACTCAAATCATATGCTCCTTCATTTAATCATAAATTATAGATCTAATCACTCAAAATGACTATTTAAGGGAATCAGATGATGTTGGGCTCTCTTGGGAATGTCTGTGTAAGGCAGACAAATTAATATTACCCATGTGTCTTATCTTATAATGATGGTAATTAATGTATGTGACTACAAAACCCTGCAACTCAAGTCTGTCAGAATGATTTGCTGCACCTAGTCCTGTTTCCAAAAGGCCAAATCCCTATGAAGATCTGGAGATGTTGTATGTTACAGAAAAATACTAAAAGAAACATGTAATGAAACCAAATTAAATGCATATGTTCACATTTAAATTGTTGTAAGAAGCCTTAAAATGAGGGAAGAAACAAGTTTTAAACCTAGTTGAAAAAGGTCTCATACACTCAAAACAGTGGGATTTAAAAAACATAGTAAACACACCCTGTCAGCTTTAGACAGCACAAGCTTTGTTTATGCCCCACATACCCCTCCTCTGTCGCCACCGTAATTGTTTACGTCCTCCGGGTCAAGAATGAGACTACAAAATAATGACATTATCCATCGTGTCCCTTTCAGTCTCCTCTGCCCCCCGCCCATGTCTCAACACTTTAATTCTACCCACCCAATGTCATTAACGCCTCCGCTATCCATTCTCCAGTCTTCAGGGAGATAATATTCCTTAATTTCTGGAACACAATGGAAAAGGACGCAAACAGAAGGTCCACCTTAATCTATCAGGCCTCCTTCATGGCTCTGAAGCTCTCTCTGACAGGCATAGCATCGCTGGACCATGGACTGGGGGAAAAGAGACACAATTAAACCTCATGAAATGCAAATGGGCCTTTTTTAAGGCAAAGGATGGGGGTTATTTTCTGCCTGAAACCACCATCTGCTGGCTATCACCTGCACAAAGCATCATCAGGTCGGGAAATTTGTAGCTTTAATATTTTTTTTCTTGTTAATTAAAAAGAGAGAGATAGTTGGCTTACGAGAACACAGCTGGTTTTGATCAGAAGGAACGTTCAGCGGTTTGATTCCTTTTACATACACGCAGTGTCCAAAATGTACTTTTTAAATAAATAACAGGATTCTTATTATTATATATTTAATATAATACAATTAAAATATATATATATATATATATATATATATATATATATATATATATATATATATATATATATATATTATATATATATATATTATTTGTATAATTGTATGTCTTTGTTTTGAATGTCACCACCAACTCACCAACTGGCAGGTGACGCTTCATTTACAGTACTTGCCAAAAAGCCAATTCATACTCATATTTTGGAACCTGCATGCTAACTCGAGCCAAAAAACACAAACAAAACAATCACCAACATAAAGATGCACACGCTAGTGCTTAAACACATGTATATGCTTACAAACAATCTGGAACAACACACCCTTGACCCTTCACAAGTGCACAAACATGGCCTTTCACTCACACAAACACCACACACACCACCTCCTATTAAAGATGACCCTCCCCTTACGAAAAAGATGTATACTTTCAAGTTAATTTTATGAAGTATCCTTAAGTAATGTTCAAGTATATTTGTAAGTGTACTTTATGTAGTAGGCCTAAGTATACTAATATCAATGTGTAACAGTAGTAAACTTTAAGTACACAACTAGGTTTCTCATTTGTAATGCATCTGTACTACAAGTGAACTTATTGTATACTAAGTCCACTAGTAGTTTACTATTTTACACTACCAGTGGACTAGCCTACACAATTCAGATACACAGAATTAGAAACATATCTGTTTTATATAAATATTCTAATCAATATTTTCAAACAATGTAAGTTTCATAAGACTGTATGAAAAACTATGTAAAAAGTATATTTAATTGGCTACTCGATCAAAAGAGTTAACACAACTACAAGCCAAGTATACTTTGAATACTTAATTATACTTTTAAGTATATCTCGATCAAAAGATTGAGCACAAGTACAGGCCAAATATACTTGGACTTTTCTCTCAGTATAAGTCAAGTACTCTTAAGTTTAATTTTAAGTATATTTCTGAGAAGTACAAGTATATTTTTGAGATGATTTGTAAACTGAAAGTATACTTTCTTAGTTTTAGTTTAAAAGAAGTATAGTAATAGAACACTTGAATAAACATCTTTTTCGTAAGGGTCGCACAATTGCCTCAGTCCCCCAGCGGCTTCATAAATCCCGTAATATGCGTGTGCTTGTTTAGAACCTGATCCCTCCTCACCCAGAGGTCATCCACGAGCTGTACCCTAGAAACACGTCTGGACGCAAGCCTTCCCCGGGGCAGCGTTCCACCAGGGTCAGAATGGACCTGCTGTTTTATTTTCTCTCCTCCTCCGTCCGTCATTCTTCACAGTCACAAAAGGCCTTTCGCTCCAGAGGAACCAGATTTGCCCCCCATTGGCCCGATCTCAGAGGTTTCAAGGTCAAGACCAGGCTGAAGGTCATCAAAGCCAGATCTGCCCTCTGCACTGGAGTCTGTCCATCATGATGTCCAGATGAAGGAAACACTCGCCGCTTATGGAGTTTCAGACTAAATCGAACCCATTCAGTCCCATCTATCATACTCAATCATGCTAATGCTTGAGAACAGGCGATCTGGTCATAATAAAGGCTTTGAAAGGAAAGCATTCAGGGGTGATGAGACAGACAATATATTTTCTCTGTTTAACACTCAAACTATGATGAATTAGGCAAAGTGACAAATACTCTCTCTTAAAGGAATAGTTCAACCAAAAATAAAGCTTTTGGCATAATTTACTCACCCTCAATGTCTGGACTTTTTTTTTCAAGTATAATATCCAAGCTGCTCAGTCAAGATTTTAATGAACAACAACTTACATTTAATTACATAAAGCTATAAAACAGCTCTCCTGAGACTTGGAAAATAGCACAAACATCACATGGACTATTCTTATGAGGCTGTATGGTGCTTGTTGTCCTTTTATGAGCTAACATCAATGTCATTGTCTTTAAAGACAACTAAAACAAATAAATGAAAAGATTTCTGTTGACTAAGGAAAAACTGAAACTAAAATATATTTTCATGATTTAGCAAACATTATAAAATAAAATTAGTTTTATTCTAAATAAAAAATGTAAATAATACAGAAATGATTTCTTAAACTCCGGGAGCTCTAAAATGCTAAAACCTCAACAGCCTTTAATTGGCCACTTTATTAGGTACACCCAAAGCCGCTGAAAAACAGAGTTACGACACTCTCGTAGTCTTCCATAGGAAGTCTTATTTAACGGCTCTGGGTACACCTTGCTAGCACCGAGTTGGACCCCCTTTTGTCATCAAAACTGCCTTCAATCTTTGTGGCATAGATTCAACAATGTGCTGGAAACCTTCCTCAGAGTTTACATAATAGCATCACGCAAATGCTGCAGATTTGTCGGCTACTCATCCATGAATCTCCCGTTCCACCACATCCCAAAGGTGCTCTATTGGATTGAGATCTGGTAGTAGCCATCAGAAGATGGCATACTGTGGTCATAAAAAGACAAACATGGTCAGCTACAATATTCAGGTGGACTTTGGCGTTTTTGATGCTCAATCGGTAATAAGGGGCTCAAAGTGTGCTAAAATATTCCCCACACCATTATACACCACCAGCCTGAACCGTTGATACAAGGCAGGATGGATCCATGCTTTCATGTAGGTTACGCCAAATTCTGACACTACATCTGAATGACGCAGCAGACATCGAGACTCATCAGATCAGACACTGTTTTTCCAATCTTCTATTGTTCAGTTTTGCTGAGCCTGTGTGAATTGTATCCTCTTTCCAGTTCATATCTCTCAGGAGTGGCATCGGTGTGTCTTCTGCAGCTGTAGCTCTTCTGCTTCAAAGATCAACGTGTTGAGTGTTCAGAGATGCTCTTCTGCAGAGATCGGTTGTAACCAGTGGATATTTGAGATATACTATTGCTTTTCGAACCAAGTCAAGCCATTCTCCTTTGACCTCTGGCATCAACAAGGCATTTTCCCCCACAGAACTGCAGCTCAGTGGATATTTTCTCTTTTTCTGACAATTCTCTGATGGTTGTGCATAAAAATCCCAGTATCAGCAGTTTCTGAAATAATCAGAGCCTTTTGGCACCAACACTATGCCACGTTCAAAGTCACTTCAATCACCTTTCTTTCCCATTCTGATGCTCAGCACATCGTCTAAAACTAAAACTAGCTAAAAACGAACAAAAAATGATTATAGAATTTTCATTCAGGCCTAGATTCATTTTTATTATGTAAAACTGCCCGAGGATAAAACTTTAATGTGAAAAAAATAATGTGAACTCTTTTGTTCCTTGCAACAACATTTTTATGATTTATGACCATATACTCACATATATTGTACCAAAAATGTAGCCCAGCATCTCTATTATATATCTTGTTTACTGCGAGTGAAGGATTGTGGGTCGGAGTCTCTGCCTTTATACATTGTTCTCTGAGGTGTGAATAATGCCAGCCTGAACACACACGCCGTTGGGCACATGTCACTGAATCAGGCCAAAACATACCTCCACTTTTGCTCTTGGATTTCAAAGCAAGCCACATTGAGCCGGGAGAGATAGGAATCTCACACTGCCATATGGAGCAAATCACACTGGAGCCATGCCAGCAAAATTACAACCAAACAGAGACAAAACACAGGGTATAATGAGGACGATTGAATTAATAAAGTCACACACAAGAGATCGTCTTGAAAACATTCAGATATTCAAGATATTCCACAAGCTATGGAACATTGAGTGATCATCAACAAACATGTACTGTTGTACACAACAGAATATTGAAAGCATTTTTTTATCCAATTGGAAGCCCATTCATATATTATTAGTCTTTGCAACAAACACCCAAAAAGTAATGAGATACATGACTGACAGTTTTTAAATGGCAATCACTGCTAAATAAAAGGTTCATGCTAAATAAAAGGTTGCACTGTAAATAAATATATAAATAAAAATAAATGATTTTTTACTAAAAATCCATTTACTTGAGAAGTGACACTGCATACAAAGCCAAAACCTGTTTTCATAGATTGCAACTTAAATGTTGGATCTTCAATAAAAGTGTATTTTCCCCAAGAATATTCTTTCTCTTTTTTTATACTGAAAATACATTTAAAAAATCTGCTAGTGCAGTTTTAAATACTGATTCTCTAAAAACAAGTCCTATCTCTCCATGCAGTGTTGTTTCTTGAGCAAACAGCTCATATTTCAAAGGTTAATTCTGTATGAAAAATTGACAATAATACTTGCTAAGAATACCATTCAATTGAGAACATAAGGTCCACTGCGCCCTATACTGATCAGCTCAGTGAACTTCAATTCAACTGCATTGTTCTATACTGCAATTTATTATGAACAACCTTGCATAAATGACTTCGAAATAGCTTCCATATCCACAGGCCTACTGAAAGATATCTCTCTGATTTATTCATGGCTTTAATGCCCATATGCGTAAATAATTATGATAATTTTCATTTGAAAAACAGAACTAGGGTACTTAGATAAGAAAAATGACAGGTTCAGATTCAATGAGAAGATGATGTGGGAGAGAGAGAGAGACAGAGAAAGAAAGGGAGAAAAAAAGAAAAGGAGGAGGTGAAAGGTCAGGGTTAATGCAAGCATGATTAGTAAACCTAATTATTAGACCACAGTTGGAGCTCTTATGGCCCTGAAAAAGCCAATCACCATTAATCTGGAAGCCACAGAGAGCAATCGCAGCAGCAGAGATTAATGCAGTAATCGGACCACGATACCTCCTATTCATCATATACTGGTACTGCCAGCACTTAACACTCTGCGTGAGGGTAATCAGAACACAAATGCCAACAAACATACTTCAAGTGAGTGTATGGCAAATTTAAGACAAAGCACATTGTGTCTGTAACATGGATGGATTGCATTTTCATATAATTACATTATTTGCAATACTAATACAATCCTTTTATTACATCTAAAATAACAAGTAAAATATTAAAACATATTTTTATAACCATATTTTTATACTATGTATTGCTCTGTAAATATGTATTCGTTTTTATGTTACTGTAATTATACAGAAAAATAAAACCTAAATGTAAAGTGTGACCAATTCCTTTAAACAATTTAGCTCTGTGTCATCTACCTTAAAAGGTAAAGGTCAATGTGCAAGCCAACATTTACTCACACAAACACACACTTTTCACTCCTATGTCTGGATAATGTTCACACTGTCGGTATTCTCACACTTCAGGGCGTTTTTGGAGAATTCTGTGTGTCCTTTCTCTGCCCTCTGACCCCAGCTCAGTTTTTTCTCTAACAATCAAAGGCCATATGGTAAACATATTTCCCTGCTTCATTGGGTTTTACTGCACTTGCTACAAGAATGAAGTAGGTTGTGTCAGGTTCATGAGGGTAAACGATACAGTCAGCCATTAAAGAGCTTTTATTTCTGTTAGTGCAGGCCGAACAGCTCTCAGGGACCATTCAAACCCGGCCGTCAAATTATAACAACATGAACGCTGAGCACTTCTCCTATGGGCGGTCAGATAGGACTTTTAGGCCAGTGGCTGGCCGAAATTACGATTCTGGTTTCAGTATAAAATTAAGCTCAAGCATTTGTGGCATAATATTGATTACAACAAAAATACATTTTGACTTGTACCTAATTTTCTTTAAAAAAAAAAAAAAAATCAAAATTACAGTGACAAGATGTAAAATGCATGATTTTAGTATGGAAATAATCACTTATTTTACTTCTGTGTAAAGTTGCATCCAACTCTGTTCCCCATGACTGACTATTTTCTTTAACTTTCTAAAATGACTTTAGAAAGAGGTTTAGACCTCAAAATACTACAAGCATTACTACAAGTTTTAACAGAAGAATTAAAATGCTTGTATAAAATTATAAGCTTCACATTTCTGCTTTTAACTCATTTTAACCCATTGTTTAAAAAAAACGAGGAGTGAGTCGACATTATTTTTGTGGTAATCGACAATCAATTTAAGTAGGAATTTTCAATTAAGGTCACGATTCAATTCCAGTGAAACACTCACACTGATAAAACTCATCCTGAATGTAAGCCGCTTTGGATAAAAGTGCCAGTCGATTGAATAAATCAAATGAAATTGCTTATTACATTCATGACCATTTCCAATTACATTTTGATAATATTGATTATTCTACTATCAAGAGAACCTTTCCCTTTTTTAAGTGGGTTAGACATCAAATAACCATTATGTGTCTGGTAAACAACATTAGAGCTTAATTATATTACTCTGAGAGCAGTTATGTTTTGAGTGCCAGAATATTGGCAACTTGCTCCCCTGCGGTTTTCTTTCTATGTATTTCTGTCCAGTTTTCATCAGTTTACATCCCTCACTGGTCAGGGCAAGTAAAGGAACTTGCAATTCAATCCTCCAGCAATGTCAAGCCATATAGTTCAATCTGTTATATGGAGTCTTGGTTTGGCCCGTTCGGTTTCAGTTCATAACGCTGAGCTATAACTCACACGGACAGAACCTGCACCCAAGCACTGACCCGCATCTGGACAGCATCTGGGGTCGGAGCGGTCAGCCCAACAAGTGCTGAACCATCTGTGCTGCTTCCCGCTCGCACACTAAACCTAAAGTACAGGTCAAGTAAAATGGAGGGAAGAAATGCATATAAAAGAATAGAACATGTGAGAAGAGCAGAGTGGGTGTATAAATGAGAAATGTGTTTATTTGCACCATTTATATTTTAAATGGCACAATATCTCATTGTATAGCAACGCTAAATGGTTTGGCGATTCAAATGTCGATACTACGGATCCCCTAAAGGGACCTTTGCAAAAATAATGAGAAACACGCGATAGTTTCTCATGCGCACGCGATACGTTTCTCGTGCGCACGCATTACAATATCCGGTTTGCGTCACTGTCATTACTATGAGGAAAACAAGAGCATGGATGTGGATGCGCTTGAATTAATCGAAATCTATTTTAAACTAGGACTTCATTACAAAGACATAGTTTCTGTTCTTGCATTTCGACACAGATATATAATCACTGAGCGACGTTTAAAACGCATTTTGAGATCTAGAAGTCTGTTTCGATGGAATATTGAAGACGCGATTGCATTTATTCAGCATCAACTCCAAACTTCAGGTCAGCTCCATGGATACAGGTGGATGCATGCAAAGTGTAAAGGATTGGATTGGATATGAAAAATAAGCTCCGTACATATCTTTCCTAGTTCTAAATTTGCATTAATGATGCTATAACGCAAACCGGAAATTGTAATGCGTGCGATAGTTTCTCGTGCGCACGCAATAGTTTCTCGTGAGCACGCGATAAGTTTCTTGTGCGCATGCAATAGTCTTTATTTTAATTTTTTTGCAAAGGTCCCTTTTGCAAAAGTCAGGGGCTCCGTACTATACAGATCCTGAGATGCAAATAGTTTAAAGGGATACTCCACTTTTTTTTGGAAATAGGCTCATTTTACAACTCCCGTTAAACAGTTGAGTTTTACCGTTTTTGAATCCATTCAGCCGATTTTCTGATATTTAGAAGAATATCAGTATATTTTTTTCCTACTATGGAAGTCAATGAGACCAGAAACTGTCTGGTTACTGATATTCTTCTAAATATCAGAAAATCGGCTGAATGGATTCAAAAACGGTCAAACTCAACTGTTTAACTCTGGGGGAGTTGTAAAATGAGCCTATTTCCAAAAAAAGTGGAGTATACCTAACATTTTGTCATATTTTACAATGAACATTAAGTGGCTCAATATTTTCTCATGTTGAAATAGTAAAAATCATCTTGAGGACAAAGTGTAAAATTGTATTTAAAGGAGCAGAAAAAAAACAGGTGCCCCCATAAAGGCAAGGACACTTAAAAGAGTTGCAGAACCGGGTCCTGGGCTCTGAAATCTGTGCACAGGATGAAGCCGATCACTACAGGAAGTAAAACAACCACATGGCACCAGAGGGAAATGTTTAACTATGAAGTGGGGGATGAAAGAGAGGGGCATGAAAAGAACGAGAGGCGTTAATCAAAAGACAAGGATGTTTGGCTGAGCACTCGTGATAGGAGGAGGATAGAAGATCTTGGGAAGAGATAATTGATAACAGATCAGCCCAGGGGCGGACTCAGGTGCAGATAGGATGTTACTTCCCATGCTATTCAGAGGACTTCTCCAGAAGGACTTTTAATTATTCTAATGGAAATCTAATGACCAGACAACACACTACAATTTATAATAAAATTAAGTCATCTGTTAAAGTCAGCAGGGGGGTAAAAGCCAAGAAATTGGTGCAAATTCTTTTTAATTTTTTTCATATTTAATGCTTTACGATGCAAGATTAATGTGTTATACATGAACGCAAGCATACACAAATAAACAAGAACTAAATTACTCTCATACAGAATTAATTTGTAATGTAAATTAAATGACGACACTACAACTAATAATAAAACGTCAGCGAGGGGAATAAAAAGGCAGGTGTCACAAGGTGACGAACCAGCAGCGGAACTATATATTCCACGGAGGAATGTTTCTGCCCGGAGCGCTCTCGACGCAACACCCAGTCAGCCTGATATGCGTCGCTACCATGGCAACAGCAGCCGCTGATGACAGAGTGACAGCAGGTGCGGCGCATCAAGGGGCTGTTTGGTGATTGGGACACACAGCGGCTTGAAACAGATAAAAACCAAGCTTTGGGAGACCAAGAGGGTAGTTCAGTGCAGTGGGAGTTCAGTGCAGTGGAAGTTCAGTGCAGTGTTCTGTGTTCGGTTTTCGGGTGCTGTGTCCTGACCTTGTTCCGTCGAGGAAGGCTGAGAGTTTCTGTGGGACAACTTGACTGGCGAGATAGATCCGCGGAAGGGAATCCGCTACGAAGGATTTGGTGGAGTGGAACAGAGAAGCAGAGGAGAAGTTGCCTTGGAAACATCAAGTCCCCTGCCTGGGTAGAGATAAGTGCAAACCTTTTACTGGCCGTATGATACGTGATTTATATACCAAGACACTGTATATGAAGAGAAGCGATCTAGGAACCGGAGTCTAGACCCGTAATGTGAAGACAGCTGTTATGATGCACGAGTGAGATCGCTATATATTCTTCCGTTTTACTGTCCTTGCTGTTCAGTACAAGGAGGTGGGCCGTGGCCTTATATTTCACAGAGTGGTTAAGAGTGACGTGAGTTGATGCTGTGCTCACCGTGTGTGTTTGAAGTGAAGCTACTGCATGCTTACTATACCAAATTCTGTCACGTGCCCATCGGCCTTGCCCTGTGTTGCAGTCTGGAGCCGCTGCAGAAGAGATAAAGCGACGGTGGAATTTAAAGCTTGCGGTGTTCTGATTCATCGTTGATGTTGTCTGGAGAACGGAGGAAGCCCAGTGATCTGCTGTTCCGAGTGTCCCCCATCGAACGCCCCGTTCACAGCCGTGAGCTTTCTGCATCCCCTGTATAGGGAAGAACAAACCGGACTCGAAGTACCCACCTGCTGTCTAGTCGACGCCCCTTTCACAGCCGTGAGCTTTCCTGCATCCCCTGTATAGGAAAGAACCAACCGGACTCGAAGTATCTGCCTGCTGTCTAGTCGACGCCCCTTTCACAGCCGTGAGCTCTCTGCATCCCCTGTATAGGAAGGAACCAACCGTACTCGAAGTACCCACCTGCTGTCTAGTCGACGCCCCTTTCACAGCCGTGAGCTCTCTGCATCCCCTGTATCGGAAGGAATCAACCGTACTCGAAGTACCCACCTGCTGTCTAGTCGACGCCCCTTTCACAGCCGTGAGCCTCCTGCATTCCCTGTATAGGAAAGAACCAACCGGACTCGAAGTACCTACCTGCTGTCTAGTCGACGCCCCTTTCACAGCCGTAAGCTTTCCGCATCCTTTGTATAGGAAGGAACCAACCGTACTCGAAGGACCCACCTGCTGTCTAGTCGACGCCCCTTTCACAGCCGTGAGCCTCCTGCATTCCCTGTATAGGAAAGAACCAACCGTACTCAAAGTACCCACCTGCTGTCTAGTCGACGCCCCTTTCAAAGCCGTGAGCTTTCTGCATTCCCTGTATAGGAAAGAACAAACTGGACTCGAAGTACTTACCTGCTGTCTAGTCGACGCCCCTTCCACAGCCCTAAGTTTCCTGCACCCCCTGTATAGGGAAGGACCAACCGTACTCGAAGTACCCACCTGCTGTCTGGTCGACGCCCTTTTCACAGCCGTGAGCTTCCTGCATCCCCTGTATAGGAAGGAACCAACCGTGTTCGAAGTACCCACCTGCTGTCCAGTCGACGCTCCTTCCACAGCCGTAAGCTTTCTGCATCCCCTGCAGAGGAAAGAAACCTACCGTACCAGGAGTCCCTACCGGCTGTCCAGTCGACGCTCCACTTCACCGCTGTAAACTTCTGTACTTGGGAGGTCGAGAAGAGGACAGTCTGCTCAGAGTCCGAGAAGGATAAGTCGTGCTTAGAGCACTTACCTGCTGGTCAGGTCCGCGTTCCTTCCATTGCCGAGAGCCTCGGCACCCGAAGAGTCCGAGGGGGTCGAGTGGACCCAGTCCCCACCTGTCGTCCAGCCGACGTCCCGGCGGCCACTGGATGCTGGGGAGGAAGGAGGAAATTTAATTAGGATACACAAATTCTTTTAATTCAATAAAACCTGTTACATTTTATTTTCCTTGTCCGCCTGGTCTCTGGTCTGCTCCTCAGTGGTATATTCTAAAGGGAGGGGGTAGACCCAGTCGACCCTCCCGACCTGTGACAGATTATTGGCGTAGTCGGCAGGGTTACCACTGAGTTGAGCCACCAGAAGCCGTTATGGCAGAAGAAGAGGCACCGGGAGCACGAAGACAAGCCATGCCCATATTCATGGGAGCCCCTTGGGCCCAAAAGTACCAAGGTCCGGGATCGGAGATGAGTCTGTCGACATGGAGGGCCCAGGTCGAATATTTAGTCGGGCTCCAAGGTCTGGATGCCCCTCAGGGAGTACAGTTCATCTTGAATTCCTTGGAAGGAGAAGCACTGAGGGAAGTGCGAGCAGCGCCAGAAGCGAACCGTACCACGGCTCAAGCTATCTTTGACTTCCTTTCGGGGCAATACGGCGATACCACTCCTGTAGCCGTTCTGCGAACACAGTTCTTCAACTGCAAACAAGGGCCGCGACAGACCATCCGGGCATTCACGCTACAGCTGAGAGAGCAGTTCGCTAGGCTAAGAGGAAGGCAAGACCATGGTCTAGGGGGTGAAGAGAGCCTGCTGCGAGACCAATTCCTCCTGGGGCTACGGGAAGGCCCCGTACGCCAAAGCCTGCGAATACAGGTCCGCCGGAACCCGGACTTGTCTTTTGACGAACTGAGACAAGAGGCTTTGGCCTTGGAACGGGATCACACGGTAGAGCCCTCAACGTGCATGGCTGCGAGTGCACCCGTCGACCCCCCACGCCTGGTCGAAGCGGAATGGAGACGTGCGTTACGAGAGGAGTTGAAAAAGGACGTCCAGGAACAGCTGGCCGAGCTATCCAACTCCTTCAGAGAAGAGCTCCGGCGTGAACGTTCCAGTCCATTGCTCCGAGAGCGGACCTATTCAGCGGGGAGCCGATTCCCAGAGCGACGCCCAGCTAGGCCAATGGGGCCGCGGTTCAGGTGGGACGAACAGGGACGCCCCATTTGTCATGGTTGTGGAGAGCCGGGTCATTACTTCCGCCAGTGCCGCTCTCGTCGGGGATCACAGGAGGATTTTTAGAGTTGCCGGCCACTGTGGGTCAAGTGGCTGGGACCTCCATGGTAGACCCCCTATCGATTACGAAGTCCAGAGCATGTTTGGTGGGGCATTGCCCCATTGTAGTGGCCCAGGTCAACGGATTGGAAGTACAGTGCCTGTTAGACACTGGGTCACAAGTCACTCTGTTCTCTGAGAGCCTGTCACGAGAGCTATTTAAGGGCCAGGATTGCCCCACCTCAGAAGCCCCCTGGTTGACGCTACGGGGAGCCAACGGTCTGGACATCCCATACGTGGGATACCTGGTGACTGACTTGAAGATCCATGGAGTCGTTGTCCCCCAGAAAGGGGTGGTGATCGTTCGTGACGCCTGCCTGGGAAACCATCGCGCCTTGTTGGGCATGAACGTTATAGCAGAATGTTGGGAGGAACTGTTCCAAGGTGGACTAAAGCAGACGGCCTCGACCTCGGAAAGTCACGAGTGGGACCGGATCAAGGCCGATTGTCGGCGGGTTCGCCTTGCCGAGACGCGAGGAGATCGAGAGGGCACTGGGAGGACGGCGTGCCGATACGTGTTATCCATTCCCGCTCAGAGTGAGGCTGTGGTGTGGGCCAGGCTCCCCTCGCAACTCTATGGCCCGGGAGAGTGGGTATTGGTGGAACCCCATCCGGACGGCCCAAACCTTGAGGTAGCTCGGGGGCTAGCCACAGCACGGCGGGGGAGGATTTCTGTGAAAGTACGGAACGCGAATGCGTTCCCCGTCCTGTTGCATCGACATCAGTGTCTGGCCCGAGTCACAGGGGTGTGCCCGCAACAAGTGAGAGAGCCGGGTGAAGTGCAGTTTAACCGAGTAAGCCCCTCCGTAGTGGAAGTTGCCCTGACCCGAACTGGACCGCCGGTGGGTAGTGAGGGAGAGGAATTGCCTAATCACCTCCAGGGAGGGTCACTACGCGGTGAAGGACTGGGAGAGGAACAGACTGGGCGGCTCCAGGATTTCCTGCTCAAATGGCAGCACTTGTTCTCGACTCACGACGAGGACTATGGCCGGACGGACATTGTAAAACATCAGATTCCGACCGGGGACGCCGCCCCGAGTAGAGAACGTTATCGACCAGTGCCACCGACCCTGTATTCTGAGGTCCGCACCCTCCTGCGAGGAATGTTGGACAAGGGGATTATCCGGGAAAGTAGTAGCCCTTGGGCCGCCCCTATCGTACTGGTGCGCAAGAAAAATGGTTCCTGGAGATTCTGTGTGGATTACCGTAAGCTGAACCAGGTGACTAAGCGGGATGCTTTCCCCCTGCCCCGAGTAGAGGATTCACTCACCAGTCTTACACAGTCCGCATGGTACTCTACTCTCGACTTGGCCAGTGGGTACTGGCAGGTACAGGTGGACGAGCGAGACAGGGAGAAGACAGCCTTCACGACCCCTTTCGGGCTATACGACTGGGAACGGATGCCGTTTGGCCTTTGCAACGCCCCAGCCACGTTCCAACGGCTTATGCAGCGGTGCCTGGGAGGTCAGTTGACGGAAACCACGCTGGTCTACCTCGATGACGTCATTGTCTATTCGCCGGACTTTGAGACTCACCTCCAACATCTGGAGCAAGCTTTCCGCGCCCTGGACAAATACGGGCTAAAGCTGCAACCTGACAAGTGTCAGCTTTTCCGGAAAGAGGTGAAGTTTCTGGGCCACGTGGTGAGTGCAGCTGGGATCGCTGTGGACCCAGAGAAGGTGTCGGCTGTGCAAGGGTGGGAGGCGCCGAAGACTGTGCGACAGGTCAGATCCTTCCTGGGTTTTGTCGGATATTACCGGCGGTTCATTCAGGACTTCTCCAAAATCGCCAAGCCCATTAACCAGCTGCTCGGGGGCACGGGACGTTCGAGGGGCCGGGGATCTCCCGCGGTTCAGTGGGACCAGGCATGTGAGGCTGCATTCCGGAGGCTTAAACAGGAACTACTACAGGCCCCGATTCTGGCCTATGCAGACTTCTCCCAGCCTTTCATCTTGTACACTGATGCCAGCCATCTCGGCCTGGGTGCCGTGCTAGCCCAAAAACAGCAGGGGAAGGAGAGGGTGATTGCATACGCCAGCCGAAGCTTACACCCGACAGAGAGGAACGATGCTAACTATAGTTCCTTTAAACTTGAGTTGTTGGCCATGAAGTGGGCAATGAGCGAAAAGTTCAAGGACTACCTGTGGGGGACCAAGGTTCTGGTGGTAACTGACAACAACCCTCTGGTACATCTTCAGACGGCAAGGCTGGGGGCTGTCGAACAGAGATGGGTGGCACAACTGGCGAATTTCGACTACAGCTGAAGTATCGGCCAGGGAAGGAGCATACGAACGCTGATGTGCTGTCGAGGTTTCCGGTGGCAGGTCCAGTAGTTCAGGGGCCCAACTCTAGCTCCGAGGAGGAGGAAGGAGCAATGGTGGGGATCGTGGAAGCGCCTGGATCATCGCAGGAAGAGGCCCCCAATGGTTGGGGCTGGGACCCACAGTGTTGGAGGTCGAGACAAGCGGAGGATGAAGGGTTGCGGATGGTACGAGAGTGGGTCCAGACTGGGAAATGGCCAGAGGCCAGAGAACGCCGGGCTCAGACTCAGGCCGTCCGAGGGTTGCTAGGACAATGGGAAAGGTTGGCTTTGAGGGAGGGGGTGCTCTGTCGCTCCATCCAGGACCCTAACCTGGGCGAGAAGATCTGGCAAATAGTAGTTCCGGAGGGGCAACATCGGTCCCTGCTACAGGCCTATCACACCCAGTTGGGCCATCAGGGCCTGGAGAAGATGATCTCGCTATTGCGACGCCAGTTCTATTGGCCTGGGATGGAGAGGATTACCAAGGCCTACCTTCAGGGATGCCCCCGGTGCACCCTGTTTAAGACCAGGAAGGAGATCCGAGCCCCATTGGTCCCGATTCAAGCAAAGGCTCCCATGCACATGGTCGCCATGGACTATCTGACGCTGGGAAGGCCGGTGGACCGGATTCAGAACATCTTGGTGGTGACAGACCTATTCACCAAATATGCCTGGGCCATTCCCACCTTGGACCAAACTGCTACCACCACCGCGAATGCCTTGTGGAGGGCTGTGATTCAGCCTTTTGGGTGCCCTGAGATATTCCACTCCGACCAGGGGCCGAACTTTGAGTCCAGGGTGGTCCATGAGTTGTGCCAGCTGTACGGGGGTAGGAAGACCCACACGACACCGTACCATCCCCAAGGGAATGGAGGATGCGAGAGGTTTAACCAAACATTGCTGGGCCTATTGGGAACGTTGGAGATGGATGGTAAATGGTAAATGGACTGCATTTATATAGCGCTTTCACAGACCCAATGGGCCCCCAAAGCGCTTTACATTTGCCTCACATTCACCCATTCACACACTCATTCATACACCGACGGCGGTGTCTGCCATACAGGGCGCCATCCAGCTCGTCGGGAGCAGTTGGGGTTAGGTGTCTTGCTCATGGACACCTCGACACTTGGTCAGGTGGAACCGGGGATTGAACCACCAACCTTTCGGTTTGCAGACAATCTGCATGAACCACTGAGCCACTGCCGCCCGTCAGCAGGGCCATTGGGCAGATACGCTTCCGGCACTGATCCAAGCGTATAACAACAGCGTGCATAGCACCACTGGATATGCTCCAACATATCTGATGTTTGGAAGACACGTGCGGCTACCAGCCGACTTAGTAACGGGGGCTGCTACCCAAGGGGAGGAAGGGAGCTTGTCAGACTGGGTGGCGAGGCACCACCAGCGACTCCACTGGGCGTATGGCCGGGTCTCGGACCGGATTAACCAGGCGGGGGCAAAGAGCAAGAGACTGTATGACCGAACAGCTCGGGAAGCCCCACTGCTCCCAGGAGAGAGAGTCTTGGTGAGGGATAATCGTCGTCAAGGGAAGGGTAAGCTGAGCGATCGGTGGGAGCCTCGGCCCTATGTGGTCTTACGACAACCATGTCCAGATCAACCCGTGTATGCTATCCGACCCGAGGGGAGAGCGGGCCCAGAAAGGGTGCTCCACCGGAATCTGATTCGCCCTTGCCCGAACTACCCAAATCCCAGAGAGGAAGCCCCCCCGGTTGTGGCAGCACCAGGACCGTTACTGGTAGGATGGGGAGTGGTCCCCAGGGGCTTGGGCCCAGCACCGGGACCGGTGAGACCCGAGTCTCCGCCGAGGCGGTCCCAGAGGGAGAACCGAGGTCGACCCCCGGTGAGGTATGGAGACTGGGAGAGCGGAACCCGTTCTCGGGACTAGAACGGATTGGCGGGGGAGTATGTCACAAGGTGACGAACCAGCAGCGGAACTATATATTCCACGGATGAATGTTTCTGCCCGGAGCGCTCTCGACGCAACACCCAGTCAGCCGATATGCGTCGCTACCATGGCAACAGCAGCCGCTGATGACAGAGTGACAGCAGGTGCGGCGCATCAAGGGGCTGTTTGGTGATTGGGACACACAGCGGCTTGAAACAGATAAAAACCAAGCTTTGGGAGACCAAGAGGGTAGTTCAGTGCAGTGGCAGTTCAGCGCAGTGGAAGTTCAGTGCAGTGTTCTGTGTTCGGTTTTCGGGTGCTGTGTCCTGACCTTGTTCCGTCGAGGAAGGCTGAGAGTTTCTGTGGGACAACTTGACTGGCGAGATAGATCCGCGGAAGGGAATCCGCTACGAAGGATTTGGTGGAGTGGAACAGAGAAGCAGAGGAGAAGTTGCCTTGGAAACATCAAGTCCCCTGCCTGGGTAGAGATAAGTGCAAACCTTTTACTGGCCGTATGATACGTGATCTATATATCAAGACACTGTATATGAAGAGAAGCGATCTAGGAACCGGAGTCTAGACCCGTAATGTGAAGACAGCTGTTATGATGCACGAGTGAGATCGCTATATATTCTTCCGTTTTACTGTCCTTGCTGTTCAGTACAAGGAGGTGGGCCGTGGCCTTATATTTCACAGAGTGGTTAAGAGTGACGTGAGTTGATGCTGTGCTCACCGTGTGTGTTTGAAGTGAAGCTACTGCATGCTTACTATACCAAATTCTGTCACGTGCCCATCGGCCTTGCCCTGTGTTGCAGTCTGGAGCCGCTGCAGAAGAGATAAAGGGACGGTGGAATTTAAAGCTTGCGGTGTTCTGATTCATCGTTGATGTTGTCTGGAGAACGGAGGAAGCCCAGTGATCTGCTGTTCCGAGTGTCCCCCATCGAACGCCCCGTTCACAGCCGTGAGCTTTCTGCATCCCCTGTATAGGAAAGAACCAACTGGACTCGAAGTACCCACCTGCTGTCTAGTCGACGCCCCTTTCACAGCCGTGAGTTTCCTGCATCCCCTGTATAGGAAAGCACCAGCCGGACTCGAAGTACCTACCTGCTGTCTAGTCGACGCCCCTTTCACAGCCGTAAGCTTTCCGCATCCTTTGTATAGGAAAGAACCAACCGGACTCGAAGTACCTACCTGTTGTCTAGTCGACGCCCCTTTCACAGCCGTGAGCTCTCTGCATCCCCTGTATAGGAAGGAACCAACCGTACTCGAAGTACCCACCTGCTGTCTAGTCGACGCCCCTTTCACAGCCGTGAGCCTCCTGCATTCCCTGTATAGGAAAGAACCAACCGGACTCGAAGTACCTACCTGCTGTCTAGTCGACGCCCCTTTCACAGCCGTGAGCTGTCTGCATCCCCTGTATAGGAAAGAACCAACTGGACTCGAAGTACCCACCTGCTGTCTAGTCGACGCCCCTTTCACAGCCGTGAGTTTCCTGCATCCCCTGTATAGGAAAAAACCAACCGGACTCGAAGTACCTACCTGCTGTCTAGTCGACGCCCCTTTCACAGCCGTAAGCTTTCCGCATCCTTTGTATAGGAAAGAACCAACCGGACTCGAAGTACCTACCTGCTGTCTAGTCGACGCCCCTTTCACAGCCGTGAGCTCTCTGCATCCCCTGTATAGGAAGGAACCAACCGTACTCGAAGTACCCACCTGCTGTCTAGTCGACGCCCCTTTCACAGCCGTGAGCCTCCGGCATTCCCTGTATAGGAAAGAACCAACCGGACTCGAAGTACCTACCTGCTGTCTAGTCGACGCCCCTTTCACAGCCGTAAGCTTTCCGCATCCTTTGTATAGGAAGGAACCAACCGTACTCGAAGTACCCACCTGCTGTCTAGTCGACGCCCCTTTCACAGCCGTGAGCCTCCTGCATTCCCTGTATAGGAAAGAACCAACCGTACTCGAAGTACCCACCTGCTGTCTAGTCGACGCCCCTTTCACAGCCGTGAGCTTTCTGCATTCCCTGTATAGGGAAGAACAAACTGGACTCGAAGTACTTACCTGCTGTCTAGTCGACGCCCCTTCCACAGCCCTAAGTTTCCTGCACCCCCTGTATAGGGAAGGACCAACCGTACTCGAAGTACCCACCTGCTGTCTGGTCGACGCCCTTTTCACAGCCGTGAGCTTCCTGCATCCCCTGTATAGGAAGGAACCAACCGTGTTCGAAGCACCCACCTGCTGTCCAGTCGACGCTCCTTCCACAGCCGTAAGCTTTCTGCATCCCCTGCAGAGGAAAGAAACCTACCGTACCAGGAGTCCCTACCGGCTGTCCAGTCGACGCTCCTCTTCACCGCTGTAAACTTCTGTACTTGGGAGGTCGAGAAGAGGACAGTCTGCTCAGAGTCCGAGAAGGATAAGTCGTGCTTAGAGCACTTACCTGCTGGTCAGGTCCGCGTTCCTTCCATTGCCGAGAGCCTCGGCACCCGAAGAGTCCGAGGGGGTCGAGTGGACCCAGTCCCCACCTGTCGTCCAGCCGACGTCCCGGCGGCCACTGGATGCTGGGAAGGAAGGAGGAATTTTAATTAGGATACACAAATTCTTTTAATCAATAAAACCTGTTACATTTTATTTTCCTTGTCCGCCTGGTCTCTGGTCTGCTCCTCAGTGGTATATTCTAAAGGGAGGGGGTAGACCCAGTCGACCCTCCCGACCTGTGACACAGGAATTTGTGCAAATGCTTTTCATTTTCATTTTCAATGGAGTATAATCAAAGGTAAATGTGTCCTGCTTTTTATAAACAATTATTTGCGTACATAAAAAAAGCATGAACTAATTAATTCTCATGAAACGGGCTTGTAATGTTTATGTAATGACTAGACAACACGCTAAATACAATAATAAATTCATGAAATTTAGCAGGGGGTTAATAGGCTGAAATTAGTGAAAATGCTTTTCATTTTCATAATTATTGTATGCTGCAAGGTAAAACTGTTATGCTATTCATTCAACTGCTACTTCTTTACATAAAAGAACATCTGGGAAAATGTTATATATATTATATGTATGTGATACATTTGTGCATCTAAACTATACACGGTTGCACAAACACTTAGTATACACACACATTCAATAACTACATTTTATGAATTGTTACAGCAAACAAATAAACATACAGACCTCCCATCTGTCAGTGCAGTGACTTAGCAAGTGCAGTTAGCGGCCTATCAGTGTGGCTTGGCAGCAACAGAGAAACACTGACGAACCGAAGGAGGAGGAGGAGGAATTGGAATTGACGAAGAACACTATCGCTCTTCTTAACGGGATGTAACAGAAGAGGCAAGCCGCTTGAGACAGCTGGCAGGGAGAGCGTCTGGCATGCAGAATGAATATCTCTGGAGATTGTCCTGGGGTTTAAATCACACTACAGGGTTCTACAGGCTTTCAGACGAGTCATTCCGTGCGGTGAGGAGCTGATGACTGATATTATCAGGGTCATGAACCATAAAGAAATAAGTGGGTCTGTAAACTCAAGGACAGCAGGAAGACCTCACATCGTTAAAAGCAGGTTTGATTGAGCACCTGGAGCTGTGCGGATGGTTCATTCCCTCCCTCGACTCATCCAGAATCACGTGAAGAACGGTCCCGTTAATGTGTAACCTATACTATTGACTGTATTCATATGAACTCACTGTCAATCTGGCAACATCTCATTGACTTCAAATATCCCAATGAGTTTAAACTGATGATGTAACAGGATTGGTCTATTGACAGGCCATCCATTACATCCATTTAGTGACCTTTATATGGCATGAGGAGCTCATCGCAAATCAATTATTTGGAACAGATTTGCGATTTTGTGTTTATACTAGGGCTGTTAATCACTTTATCTATATCTCTATGTATTGATCCACATTTCTATCTTTCCATCTATACATCCATCCATCCACAAACGTGCATAAACAAAAAATATATACACAAAAATTATGCCATATACATGCACACAAAATGGAAAAATGCAATTAATCTTTTTATAACTGACAACTTACGTTTTTTTAATCTCGTATATAAGGAAATAAAATAAAAAAACAAGCGGAAAGATGAAGGATGAAATGAAAAGAAACAAATAGGAAGGAAGGAAAAGGAAAGGAATTAAAATTATCACAAAATTGTCATGATTCTGCCATCTAGTCCTTGTCTGTCTTTTAGTCTTGGGGCAGAATCATGATAGACCCATGTTTTGTGTGCAAGCACATGGCCTTTTGTTTGAGCCATGTGCTTGTGTTGTCTCGTTCTCTTGCCCCGCCCCCTTGTTATCCTCATTTTGTCATTATTGCTTTACCTGTGTCACCTGTTGTTTTATCATTAGTCTCTCTATTTAATCCCCTTGTGTTTGCTGTCTTGTGCCGGTTCATTGTGATTCTCAGTGTGTGTATTCTGTGATACAATACCTGTGTGTAGACCTTCTCGTGAGTACCTTGTGAAGAACTCTGTCTTGTAAACTCCTGATCTTGTTACTGTTGCTAGTTATTTGTCTAGTTCTCTGTCAAGTCTTAGTCTAGTGTTGTTAAGTCTTTGTTTTTGCCCACCAGCCTTGTTTTGCCCCATCGTTGGTTTTGTTTTCCCTGTTTTGTCTGAATAAAACCGTGTTAATTGCATACTGTCTGCGATTGGGTTCATCTTCCCACAAACCACAACAGAATGAACCGGCCACAACAGAACCCAGCAGACAGTATGTATTGTTCCATCAAGCAGCATTCGGATGACTAGGAATTATGGTGGCAGTCGGCTATCGCCGACAGTAAGAGTGGAAAACTTCCGTTTCCTCCCCAGGGTGAGTCGACCTTGAGACGGTACGCCCAGGTCGTGGAAGGGAAGAGATTTTTCTTGCCGGAGATGCTGGTTAACCGTTACTTCGTTGCGGGTCTCAATACACCTCCTCCTCTGGCTGAACAGGAGAGACTGGTCCACCGTCCTTTCCGAGAATTGGTGGATCGTTTGTGTCGAAAGGAGCCACAGACCCCCTCCATGTCGTCATCGCTGGCCATACTGCCCGTGATCCCGGAGGGTCGTGTCCTCGTCGTGGCTACGCTGGGGGACCAGACTCATTCCAACTTGACTCCCGAGGCGCCGTCCACTGCTACGACTCTTCGTGGAAGACGGCTGTCGTGGGAGTCGGCGTCAGAGTCCTCCTCCACAGAGTCTGCTGTACCTGCGGTAGTTCCTGCTGAACTTTCGCAACTGGTCGCAAGTCCGGCTATGGCCTCTGCCCCGCGGCCAAGGAAAAAGTGGAGGAGGAAGGGAGCTTTCAGTCCTCCATCTCAGCCCCCTTCTGAATCCGCGATGGCTTCTCTAACTGCCACTGCAACTGAGAGCGCTGATTCCAAGTCTGTTGCGGAGAGCGCTGTACCTGAGTCTGCAGTCGTGAGCACTGTTCCTGAGTTAGCTGCAGAGAAAGCTGCGGCCGATTTAGCTGCGGAAGCTGTTCTGCAGTCAGTGTCAGCTCATCAAGAGATGCCAGTCATCGTTGCTGCCAAGACCTTATCTGATTACCTATCGAGTCTTGTCAAGATCCTTGAAATTCCTGTCACATCTTCTAGTCCTGTACCCATTGCATCAGAGAGCGCTGTTCCAAAGTCAGCTACAGCGAGCGCAGTTTCGAAACCAGTTGCAGAGGGCGCCGTTCCTGAGACAGCAACAGAAGGCGTCGTTCCTGAGACAGCAACAGAAGGCGTCGTTCCTGAGACAGCAACAGAAGGCGTCGTTCCTGAGACAGCAACAGAAGGCGCCGTTCCTGAGACAGCAACAGAAGGCGCCGTTCCTGAGACAGCCACAGAAGGCGCCGTTTCCGAGGCGCAGATGTGGAGCGTTGGTTCCGAGCCGTCATCGGGGAGCCCAGTTCCTGTTACAGCTCCACAACTGCCTATTACCCCTCCTATCATGTGTCCTGTTTTGTTACCAGTTGTTCCCCCCCGTCAAGAGTCATGTTCAGTCATCCACTGTACCCCCTGTCACTGTCCAACCCCGGACTGTTTTGCCCAAGCCCAATTTTCATACTACTCCACCCAAGCCTGACCGGACCCGTCACCCACACCCTCATCCCGTAAACCCAAGACCACCGTCCCACCTACAGACCCTGGACAGTTCCCCAAGAACTTTGTTGTGCCTCCGCCTCCCCTTCCTTGTTTATTATTCCTAATTTTTCACCCTAACCCGGTCATTGTTTATTCGTGTATGCCCTTGTTATTATTTGTCATGTTTTGTTGGTTTGTGTCGATGTCCCAGCCTGTCATGTCTTGTGTGTGATTTTATTTCTTTCCCTTGAGGAGCGTCTGGTAGCCGCTCCTTAAGGGAGGGGTTCTGTCATGATTCTGCCATCTAGTCCTTGTCTGTCTTTTAGTCTTGGGGCAGAATCATGATAGACCCATGTTTTGTGTGCAAGCACATGGCCTTTTGTTTGAGCCATGTGCTTGTGTTGTCTCGTTCTCTTGCCCCGCCCCCTTATCCTCATTTTGTCATTATTGCTTTACCTGTGTCACCTGTTGTTTTATCATTAGTCTCTCTTATTTAATCCCCTTGTGTTTGCTGTCTTGTGCCGGTTCATTGTGATTCTCAGTGTGTGTATTCTGTGATACAATACCTGTGTGTAGACCTTCTTGTGAGTACCTTGTGAAGAACTGTCTTGTAAACTCCTGATCTTGTTACTGTTGCTAGTTATTTGTCTAGTTCTCTGTCAAGTCTTAGTCTAGTGTTGTTAGTCTTTGTTTTTGCCCACCAGCCTTGTTTTGCCCCATCGTGGGTTTTGTTTTGTCTGAATAAAACCGTGTTAATTGCATACTGTCTGCGATTGGGTTCATCTTCCCACAAGCCATAACAAAAATAAAAGCAAGGAAATTTAAAAGAGATATATGATACAGTTATAAAATTAATTATAAGAGTAAACAAAATGATACATAGATAAACTTCTCATATGGCAAAACACCGCTGTATTACATTTTTCACAACTCCCAGTTTTACTCTGAGATTTTCCCATGGTGATTAAACTGTGTCTATGGTGTTATTTCGGCGCCTAAGAAATCTATTGGACATCTCCGATGGACACGATTTTTTCGGGGGAACCTCGGATTCACTGCCCCATCAGTCTGCACCCCAAAAACCCATTTGTTCGGAAGCTCTGGAATGGATAAATTCCAGTCCGCACCCCATAGAACCTCAAGTTTAAAGCTGCAGTAGGGAGTTTTGAGAAAATGTTGACTTAGCCTGAAAATTTGAACAAGCACAACTTACAGGTCCCACCCCCTTGCTCTCTGCTGCGCTACAGCCCTCCCTCCACAGCTCGTCATCGGAGCCTGTCGTGAACGCGCAGGCTAGTAAACACACCGATGACGGCGGATTGAAAGTTATATGGCACATTCACTAATAGGGACTAAACATCAACAATATGCTTTACATTGACTATGGCCTGCCCATACTTTGACTACAAACTTGGTCCTAAATCATTATGTATTTACAATACATGTAACTAGAGGTCTTCACGGGTCCAAAAATTCATGCCCGACCCGGAAGAGACCCGTAATGTGCTAAACCGAACCGACCCGGACCCGTCTATTATTTCAAAAGTTGGACCCGGACCCGTGCAGATCCGAGAAACGCCGTGCCGGACCCGACCTGGACCCTTTTATTATTTGAAAACTGGACCCGAACCCGACGGGAAGACAGACACAAACCCGACTGGACCCGATTGTCACATATTATTTCACACAAGTTGCGAAAAATAAAACTTTTTGTCTTACATAATTTTAGTAGACCTAGTCGTCGTCTCACTTTCTTGTAACGTTACCTGACTGACTGTGATGCATTGCAATCCACCGACAAGAAAGTTCTATCCATGTTATTTCTCTCGTTATTCCAAGCTTAATCCACTCAGTATTTCAGCTTTAAGTCCACTTGATGTCACGGTGATGGATGACAAATGCAACTTTGCACATGTGCATTCTGAGTCGAGTTAACTCGCATAATAACTAACTTAACCGTTTGTCCTTTTGAACTAACTTATAATAACAATTGCTCGTTCAGTGCCATGGCCGCTGACATTATTTATTTGCTATCATATGTGCTCTCTGCTGGAAGCTCCGGTTGCCAAAGAAACATGACATGCGACAAACTTGAGACTGCACATGCGCTCTAGCTGGATCAGCCTAAAATGTTGGGGTTTTTTTAACGAATTTGAGAGACATAGAAAACATTTATGTGACAATTCACCTCAGATTTTGTTGCTGATTTGAAATATATTTAAATATGAGTGTGTAACTCAAAGTCTGCAAGCATTTTTGAGATTTGAACCATTTACTATGTCACATAATAGGAACACGAACTCAAAATTACACTTATACATAGTAGCCTACCTACATATCAATAATTACTACCAAGAAAAACATAAAATAAAATATAGAAATAAAATAAACTTAAATATAGTAAAGATCTGTTTCCCCACTGCACACAAAGGTATCCATCATTATGCGTGCAGTTGCATTAACTCTCTCTGACTGAGTCTGGGCGCGGCCGCGCGCTCTGCTTCTAACGAGAGAGAGAGAGAGAGAGAGAGAGAGAGAGAAGGAGGAGAGAAGAGAGAGAGAGAGAGAGAGAGAGAGAGAGAGAGAGAGAGAGAGAGAGAGAGAGAGAGAGAGAGAGAGAGAGAGAGAGAGAGAGAGAGAGAGAGAGGAGAGAGAGAGAGAGAGAGAGAGAGAGAGAGAGAGAGAGAGAGAGAGAGAGAGAGAGAGAGAGAGGAGAGAGAGAGAGAGAGAGAGAGAGAGAGAGAGAGAGGAGAGAGAGAGAGAGAGAGAGAGAGAGGAGAGAGAGAGAGAGAGAGAGAGAGGAGAGAGAGAGAGAGAGAGAGAGAGAGAGAGAGGAGAGAGAGAGAGGAGAGAGAGAGAGAGAGAAGAGAGAGAGAGAGAGAGAGAGAGAGAGAAGAGGAGAGAGAGAGGAGAGAGAGGAGAGAGAGGAGAGAGAGAGAGAGCTTTTTTTTATTATTTCTCTTTTCTTTACCTACTTTTACAAGTTGCAAAAAAACACAAGCAGTGCTGATCTGACTCATTCTGGCTCTGATCGAGTCCGATCGCACGGGTATTACACACAATTTTAAATAGACCCGGGACCCGAAGTAATAAATTCGGACCCGACCCGGACCCGGCCGATCATTTAAAATTTAGACCCGAACCCGTACGGGTCCCGGGTCGGGTCCCGGGTCGACGGGTCTCGGGTGCACTGTGAAGACCTCTACATGTAACTTTATAACGTTGCACTCTTTATACTTCACTCTATACGTTATAAATAGCTAGTAAGATATTTTTAATATAATGGTAACTAATGTTACAGTATGTAAGTAATTATTCTAGCGATATATAATGCTAGATAAGGTGTGCTAGTACATTATTTCAGCAACATGACAAGCCAGTGAATTAGCAGGTTTCAATTGTTGCTTAGCAGAGAGAGTGCGTGACGTTTTATCTACATGTTAGAGTTTTGAAACCGAGTTAATGGGCTCTGTCTAATTCTTTATTTGCTTGTTTATCGTCATCGGTCTTTTTCCTTTTACCTCTTTGTTTTATGAGCAGGTGTCACTCGAGAATTGGCAGTTTAGGCTGTTTCTCCGTCATAAGCACAGCTGCAGCTCGCCGGCAATCTTGAGTTTAAACGACGGTACGCGCTCGCACTGTGACAGAGAGGGGTGTGATCAGCGCGTACACGAGCGTGATTGACACTGCTAAGACATTCCTCCTGGCTCTGATTGGTTGTTTCTGACGGGAGCGTTGTATTTCTACAAATGGCAATAGGACCACTGGGAGGAGCCAGAGGAGCTCGATTTTTACACAGATTATCTGTCTCATATTCTACTGTCAGGGCATAATGACAGTTTTAACAAATATGTAAAAAATATTTTTACCTACAGCAGCTTTAATTACATCAAACTCACTACTCCACCACAGACCCAGGCCATCAGCATGATTTCATCTCTCTTACCCAATTCTCAGTGCTATTTGAGTTCAGTTTAGAATAAAAAGGAGGATTCAAAATAAAATGCAGTGTAATCAGTCGGACGTACAGTGGCACAGTACTCATTTAGTAAATGCACAGCTAAACAGATGTTTTTTTGAGTCTGGATCTGAATGTGAATACTATAGGAGCACATCTGATCTCTTCTGGAAGCTGGTTCAGCTGCGGCTGGCATAGTATCTAAAAGCGGGCTCACCATGCTTAGAGTGAACCCTTGGTATTTCTAGCTGATGTGATCCTAATGATCCGAGTGATCTGTTGGGTCCTAGGCCATTGAGTGATTTATATACCAGTAATAATGCTTTAAAATCATTCCAAAATGTAACTGGGAGCCGGTGTAAAAACCTGAGGAATGATGTGATATGTTCATATTTTCTGCTCAGAATCCTGACAGCAGCGTTCTGTAACTGTCTTATGGTCTTTTTCAGCCCATTCTCACCCCAAGGCGTCATCTAACTGACGCCTTGGGAATCAGTTTGACCATGCTTCAATATTCGACGCTAAAGGCACCCTTTAGCGTCAGTTAGTTGACGCGATCCCAGGGCGTCATCTAACTGACGCGTTACCCTTAGCGTCAGTTAGATGACGCCCTCCTACCCAGACCTAAACCTACCCGCGTCATCTAACTGACGCTAAAGGTAACGCGTCAGTTAGATGACGCCCTGGGATCGCGTCAACTAACTGACGCTAAAGGGTGCCTTTAGCGTCGAATATTGAAGCATGGTCAAAATTTTCAGTTAGATGACGCCTTGGGGTGAGAACGCGTTGTCTTTTTGGGAAGGCCAGTGACGAGTCCATTACAATAATTCCCCCTTCTGGTGATGAAAGCATGCACAAGTTTCTCTAAAATTTGTCTGGAAACAAAGCATCTAATTCTTGCAATATTTTTCAGATGATAGTAAGCTGATTTAGTTATTGCTTTGACATGACTACTGAAACTAAGGTCTGACTCTAGAGTCACACCAAGGTTCCTGACTTGATTTTTAGTTGTTTGACCCCTAGCGTAAGGTATACGTTTACCTTGAGAACTTCATCTTTGCTTCCGAAAGCAATGACTTCAGTTTTACCTTTGTTTAACTGAAGAAAGTTTTGGCACATCCAACTGTTTACTTCATCAATGCATTGGAACAGGGACTCAATGGGGCTGTAATTGTGACGCGATATAGGGCTAAGTAGATCTGTGTGTTGTCTGCATAGCTGTGGTAAGAGATTCGGTTCTTTCTCATTATTTGGCTCAGTGGGAGCATGTACAGGTTGAATAGGAGTGGCGCAAGAATTAAGCCTTGAGGGACTCCGCATGTCATGGATGTCCACAGACTTATGAACCTCTCCCTCCTAAGTATGACCTGAACCATTTTAGGACTATCCCAGAAAGCCTGACCATGTTTTTTTCCAGCCTGTCAAGAAGTATGTTATGATCGACAGTGTCAAATGCAGCACTGAGGTCGAGTAGTACCAGAATTGATGTTTTGCCTGTGTCAGTATTTAACCGAATATCGTTTATTATCTTTATGAGCGCGGTCTCTGTGCTGTGATGTGGTCGGAAACCAGATTGAAAATTGTCAAAGTATCCATTTGAGGTTAGGAAGTTGTTCAGCTTATTGAAGACAACTTTTTCAATGATCTTGTCTATGAAAGGAAGATTTGAGATTGGTCTGTAATTGCTCAATATGTTGCTGTCTAGATTGCTCTTTTTCAGGAGGGGCTTGACAACTGCAGTTTTCAGGGAGCTTGGAAAAGTCCCAGAGAGAAGTGAAGAGTTTACCACTTCTAGGAGATCTGTTTCTAAGCAGTTTAACACACTTTTGAAAAAGGAGGTGGGGAGTGTGTCAAGAGGTTGATGTTTTAAGGTGCTGTACTCTTTCTTCCAAAATGTTACCATTAATTTCTGCAAAATCAGACATAGTAACTTCCTGAGGATGTGGTCTGATCTATCTTACCTCAGTGCCCACGAGGATATGCTGATCGCCTTTCTGATATTATTGATTTTCTCAGAGAAGAAGGAAGCAAGCTCACTGCATTTTCTACAGTAGCAAAAAGTGTGTGTTATTTATGTTTCTGTTTATAATATTTGAGAAGAAAGTCTGTCTAGCTTTGCCTAGTTCCATATTGAAAGCATGAAGGCTGTCTTATAATGGACTACAAGTTTTGTCTTCTGCCACATGCGCTCAGGACAAAAGGACAAAAAAAAGTAATGAAAGGACACTGAATCAAAGCTCCCAACGCACACACAAACACAATCCATCAGATAACGACAAGGACTCTCCTCTGCCTGAGGCCATGAGACCCAGGTGACATCTTAACACACACTTTCTCTTCCTCTCTGCGTTGATTGTGCTCTGGGACGCTGGCAAGCCCTTATCGGCCATTTAAGAGTGCCAGGGGGTCTGATGAACTGGCATTTCCCCCCTCTTTATATGCTAATGCTCCTGTTTATGAAGTTGTCCTCTCCCTGATTCGTAACAGCTTGCTGTAGCCGTGGGGGAAGCTTTGTTCGCTCTGTGTTTGTCTGTGGGGTCTTCCTGATGGGATGGCGATGGTCTCCAGAAGGCAGGTGGACTGTGGGTCATTTGAGAAGCTCTGGGCTGGACCGCAGCACTGGCTACCAGCTGTTCTTCCCTCGACTGAGGTGTCATGACCCTTGATAATGACTATAAAGTAATGAGCTCTCCCTGTAATTTCAGCCACTTTCACTGCATGACCTGTCTGGGGACAGTGTAAAACCTGCAGAGCTTTTCGGGAACAGGTTGGGCTTTATTTGTGGCAATAGTGTACATTTATGATAGTAATTACATAATCACAATAAATTATAATAGAAACATAATACTACAGAGAAAAATGCAATCAGAGTAGACATCTAAAGGCATTATGAAAATTGTCAGTTGCATAAATTTGCACTTCAGTCTTCTGACTAATATAACAGCATATGCATAGTTTCTATAAATAATGAAGAGTGTTGTTAGGTATATGGCTGTATGTATTTAAAAACGTATTACAAATGTGTTGCAATGAACCAAACAAATAATTCAAAAACAAAATCTACAACATTAAGATGGATGGATGCATGGATGCAGAGTCGCTTCCCCAGCTATCCATTAACAGTTTTTAGTTAATATATACTTTTTTTTCATCACATTTATGCAAACGATCTCAGAAAGGCCAATTGTTTATGGTTGAAAAACGCTTAGATTAATCTCCTAAAAGGATCTCGCATTGAGTAAAATGTATAGAACTTCATTTAAGAATGAAGACATTCAAATGTTAATGAAAGACTCTTGAAAAGAGAAAGGAATCCTTTTCTTTGAGTGTTCTTATACTGTAATCTTAGACGGCCTCTTGAGATTGAGCTAACTTTCCATTGTACAGAACTGAACAATGAACTAAATCTCTTTTTAAGGTCCAGTCGAGTTACTCATTAACTGAGCAATGACTTGCTGTAAAAACTCATTGTCTCAAAGACTATATGAAGAAAAGATTCAGAGGCAGAGGAGAGGAAGGAGGAGGCTGATTAATTTCAATAGAGCCCTTCCGAAAGAGAGAATTACCTTCGTATGGTGAAGAGGAGGGCTTCCCATTGGCCTACTTATGCACTGCAAACCTCAGCCCATCATTACAGCTGGCAACAGTGAGAAAAGAGAACAAACGGCCTGATACCCAATTCTGGAGGAAGAAAGGCCCATTCTTCCGGCCTGGACCTGGTGTGAAGTAACCAGGCTTTCACTGCACTGGTTATTGCAGGGCGATGGCAACAAGGACACAATGACATTTACTATCGTCAGTCACAGAAGCCGTCAGGACCCTTTGCAGGCCCAATTATAAGAAAATAGAAGATAATGGAGGATTGATTGGTGCTAATGGATTTATTCTTTGGCTAATGTGCCTCAATAACTGTTTTTTATAACCTCTTTCCATTCAAGTCTGGTCTGCACCTCTCTTCATGAAACAGGACGAATGAGTTCTTTTGTATGTCATAAATCAAACATCATCAAGCTTGTTGACTCTCTCCAACACACTGTCCATTGTGGTCTGGTGCGCAATACACTTTTGTTTCACTGGGATGCTGCATTAATATTTCAAAATGGATTTAGAACCGCAACTTCCCCTCGCTGCTCACTGACCTCCTAGAAGCCGAGCTAAATTAGACCTCACTGAGTGGTAACAGATGTCTGCAGCGGTTGAAGCACCTATGAACTATTTGCACAATGTGTGTGTTGGATGCTAACGGTCATTACCATTAGCCACAGGAAACAGCAGCAGTCCGGATCACATAGGATATGTGTCCACATTCCTGCTTGGAACTGCATAAGTTGTAACAATGGCACACTATGACACGTTCATTAAAATGCTGGAAACTTGGCACGATGAGAAACAGGAACAATAAGTGTCTCTCTCAGAGAACTGAAAGTTATGGCAAAAAATAAAACATGCCACCTGCACTAGCAAGTGGATTTCAGTGCAAAAGGGAAGTATTCGGTCCTTGAATAACTTTTTGAAAACCTTACATCTGAACTGTAAAATTCGTTATTTAAAGCATCTGTGGATTCCAGTTTCATTCAGAAGATTCAGAAATTAACACCAAAAAATGCATAATAATAATTAAAAGATGCTAAATAGATGCAAGCTCAGGCCAATTAATTTATTTAAAGAACATTTTACTTTTGTACAGTTGTTGGCACGCTTTATGATAATCCATTTCCTAAATAAAAACTCAAAGGGAGATGAGTTGAAAAGAAAGTTACATTGTTAGATATAGTCTCATTGTGAGGTTAAGACAATAAATAATTAAATGAATAAACAAAGCATGCATAACTTTACAAGAAATAATGTAGCAATATTTTGTTTTACCTATAGTTTTTGGTTGATGCTTGATGTTTAATGTAAATTATGTGTCTTGTGTAAAATTAGTTAATACATTTTAAAAGTTTATTAATAAAATTAGTTAATAAAATTAGTTAATAAAATTTAAAAAATCTTGTGTAAAATTAGTTCATAAATCACTGCATTAACCAGACAAATATAAGACGAGAACACAGTGAACATTTACGTTGAATGCTTAATACAAATTACAATAATTTAAGGCTTCAATGGAAATTAGATTTTCAACACAAGAAAGTAAGGGAGACACAGAGCTAATAAAGGACCCCGTGGAACTGAGACAAACCCCATTATAAAATGTTATTGAGGCTGGAAAATGCAACTTAATCCTTTTTTGAAGAGGTGGATCAGGTCCCACCCCCCACACACATATATGTCTATCCCTTCCTCCTTGCATCCTGAATCCTACTTTAAAACAATCCTCCATAAACCTGGTGCTGTTTTACACTCCAGTGCTCTTGAAAACCCAGCACCGCCTCTGTATTGCAGCACCCAGCTTAACCTGAGGACAATGACAACAATACCCACCAGACTTCCACCTATACCACCGCCACAGAGGAAGGGATGGCCTTGCATTCACGACACTGTGAACTCTGTTTCTTATTCGAGAGCTCAAAGAGTGACGGGGCTCTCACCGCCCAACCCCCAAAACTCTCGTACCTCCCCCCTCAAACGCCCATCAAGACCTTGGCTACCATTGTCCTATTGTCTCCTGAGTGATGGATTCAATAGGTCCATACTGGAGGAGAAAAGTGTCAAGGAAAGGAACCTTAGAAGAACGCTAGTCTTGATTGGCAAGTTCACTCTCCTACCTGTCAAAAGAGTATGGATAAACGACCAGACTAGTTTTAAATGGGATAGTTCTGAAAGAGAGAGCGGAACCATTGATACTTAAAGGAAAAGTTTACTCCATGAAATGCGTAATTACAATTCAAAATAACTGTTTTATATTTTAATATATTGTAAAATGTCATTTATTCATGTGATAGCAAGGCTGTAGCACCATATTTAAAGTAACACTAAGTAGTTTTTCAACCTTCATAATATATTTCCAAGACCCTTGTGATGGTACATCGACTTAAAATAAGTTAAATGACTCGTCTGCCATAGCCTGACGGGGTCTGTATCGCTTTTACTGGCACTATGTAACTTCGGGTTTCGGGTAGGAACCCGTGCACAAAAAAGAACTGCAAAACTCGACTGCTTTTCGTCAAGCGCTACAATAGTCATTATTACGTTTTTCTTCGTTTCTGATGTCGCAATACATCATCCTTTCATGAAATCATGTAACATACTCTACCTTGTCTGTGAACATCGTTCATTCTAAAGCCGGTGCTGGATAAACAGCGAGCGTGCGTGCGACGGTAGGCTGGATTATTTACGACAGCGGCAATGGACAATTTCGTTTCCAACCAGTAGGGCGACCGAAGAGGAAAATTTACTTGGTGTTACTTTAAGTTTTGACAGGAATGAAAACAAGTCTGTGAGGGATAGAACAGTGCATGCAATTGATTGTACTGTTACTTAATAATGAAAAAAAACTTCAAGTACAAAAACTCAAAAAATTCACAGCCTCGTTTTCATCCACATTAAATTCAATATGTGTCTTAAGCCTATTATGTGTCTTCAGTGTCACAGGATCCTTCCCTCCAAAATTTTTACAGTACTGTGTAATTAGTACTTTGGTGTAAGTGGTCGTTGGTCCTATTAGCAGCTTGTTACAATGTGATGAGCTTGCAAAAATTAAGCACTGAACAAACTCTGGCATTTTGAGAAGTGAGTGGCATCTGACTAACCTAAACACCTCTGATTGGCCATTGACTTCAAGAAATCAACAGACATGTCTTTGATTGGCTACAATGCTTAATGCTGCAAAAACACATTGTAAATAGAAACCTTTGAAGCTCTCCTGAGCGCAAATACACTGGAGCATTTGCCAAATCTGTTTTGCTATCCTATTTTTACCGTCTCAACTTAGGGTGCTCTTGTTTTCGTCTGAGGGCGCTTAACACCCTCTAGCACCACCGTTGCCTGAGCTGACTGCACTCTCTGCAGCCATCATGAAGACATTTTATTTAATAACAAAATAAATAATAGGGATCATGACAAAAATATTCTACAGTACTACATTTATCCCTGTTTTGGACAAGCAGGTTCAATTAGGCCTACTTGTCTCAGCACTGGCTAATTGACAAATGCAGAGAGGAGTTAATATTTACCCTGGCTAATGAATCCCTGTAGCAGTGGCGAGGTGGAGCGCGGTCTGTGATTCTGTGCTAATTCTGTAACAGTGAGTGCATTTGTCCTCCATTAGACGTTGTTGAAACATTAGGGCTCATTAGAGCTCACAGGCAAGTGTACGAAAGATACGCTCAGACTGATAAGATATTAGCATTGCACTCTCTGGCTGCAATACACAATGGGCGCAAATGTGGTTTGGAAAAACGCCAGAAGCCACATTACTTTCTAATGCAATCTAGCTGATGAACACTTTACTTCACCCCATGGTGCAGTGAGAATGATACTAAAGCCCTTTAAAAGCAAGTCAGTCCACTTGGTGGCCACACGATTTTCACTTAGAAATTGCTAGTAAATTTGACAAACAATAGCAAAGAAACAGCAAGTAACACACGTGACATTTTGAAGTAGAAAAAATGAAATAGTACTTGTACATCTTCAATAATCTTGGTTTTATTTTATTTTTTACAGTGCAACTAACAGGCACACAACTCCAACTTGGATAGAGAAAACTATGAAATTTTCAATAGTTTAAAACAAAATGCCATTTTTCTGTTAAAAAGATAATTGGATCTTTAAATGTAAAACGGAATTTCCTTTTATACAGCTGCCATATTACAATTTCTCCTGGTCCATCTCCTCCACCTTATATAGTCTCTGAACAGTATGCAATGTATTAACTAAATAGTTTTTACCAAGTAAAATCTATTCCCGTAACTCTTAGTCACAATGACATCCCAAAGGATGGTGTCTGAACACAAAATGTCTCCTTCCAATTAATCGCTGTCTATTTAATTAGGTCAATATTTAATTCAGAATTTTAACTACACTGAATTAAGCTCCATGTTAATGAGAATCTTGGATTACACAAATTTAATGAGCCAACTATTCAAAGCTATAATTAGGGCATCATTTTTACAAATAGAAAAATTATCACGCTCAAAACCTGACAATTACACCTTCTACAAGCATCACTTTTTTCTCATTTAAATACAAACTAATTTCTATAGACAACATGAGAAATTAACACAGCATAATGTATTCTTTATGCAAAAAATATCTAAAAAACTGGGGGAGAGATGCTTGAATTATAATGACTGTGTAAGAGTGTTCTAAATCATTTATCTATTGCAAGGGGAAATAGCATGAAATATGATAATAGCAACAAAATACTTTGCCAATTCTGTTCCAATTACAAAGACAGCCTTTTAAACATCTCCAATACAGATTAAATCCCCTGTCATGTTTGAGAAAATTTGTGATATGGTTCATGAATTTAATCTAAAGCAATATGTAGTATTTGACATAATAGAGTAGATCTGATTAGCCACAGCATCCTAGTGTGAGTGAAATTAGCCCTCCACATCTCGCCACATACTGTTTCAATGAAAGTCAGCATTTAAATAATAACACTCTCAACTGAAGAGAGTGTTTGCCAATCTTAGAAATATTTGAGCCGAGAGCTTGATTTGAAAATATTTGTTTATGCAGTGATGCTGATGAAACTTTTCATCGTATTGAAAATAAGCAACAACAAAATCAACCACTCACCAGAGATTTCTGCTCGTAAGAGATAGAAAGATGGATCAAGAAAAGCTTAACCACTTAATAAAACAAAATAAAGACCTTAATTAGGGTAGACAGCATATTTAATATGAAAACGAATGAAGTGATTGAAACAAAGTGGGGGAGATAAACGCACAGGTGGTACAATAAATTGTATTGTCTTTACCTTATTTCCACAACACATTTCACAACGTTTTTTTTTTTACACTGGAAATGCTTGGAAAAACTTTATGTTGATTGAATCGACACATAGGTACACAACCATACAACCTACTCAACAGTATACCTCCATCCTTCACAACTTCATTTTAAAATAAAAAATAGCATTTACTCACACTCTGATGTCCATGCAACGTCTATGACATCTTCAACATGCATGCACACTGTGTGATAAAGCGACCTTCACAGAAAAAACTGATAACAAACCCAATTTATACACTGATGACTATGTGGGTGCATCACCCGACAGGACCAGCAAACAGCGAGTGACCTATGTAAAAGGTATTTGTTTAGGGTCAGGGGTCATCTATGCTACACCATGACTACTAATAGGCCAGGGACTCCAGAGATATGTGGAGCCACCGTCACCCCACATTCCCTCGTCCCTGTTCACACACCCCAGTTATCTCCTGAATGCCTGATGCATCTGGGTCTGTCGGGCTCAGGCCAGTTTGAAGGGATTTGAGAGGACAGATTGCTAATCCGAACTTTGAACATGAGGCGAAGGCTTTGAGGGGAGGTCTCCGGCGCTGTGGGCTTTCGGGTCTTTTCTTATGGAAATGCCGCCTGTGCAGCCAGAACACTGATGAAAATGCCACAGGGCTTATCACAACACGACAGCCCCACCGACAGAGACCGCGGGAAGAGACTGACAGATCAGCCGGCGCTAAGGACATCGCTATGTGACGTGTATCATCTTTATAATGATGTGTGCTCGTGACCAGGTGTGTAAGGAAGAGAGAGAAAGAGATGAAAGAAATGTTACCGTAAAGCGCTCTGTCAGTTATAAGAAAAAGAGACACGTTCCTGTAATGAGGGTCGTCTCCTTCGATTCAAAGTAAATGGGTAGCTCGTCCCACTGATCTTTGAGCGAAGCTCATAAATGTCAGAACTTCTAAAATCAATGCATTAAGACTTAAATGTTTTCTTCAAATAATCTTTGGAACAGTGGATCAATGCCTGCAATGGATACCCAAGGGGTTAGATGATGCCATTTCTTTTCAGACCATTCCAGATAGTTCCCTGCTTCATTTTTATTCAGCACAAAAACATTTGCACTCATTTCTCCAAACTAACCTGGATAGTTTCCCCCAAATTTTTTTTGCTCAGAAGATATTTTGAACATTGTGAAAAACGTTCTGCTGTTTGAGAAAAACTCAAACGATTGAGAAAAACGCTAAACACAACAGAAACCTAGGTCTTAAAGTGTCATTAAAGAATATGTGTCAGAAGCCATGTGGCTCGTCCTGATTTTGCCAAGTGGAAGATGTCCTGAGACCAATACCTTTATGATGACCCTGGGACAACAACTGCCTCAGCCAATCAACGTTTATGATGTCATCACCGTGTGCCCCCCCCCCCCCCCCCTAGAGCCCGCCAAAAAAAAAAAAAAAAAAAAACCTGCCAGCAAGTGCACAAGTTACAAGGTAAGACCAACGGCTTTTTACATTCTTCTATTAATTAACATCAGTCTTCTACTATGGCTAAACATATTTGTTTTTAGAATAGCATTTTTCCACCATTGAAGTAACGCTAATAACCTTAACAGGGAAATTGAAAGCCAAAATTGATCAGCATCGCTGACGTTCGGCTCAAAAATAAAAACATTAAAATAAGTGTTAGAATATTTTTTTAGAGTGTTAGAAAATGAGCTGGGTTTACGGCTAAACCAAGCTCATTTCTGCCGATGCGACTGTTTGTTAGCGCTTGCACTGCATATGTTGCCATTTCCTAAAATCTCGTTTAATTAAGTAACGTTGCGTTAGCTGCTAGCATTTGCGCGTTGCACTGACCATTCAGCTTGGTCAGACAGTGCAGCGCGATTCGCTGCGAAATCCAGGGAGAAACGTTTGAATTGGCTTATTTATTCTGATGTTGTCCCAGAACATCATATGAATATGTTGACCTCAAGTCATCACCGATTTATTCTTTAACATGATGTTGTCCTCAGACCATCATATGAATATGTTGACCTCAAGTCGTCACTGATTTATTCTGTAACATGATGTTGTCCTCAGACCATCATATGAATATGTTGACCTCAAGTCGTCACTGATTTATTCTGTAACATGATGTTGTCCTCAGACCATCATATGAATATGTTAACCTCAAGTCGTCACCGATTTATTCTATAACATGATGTTGTCCTCAGACCATCATATGAATATGTTGACCTCAAGTCGTCACCGATTTATTCTTTAACATGATGTTGCCCTCAGACCATCTTATGAATATGTTGACCTCAAGTCGTCACCGATTTATTCTGTAACATGTTGTCCTCAGACCATCATATGAATATGTTGACCTCAAGTCGTCACCGATTTATTCTGTAACTAGGGATGTGAATTTCTGCCAAAAATGCTATTCGAAAATCGAGGAGCAAAAGTCGATTATCGTTCGAAAATCGAAAAAAAAAAAAACCGCACACTCACAATGACAGAAAGGGAGTCGTTTTTTTTTTAACATACCGGTAGTTAACAGAAGAAAAAACAATAAGCACAACAGTCCGTTTTTGCATTGAAAACCAGATGCTCGTTAGATAAAAAAAAATGTCATTATGATTTTATGCAAACCTGGCTTGTTACTGCAAAACCCTACTTTTTAAACAAATTAGTTTCAATCAAAACTATTCGTGTGCCACTGCGCAATACACGCGGGATGGCGGGTGTTCATTTCATAAACTGTGGGCAATGGTAGCTTATTTAATGTAGCCTATAAATGAATGTATATATCCAAAAAACGGATAATGTCATCATACTTGTAGTGGTATCGTAGAGTAATAATCTGTTTGGTTGTAAAATGTATTACCTGACTGAAATGAACTCGTCCTGTGTAATCATTCATTCACAGACATCATACGAAGATGTCTTGATCTTCATCGCTGGTAAAAATATGATGCATTTGCAGATTTGCTTTCACTAGACTAGACTGTAGGTCCACGGCCACTTCATCCAACGCTCTTGATGTTCTTAAATCTACCTGTTACGACTCCGATTCAGTGCGCGAGGAACTGAACAGATCATTCAAACTGATTCGCGAATAGATTTAGACAGATCTGCCAACTTGTTTGATTAAGTCTTTGAACAGAAGCGACTCAAAAGAGTGATTCATTCGTGAATGGAGCATCGCTCATGCCCATACAAAAGATACAGCGTGCTTGGAATAAAGTAACTACGCATTTAACAACATGTATTGCATTAAAATAAAGTAACGAGAGGAACGTCGCCAAACGTAGTGAAGTAAATGTAGCCTACTTTACTAGCCTACCATAGACGATATAGACAGTAAAGGTTAGTCCACCTCTGGGTGCAGAGTTAACGGTCACTCACGACAATGCTCTCCTTCTGTTGTTTGTTTACACAGTATAAAACGATGGTATCCTAGATCACGCAGGAGGGGGTTTCACTCATGTTAGTGACACCTTGTGTCCCCGACAGGAAAAAACCCTGCTGCGCGATCTGTGACAGTAGGCGCGCCGTCAATTATGTTACATGGGAATTGCGCGAAAATATAACGATTTTCGAATAAGCAATTTTATGATCGAATTTCGAACGCAGTTCGACTAATCGACTATTCGAAGATCGCGACTCATCCCTATCTGTAACATGTTGTCCTCAGACCATCTTATGAATATGTTGACCTCAAGTCGTCACCGATTTATTCTGTAACATGATGTTGTCCTCAGACCATCTTATGAATATGTTGACCTCAAGTCGTCACCGATTTATTCTGTAACATGATGTTGTCCTCAGACCATCTTATGAATATGTTGACCTCAAGTCGTCACCGATTTATTCTGTAACATGTTGTCCTCAGACCATCTTATGAATATGTTAACCTCAAGTCGTCACCGATTTATTCTGTAACATGATGTTGTCCTCAGACCATCTTATGAATATGTTGACCTCAAGTCGTCACCGATTTATTCTGTAACATGATGTTGTCCTCAGACCATCATATGAATATGTTAACTTGTACGTAACATCTTGGTTTTACTCCAATTTTTAAACAAATAGCTTACAGTACTTTCATGAGATCATCATGGGTTTTTAGGGCTTAACATTATTTATGTTTTTAGCCTAATTGTTTGTGTCTTTGCTTTTTAGGTTGTATACATCAAATATGGAGGAATTTATAAAGACATCTGTATACAAAGAGGAGAGATTTAAAGGAAACAAAAAAGAGACAGATATAACAGTCCATGTATTAGAAAAGGATTTGGATGCTTGTGAATTTATTCAAGAAAGGCTCACTACCATAAACACATCCAAAGATGCCAACTTCAGGAGTGTGAATTCTGCAAGTCTGCAAAATCAGAAAAATGGATATTTCTTGTTTACATGCAAACGCTCTGGAACATGCACACCCCAAAGTCGAAGGGCCAAAGGATGTAAGGCCTATGTTTCCTTTAAAAAGAGGACAGACTGGCTCAACAAACTTGTTATAGTTGAAAGGATTTACAGCATTCATTCAGGACATGACCCAACAAGTTCTTCTGAGGGTCACTCAGAAAAAATTAGTCAAGAGCTAGTCAAGCATATTCAAGATTTAATATCTCTTGGGGTTAAGCCAGGTACAATTCTCTTAAAATCACACGAATGGTCAAAGGAAAAAGGGCATACGGATCTCAACAACCGAGCATATTTTGTTACCCCAAAAGACATTGAAAATATTCGGACATGTATGATGCGAAAAAATCAGCAACACAAAGATGATGCCAATAGTACAACACAACTTCTTGAGGGCGCTTTCAGAGACTGTGTTATTTTTTATCAGCCTTACAGTCCACAAACAGATCTTGTCATAGTTCTACAAACACCATCCATGAGAGACAACCTTCAAGAATATGGAAGAGATATTGTTTTTATGGATGCAACACATGGCGTCAACCAGTATGGCTTTCCTTTATTTACATTAGTTGTCAGGGACAGTCATGGTCATGGCATACCCGTTGCCTATATCATCTTGGGAAATGAAAAGCAGGCCATGCTTCAGCTGGCACTGGAAAAGCTGAAACCAACATTTCCTGTATCTCCAAGGTAATACAAACAAATATACCAGTAAACAAATTAAATTAATATTATTACATAACGTTTTGGTACACAGTTCCTTAAAATTAAACTTTTTATGCATGCTTTTATTTCAGGTTCATTATTCAATTTATGAATTCAACTTAATGAATTATTCTTTTTTTTTCTTCTATTAACCAGAACAAACTTGTATTGATTTCTTAACCGCTGCATTATATGATTAGTCTACAGTAGGTGTTATCTCCTTGTTAACTAATGAACCTTATTGTAAAGTTTTACCTTATTTTCATTAGGTGCTTTATGGTTGATAAAGACCAGGCTGAAATCAATGCCATCCGTAAGGTATTCAACGAGTCACATGTTCTCCTCTGTTGGTACCATGTAACCCAAGTAAGTAAAGTACTAAGTTAATATTGAATGGAGACTGCTTAGATTTTTGCTCATTTTGCAATAAAAATATATTATTGTTGTGCTAAAATTTCAAATAAAAACAACAGTTAAAAATTTTTGGTTACTGGATGACACATAAGGTTTAGTGAGATTAATATGAATGGCCTAAAAATGAAGGTCATTTTGTTGTAAATTTTAAACAGTCATTTGTAACGTAAAGCTGCAAGACTTCTTGTCATCCGCTTCTAGTTATTTTTAGCTGTACAAAACAGCCTGTTAATGCTACTTGATATTGTAAACTGGTATTTTTTGCCATATTATTTTTTTAATGTATTGTTGGGTTCACTGTAACTGTAGACAATTGTTCACAATAATACTAGCCAAATGCATTAGACTATTTGAAGTCTCACCAGTTTAAATAAATAATTTTATATTTCCCCACCATTTATTACAAACAGGCAGTAACTCGTTGGCTGTCAAGATCTGAATCTGGTGTGAGTGGACCTGAAAAGGCAGATTCGAGAGCAAACATAATGCAGTTAATGTCGGAGCTGAAATCCTGTTCCACGGTGTGTTACTTTTCATTTGTTTTACAGAGAAAATATAGCTTGTAGTGTTTTTCAAAAGTTTTTCAATGGTAGCAAGCTATAATGTATATATGTGGTCATGCACCTTGCAGTATCTATAAAATGTTATTATTTTAACAGAATAAGATGGAAAAATAAAGAATGGAAAAGCGTAGTGCCAAACAGTAGTCCACAAACAGATGAATAAACAACGTCTTGCAGAGCATAGAGCCAAGAAAACCCCCAAAAAAGGATAAAAGATTTGCCACACTTTATTTGTGACCTCTGGACCATAAAATCCTGTGAGCTTTTTGGCCAGTTTTCGTGCAAGGTGCACTCCCTCTGAAAAAGTTTCCGTTCCATAATACCACCCCTGCGAGGCTCTGTTATGTGCTCTATAACTACGAAATTTAATTTCGAGATTGAATGAGATATCTTATATAACATAATAAGAGGGATCATAATTTTTTTATTTTAGTTCAGTCCTGAATAAAATATTTACAGATATTTACATGTAGTCCTAAACACAAAATAATAGCTAAATTTATAATAATGTTCAAAGGTGCATTTTTTATGTTATAATATACAAACATGAATTATTTTAGCCTATACTTTATGAGGTGGGTTATAGTTGTATTTACTGCAAATAGAATCAGTATGTTTGTTTATTCTATTATCATTCATATAGGCCTAAATGGCTTTAGTATAATCAATCAATCAAGTACATGACATTCTCAGTACACCAACTGCACACACTAGGGTTGAGGTCTTATACCGAGGATTACCTTTATGACCTATAAATTCAGTTCTTACACCAATAATACAAAACAACATGATTTTCCTTGTCCATTTTTACAGGAACATGAATTCAAGAAAAAAGCTGAGATGTTTCACTGCCAGTTTAAAAACTTAAAAGATGTCTGCAAGTACTTTAGGAACCACTGGGAGCCAATTGGTCATCTGTGGTCTAACTTCGGAAGATGTTATAATCATGGAGACTCTGAAACAAACAATCTAATAGAACGGTATACATTTTTATGCATGTTCACCTCATTTATTAGTGGGCTAGCTGAAAGCTAGCAGTGTTTTGCGTATTTTTTTATTCGTTAAAGAGTACATTGCAATTTTTCAAACCTGTTGCTGCTCCTCATTCAACATACTGATCTCTCTGCTTTATTTCCTTTTTAGCTTCTTCCACCGTTTAAAATACCAATTCCTCTGTGGCATCCGGAATCGTAGATTGGATCATTTGATTGATGTGCTACTAAACAAGATTGACAAGTACTTTAACATAATACAGGATTTGCAGTCTGCTGGGAGGGTCCATAACCCTCTGGAATGTAAAATGGAAGAAACAAAGAAGTCTGCTCAGAGGATGCTAGACAATGGTTGGGCCACAGCAGTTACCGCAGCTTCAACAGAAACATATGTATACAATGTTGCATCTGAAAATAATCCACATGTAGTTTACTGTGTATGCCCTGCAGAGCAGTTTTGCAGTTGTCTCGCTGGTACCAGGGGACGTACATGTAAGCATCTCATTTTATTAAGTCTTCTCACTTGTAGTGATGGTGAGACCTTTCCAGATATGGACACACAACTGCAAACCCATGCCAACAACTTGATTCAAAAGAATAAGTATAGCATTTCTACAAAGCCTCAAAAAACACTAGAGGTTGAAAGCTTATTTGGAAGAGCAGTATCAAAACCATGTATAGTGACGAATGTATGTGACTGCTGTACTTTCTCATATCATAAAAAATGTGCTTGTCTACTACTTGCAAAAGGACTTTTAAATGAGATGAGTGAGACGACATCAAACCATGCAATTAACATTTCAGTGGAGCCTATACAGGATGAAAATGCAGATGAAGAAAGGCGTAGTACAACTATCAGGAAACTGGAAAGCATTTTGAAGACTCTACAGACATGGGAGAGAATTCCTGAGGACATTGCCCATAAAGTCAATGAACTAGAAGTGCAAACAAAGGAAGAAAATATAAACTTTAAAAGATTTGTGCGACTTTGTGATGAGGACAAGTCACGTAAAATACGCCCACTATTTGCAAACAGAAAAAGGAAGACTGACAGAAACAGCGCCCCAGAGATGAGGACAGATGTTACATCAAGTTTCCCTATTAAATCAAGAAGAAAACACAAAGCAATCAGTGGTCCAAAAAGATAATAGAAATAAGGTTTGAGAAGTACTTTTTATTCAAAGGCAGTTTTGCCATTTTAACAAACGTTGTACTTGTTCTCCACTATGAGTCCTGCAGTAATTAGTAAAATAAAACGAAATAAAAGCCTTGTTAAATATCAAATAAAGTTATTGAGCATTTGTTTTTTGTACATGTGTGCAGGAATATGGGTGCTATTCATTCATTTTAAAGAGTCCTCTAAAAAGGAAAAGAAAACCTCAGCTGCTGTAGGCCCAAAGCGGTGAGTGGCCAAATCCAGCTCAGATTCAGGACCAAGGTTTTCCACATTCCTCCGCATTTGTTCAATGCTCCTCCTGTAAATAAATTAAAATGTTCATGTTACTACCAAGAATTGTTACTCTGTAGCAATAGCCCCATATTGTTAAAAGCACTATATAAATGAAGGAAGGTGACCTAGACTTGAGGATCATATGGAATTGCAATATGCATGACATAATCATTCTCATGTTGATTAATTGACCTCTTGATACAGGGACTAGACAGCAGACTGAAAAAGTTTGTACAATGGTAATGTTAGAATAAAATGCATATTAGGCCAACTTAAGTTTAACAAAGGGCAAAAACATCTCCAAAAAGATTAGATTTTCTGTCAACCGAACAGTTCTATAACGTCAATGCACCCTCTATTTGTACTTCAAGATCTGTCGTGATCCACGCTGCTACCATCATTTCCTAATATGACCTCAGAGGCCTGCAATCCTATACACTATATAGCCCTTTTTTACACAGAGATTCCAGAAAATACATGGATAATGTGACTCAGGGTTTATTCCGGGATTGTTTGATTTTGGTTCATTCACACTGCCAGTATTTGTCCGGAATCTGTGCATGCGTTCACACAACCCATAAAGATCCTGTGAGACCTGTGATGCCGATGTGACATGTAATGTCTCCAGCGTCTTAAGTTTGCTTATAAGCTGCGATTTCTCTCTCGCTAGTGCATTTTTTTTCTCTGAATCGATCGTAAACTAGCGCATTAAGTACCGTTTCACTAGCTGGCGAACGATCGCAGCTTCAGCGTCTTCACTATGACACGCACCTTACGGCATTGATTACGGCTTTTGTTCACACAGAGTGCGCGTTCCAGGACTGATACCGGCAATGTTACTAGGTCCCCAACCCGGGATAGATCCCGGCATCAATCCAGGGATGTTTGTGTTCACACAGGAGGCACTCTGGCAATTTCCCGGGATCAACACGCTGTGTGAAAGGGGCTCGTAGTGATTCGGGGTGTATAAATAAAATGAGAGTGTAGAAATCAAGATATTCTAAGACAAGCCACAACATACAGATAGGGGACTTACACAGACACACTTACAGTGTTGCTGGGATGTCCTCTTCTGGTATACCAGCAAGTAGTGTATCCTTCGGCACATGTTTGGCCAGTGCCATGCCAAACCCATTGGCTAGGTCTTCTGCCTCTCCCTCTGTTAAAGTGCTGAATATTGTTAGCTTTGTCTTCGCTTTTCTAGGCTGCTGCAGGACATTGGGTGGAACATCTTTTTTGCCAACCTATGTATGAACAAGTACAGTGTCACAGATGCAAAGCATGAGAGCAAGGCTTTCTAAATATCAATAATGTACTGTACCATGCCTATCAATAGCCACGAGGGGCAGAGTGGCAAACTCCATATGACTTTCTATCTTCTTTTATACTTAAATGTATTCATACAATAGAAATACAAACCCTTATCAACATGCGGAACATGTTTGTGGACATGTTTTCTCCTTTGACCCTCCTCCTCAACTCATCTTCATCTACCTGGTAGCTCTTTCCTTGTGCTGTTAGCCTTCCTAAAACTTTGTACACTTTCCTTTCTTTTTCCTCCACTCCCTCATCTTCCCTATGTCTTTCTTCATTGCGTTGCGCATGCATCTCTTCCTCCTTGTCCTCCATTTCTTCCTCACTGCAAACGGCCATAGGTTTTCCTATGGCCTCCAACATGGACATAACAGTCTCTTCTGTTCAAAAAATATGTCAGAACTCATGTCAACATTACAGGTTTACAATGTGGGACAGTCTACAAAAATGTAATTACTAGCAAACATTTCTATCAATTGAAGAGGAATGCCACTCCTTTATAAGAATTGACATACATGTTTGTTCTTTATATGTCCCAGGGCAGAGCAAGTAAACAATATTTGTTTCTTTCATCTACTTGTTTCTTTCATCTAGATTTTTTCATCTACCCAGTCCCCTTGACTGGTGAGTGTGTGTATATAGATGCATAGAGTGAGCTTTGCTTTGACCTGCTTTATCTTGCCTTTACAGTGCACTGACCAGCATAATTTATGAATGGAATACTTGAAAAAACAAATTGGCTGTCCCAGGTGAAGTGACTATAGTAGTGTAAATGGCATACAGCCAAAGTTCAGTTAAGTCAGAAAGCATGCAAGAATTTTAATTTGTTACCCTGTTGTAGTACAAAGCCATCGGCAGATCCAGAGGGTTGGTCTAACAGGTCTGGGTCAGCTGTGTAAAAAGAAACAAGATATAAAAGTGTGAGATTATCTAAAAGATAACCTTTTTATAGTGAGTTAGAGAGTGTTTCAGTGAGTAAGTAAGTGTTTGTTTGTTTGTTTGTTTGTTTGTTTGTTTGAGTGAGTGAGTAGTAAGTGTTTGAGAGAGTGAGTGAGTAGTTGAGTGAGTGTGTGGTTGAGTGAGTGAATGAGTGTTTGAGTGATTGAATGAGTGTTTGTTTGATTGAATGAGTGTTTGTTTGAGTGAATGAATGTTTGAGTGAGTGAATGTTTGAGAGTGATTGAGTGAGTGAATGTTTGAGTGAGAGTGATTGGAGTGAAGTGAATGTGTTTGAGTGAGTTGATATGTTTGAGTGAGTGATGATTGAGTGAGTGAATGTTTTGAGGTAGAGTGATTGAGTGAGTGAATGTTTGAGTGAGTGAATGTTTGAGTGAGAGTGATTGAGTGAGTGAGTGATAGAGTGAGTGAGTGAGTTTGAGTGAGAGTGATTGAGTGAATGTTTGAGTGAGAGTGATTGAGTGAGTGAATGTTTGAGTGAGTGAGTGAGTGAGTGAGTGGGTTTGAGTGAGAGTGATTGAGTGAGAGTGATTGAGTGAATGTTTGAGTGAGAGTGATTGAGTGAGAGTGATTGAGTGAGTGAGTGATTGAGTGAGTGAGTGATAGAGTGAGTGAATGTTTGAGTGAGTGAGTGAGTGAGTGGGTTTGAGTGAGAGTGATTGAGTGAATGTTTGAGTGAGAGTGATTGAGTGAGTGAATGTTTGAGTGAGAGTGATTGAGTGAGAGTGATTGAGTGAGTGAGTGAGTGATGGAGTGAGAGTGATTGAGTGATGTTTGAGTGAGAGTGAGTGAGTTGAATGTTTGAGTGAGTGATTGAGTGAGAGTGTTTGGTGAGTGAGTGATGAGTGAGTGAGTGAGTGAATGTTTGAGTGAGTGAGTCAGTGAGTGGTTTGAGTGAGAGTGATTGAGTGAGTGAGTGATAGAGTGAGTGAATGTTTGAGTGAGTGAGTGAGTGAGTGAGTGGGTTTGAGTGAGTGATTGAGTGAGTGAATGTTTGAGTGAGTGATTGAGTGAGTGATGTTGAGTGAGTGAGTGATTGAGTGAGTGAATGTTTGAGTGAGTGAGTGATTGAGTGAGTGAATGTTTGAGTGAGTGAGTTTAGTGAGAGTGATTGAGTGAGTGAGCGATTAGTGAGTGAATGTTTGAGTGAGTGATGTTGAGTGAGGTGATTGAGTGAATGTTTGAGTGAGAGTGATTGAGTGAGTGATGTTTGAGTGAGAGTGATTGAGTGAGAGTGATTGAGTGAGTGAGTGATAGAGTGAGTGAATGTTTGAGTGAGTGAGTGGGTTTGAGTGAGTGATTGAGTGAATGTTTGAGTGAGTGATTGAGTGGAGTGTGAATGTTTGAGTGAGTGATTGTGAGTGAAGTGATTGAGTGAGTGATGTGAGTGATGTGATTGAGTGAGTGTGATTGAGTGAGTGAATGTTTGAGTGAGTGAATGTTTGAGTGAGTGATTGAGGGAGTGAATGTTTGAGTGGAGTGATTGAGTGAGTAAGTGAATGTTTGAGTGAGTGATTGAGTGAGGTGATTGAGTGAGTGAATGTTTGAGAGTGATTGAGTGAGTGATTGAGTGAGTGATTGAGTGAGTGAATGTTTGTGAGTGAGTGATTGAGTGAGTGAATGTTTGAGTGAGTGATTGAGTGAGTGAATGTTTGAGTGAGTGATGATGAGTGAGTGAGTGAGTGATGAGTGAGTGATGAGAGTGAATGTTTGAGTGAGAGTGAGTGATTGAGTGATGTGAATGTTTGAGTGAGTGATGAGTGAGTAAGTGAATGTTTGAGTGGAGTGATTGAGTGAGAGTGATTGAGTGAGTGAATGTTTGAGAGTGATTGAGTGAGTGATTGAGTGAGTGATTGTGAGTGTGAGTGATTGAGTGAGTGAATGTTTGAGTGATGAGTGATTGAGTGAGTGAATGTTTGAGTGAGTGATTGAGTGAGTGAATGTGTGATGTGAGTGAATGAGTGAGTGATTGAGTGAGTGAATGTTTGAGTGAGAGTGAGTGATTGATGAGTGAGTTGAATGTTGAGTGAGTGAATGTGAGTGAGTGAATGGTTTGATGTGAGTGATGTTTGAGTGAGTGAGTGAGTGATTGAGTGAGTGAATGTTTGAGTGAGTGATTGAGTGAGAGATTGAGTGAGTGAATGTTTGAGTGAGTGAATGTTTGAGTGAGTGAATGTTTGAGTGAGTGAGTGATTGAGTGAGTGTTTGAGTGATTGAATGAGTGTTTGTTGAAATGAGTGAGCGAGTGAGTGCGTATGAGTGAGTGCGTATGAGTGAATGATTGAGTGTGTGTGTGTGTGTTTGTTTAAGTGAGTGATTGCGTGAGTGAATGAGTGATTGTTTGAGTGAGTGAGTATTTGTTTGAGTGAGAGTATGTACATGTATGTATACATGTACTCTATGCATCTATATACACACACTCACCAGTCAAGGGGACTGGGTAGATGAAAAAATATATAAATAAGAAATTGCCTTTTTTCTGTTAAAGTAGACATTTCATAGACATTAGTTCAGTTAAGTCAGAAAGCATGCAACAATTTAATTTGTTACCCTGTTGTAGTACAAAGCCATCTGCAGATCCAGAGGGTTGGTCTAACAGGTCTGGGTCAGCTGTGTAAAAAGAAACAACATATAAAAGTGTAAGATTATCTAAAATATAACCTTTTTATAGTGAGAGAGTGTTTCAGTGAGTAAGTAAGTGTTTGTTTGAGTGAGTGAGTGAGTGAGTAGTAAGTGTTTGAGAGAGTGTTGAGTGAGTGTTAGTTTGAGTGATTGAATGAGTGTTGAGTGAGTGAGTGTTTGAGTGATTGAATGAGTGTTTGTTTAAGTGAGTGAGTGAGTGAGTAAGAGAGAGTGAGAGAGTGAGAGTTAGTTTGAGTGATTGAATGAGTGTTTGTTGAAATGAGTGATTGATTGATTGAGGGAGTGAGTGCGTGAATGAGTGTGTTTGAGTGAATGTGAGTTTGAGTGAGTGCGTGTGTGTGTGTGTGTGTGTGTGTGTGCTGTGTGTGTGTTTGTTAAAATGAGTAATTGAGGAGTGAGTGCGTGAATGAGTGTTTGTTTGAGTGAATGTGAGTTTGAGTGAGTGTGTGTGTGTGTGTTTGTTAAAATGAGTAATTGAGGGAGTGAGTGCATGAATGAGTGTTTGTTTGAGTGAATGTGAGTTTGAGTGAGTGAGTGAGTGTGTGAATGTGTGTTTGAGTGAGTAAGTGATCCGAGTGGTTGGTTGTGTGTTTTGTGTGTGTGTGTGTGTGTGTGTGTGTGTGTGTGTGTGTGTGTGTGTGTGTGTGAATGAGTGTTTGTTTGAGTGAATGTGAGTTTGAGTGAGTGTGAGTGTGTGTGTGTGTGCATATGTGTGCGTGTGTGTGTGTGTGTGTGTGTGTGTGTGTGAGTGAGGTTGAGTGGTGAGTGTGTTTGAGTGAGTATGTGAGTGTTTGTTTGTTTGAGTGAGTGTTTGTTTGTTTGTTTGTTTGAGTGAGTGAGTGTTTGTTTGTTTGAGTGAGTATGTGAGTGTTTGTTTGTTTGAGTGAGTGAGTGAGTGAGTGAGTGAGTGTTTGAGTGAGTGAGTGAGTGAGTGAGTGAGTGTTTGTTTGAGTGAGTGAGTGAGTGAGTGAGTGAGTGAGTGTGAGTGAGTGAGTGTAGTGAGTGAGTGAGTGAGTGAGTGTGAGTGTATGAGTGAGTGAGTGAGTGTTTGTTGAGTGATTTATGAGTGTTTGTTGAATGGTGATTGATTGAGTGTGGTGTGTTTTTGTTGTGTGTGAGTGAGTGATGAGTGAGGGAATATTTGTTTGAGTGAGTGAGAGTGATTGAGTGAGTGAGTGAATGAATGAATGAGTGAGTGATTGAGTGAGCGAGTGAATGAGTGACTGAATATTTGTTTGAGTGATCATATGTACATGTATGTATACATGCACTATGCATCTATATACACGCACTCACCAGTCAAGGGGACTGGGTAGATGAAAAAAAAAATTTAATAAGAAATTGCCTTTTTTCTGTTAAAGTAGACATTTCATAGACATTAGTACAGGGTCAGGTAGTAGAGTCCACTTCTGGACTTCTTAACTTCTGCGATTCTCTGTTTTACCTTGACATATGTAGCACACGTGTGTGGTTGCACACTCTACGTGCATCACTGCCCCACAGGTACATGCCTCCTGTTAAAACAAAACAAAGAGAAAAATCACACCACATATTCGTAACAGGTCGGTAAATTATTATACATGTCAGGTACAGAAATTATGTATACTTGTGGCGAGCAGGACGAGGCCGCGGGACGTGAGAGAACGGCGTGAGGCCGGTGCGTGATTGATAATGAGCGACACCTGCGAGACACACCGGTCTCGTATTTCTCACGGAGGAGCGGAAGCATAAAGGAGGAGCGACGACAGGGAAGATCGAGAGAGGAACAGGCCTGAGTTTGTTGTGTTTTAGTTCTGTTCTGTGTAGCCAGCAGTCATCTGCGAGGGGCTGCTGGCAGTTATTTTTGTTTTTGTATTTGCTTTATTTTATGATTGTTGATTGTTCGCCGGTTCCCACCTCCTTCTTCCCTGAATCTTAAACATTGCTACAATACTATATATGAAAAGTTTCCATCCATAATGATTATCATTATTCCATAATGATTATGCTTAAATAAGACATGCAGAATATCACTTTCATATGTGAAAACCGCACTTACTGTCTTTCTTCCTGAAACATTTTTGGCACAAATTCCACATTTTTTTGTTCGATCTGTAAATATATACAGGATATAATATTTATAAATATATTCTTTTTTGCTTATTAAAGGCAAATATTTGAATTTTTGACCACTTGCCCCATTTCCAGTTTCATAGACTGATGAAAAAGAATTATATGATATATATTTTTTTCTCTGAACAATTAATGCTGTTCTACATCCACATTTCTGACTACCTAACCACAAAACAAACAATTGGACTTTTCAAGCCTGTACAAAAAGCTCTGAAACCTACTTCACTGTGCACTCATACACTTTGGTTTATGGATTAATTAATATATATATATATATATATATATATATATATATATATATATATATATATATATATATATATATATATATATATATATATATATATATATAACACACTCACCTAAATGATTATTAGGAACACCATACTAATACTGTGTTTGACCCCCTTTCGCCTTCAGAACTGCCTTAATTCTACGTGGCATTGATTCAACAAGGTGCTGAAAGCATTCTTTAGAAATGTTGGCCCATATTGATAGGATAGCATCTTGCAGTTGATGGTGATTTGTGGGATGCACATCCAGGGCACGAAGCTCCCGTTCCACCAAATCCCAAAGATGCTCTATTGGGTTGAGATCTGGTGACTGTGGGGGCCATTTTAGTACAGTGAACTCATCGTCATGTTCAAGAAACCAATTTGAGAAAGAATGCTCAGGTAGGCCGTGGCATTTAAATGATGCCCAATTGGCACTAAGGGGCCTAGAGTGTGCCAAGAAAACATCCCCACACCATTACACCACCACCAGCAGCCTGCACAGTGATAACAAGGCATGATGGATCCAGGTTCTCATTGGCCCTCATTTATCATTCTTGCGTAGAAACGGGCGTATATGTTGGCGTAAGATTATGCTTACACTCCTCTCACCGCCTGATGTATGAAGCTGTGCGTACCTTTGAAATCCTGGTGTACGCAATACCTGTCCTTGATAAATGCCGCGGCTGAAAACGATCGTCATTAGAATAACACGCCTCTAAATATTCAAGTCTCCGCTTCCCCCACGCCCTCATTTTACGCCATGGACACACGGAAGACGGCAAAGAAGAGAAACTTCTCCGACCTGGAGATCAAATGACCTATCACAATGCATTATTTTACAGCACGTGTTTTGAAACAATTAGCATTTAATATCGTATCATGTACAATAGTGATGATGATGTGATGTGGAGTAGCCTACCATTCATTCACATTAATAATTGCATGTCCATTTGTAATATTCTTATTCTTATTATTATTCGTGTTCGCATTTTATGAGGAAAAAACAATGATACGGACATGAGCGCTCTAAAAGCGGCACTAAAATATATTTTAAAACTTTCACAGAGACATCAAACATAAAGCACAAAACCTTTCTTTAAACTGAATTTCGTTTTGTATTAATTGTATCTTAATTTTAAACAATGTTTCGTCAACCAATTAGGCCTACCTGGATTTAACAAATAGGAAAGTAAATAGCAGATGATATGAAACGGAGGACGCGTGAACTGAGCTCATCTCATAAATAAACCGAAACTCAGCATATAAGGTGCCTCAGACATGTCTACTTTTAAACAGAACAATTCAAAACGAAAGAAAACAGACTGCAGACTGCTCTCTGCTTATGTAATCTGAAATGTGCATTTCTCTCTGGCGCGTTCACTACTGCGAAGATCGCGATTCAGCATCTCAACTTCATCTTTGCAGCCGACACAAAGAAAACACTTCTTTATTAATAAACAATTAAAATATCTCCTTGCTATATTTTACATATTCATAATCATTACTTTTGCCGGTTCTTTGTGACAGATTTTTACACTGAAGTTTATAATTAGCCTATGTTGTTGTTGTTTTTTTTTTGTCATATGTTTTAGTTTGTCAGCGCATTTTGTGGTGTTAGGAATTGTGTTTCTGCGCGTTTCCGCACTAACTCAAACGTGCGTACACCACCTCCTGAGCTGGCGTGGGATTTGAGCGTGCCGTACGGCAACGTCCATATTGATAAATCTCAAAGTCACCGTGGTTTAGGGTGTACGCCAGGTGTACGCTCGAAATTTGGTGTACGCACTTTTGATAAATGAGGGCCATTCTGTTTACGCCAAATTCTGACTCTACCATCTGAATTTCTCAACAGAAATCGAGACTCATCAGACCAGGCAACATTTTTCCAGTCTTCAACTGTCCAATTTTGGTGAGCTCTTGCAAATTGTAGCCTCTTTTTCCTATTTGTAGTGGAGATGAGTGGTACCCGGTGGGGTCTTCTGCTGTTGTAGCCCATCCGCCTCAAGGTTGTGCGTGTTGTGGCTTCACAAATGCTTTACTGCATACCTCGGTTGTAACGAGTGGTTATTTCAGTCAAAGTAGCTCTTCTATCAGCTTGAATCAGTCGGCCCATTTTCCTCTGACCTCTAGCATCAACAAGGCATTTTCGCCCACAGGACTGCCGCTCACTGGATGTTTTTTCCCTTTTCACACCATTCTTTGTAAACCCTAGAAATGGTTGTGCGTGAAAATCCCAGTAACTGAGCAGATTGTGAAATACTCAGACCGGTCCGTCTGGCACCAACAACCATGCCACGCTCAAAATTGCTTAAATCACCTTTCTTTCCCATTCTGACATTCAGTTTGGAGTTCAGGTGATTGTCTTGACCAGAACCACACCCCTAAATGCATTGAACCAACTGCCATGTGATTGGTTGATTAGATAATTGCATTAATGAGAAATTGAACAGGTGTTCCTAATAATCCTTTAGGTGAGTGTATATATATATATATATATAGTGGCCTGTTACTTTACTTTTTTGACTAACAAAGGAGACAAGTGACATGATACTTATCTCCAGTATCATTCAACAACATAGAAATATGGCAAGGGCCTAAAATTCTGAACTTTAAATATATATTTATACCTATTGATAACATTTCAATCAATAAGGCACATACCTAAAGACTGAAACAAAAGTGAGGCCAGGCGCATTCTCTCTTGTTGTATTGCAGGGCACTGAAAGGAGGTAATGCAGCCACCAGACTTCATGAATTCAGTGGCAAACTTGGAGGAAGAGAGAAAAAAAGACAGAAAAAAAGGATATTTATCTAGAGGTGTGCCGGTTTCAGAATTGGTGATGACGGTTATAACGTGAGTCAAATGTGACGGTTCATAACATTTAAGTTGATTTAAAATTAACAGCAAGACAACTAGAAGAAGTGAATGTGCTTTCCATTAAATGAACCACACACAGTAAACAAATCCCTAAAAAAAAAAAAAAAAAACTTTGCAATGAACCTGCTTTGTTTTAAATAAATCACACACAGTAGGCTAAGCAAAACCTTTAAAAAAAAAACCTTTGCAATGTACTTTGCAATTTAGACGCGCAAACTGGGTGCTGGTGCTGTGAGACGTACATTCTCGGGCAGATTAGGCTTGAAGTAGTTCATCCTCGGATGCGGCGCTGCGTGTGCTGCTGTTACAAAACAACGGTGCATTCAGCCAAACGAACGTGGTCTTGCCGGTCTTATGCACCCAACGCATCATTTTTGCCGCGCACCTTCGCGCTTGTGCGGACGCGTCGAGTATAAACAAGGCTTTAACAAGGCGCGCGCTTTGATCGGTCTCCCGAATCATCTCCAGCAGTGCAGCCTCCGAAGCACCACTAACTCCGCCTCCGTTTCCCTCGTAAGCTGATATTAGTATTTAAACATCCTTTATGATTAAAAATGTTTGTAAAAAATATTTTAATAACACGGTTTTGGCGGTTATAGAGTTCTAATGACGGAGTTCAACTATAACCGTCGGTCTCACGGTTATATAATAACCGTCCGTCACAGCCCTATATTTATCACTAAATATAAAATCAGACAAGTATTGGCTCTTTAAGTACAAGGGTAGATTATATATGATAATAGGTTTAAATTACATTGGTTGACACATGCCTGCAGTGATTTACACTGGGTAACAGAAATTAACTTACTGCAAGTGTGTGGATACCACATGAGACGGAATCGGTTTGCAAATTGTGTTTTGTGGTTTTAATGTTCCACTCTCCTTTCACTCCCCTTGAAGCTGCGAATGCACTGTAATAACAAAAAATAATCAATCACCACTAACATCCAACTCCAACAGTTCATTTTAACATAAATATTTTGTAATCATCTACTCATACCCATGTCAGTCAAAACTGTATTTCAGTTGTTGCGTAAAAGGACTTAATGAGGTAACAGTGTTAATAAAGGTTAGGTACTGCCATTTTATATAATTTGGCCCTTGTAGTAGATTTTAGCCTATTAGACGACTGATATCACTATAGTACACAAAACAATAAATACCTACCACCAGTGTTGAGCAACTGCTTGGCACTGCCACTCGGTCTCTCCAAAGGAGTTGAAGTAGGTGATGCACTTTCTGTCAACATTGCAATGCTAAAACAGAAATATTTGAAGTTATAATAATACCATAAGACACTTATTGCAATACCATTCACTCTGCCTTCTGGCCCTGAAGCCAAGTTCCATGGTCCAACACCTCATACCAGCAGAAAATTGCACCAGAATACATGTGAGTTTGGAGTACTAGGCGTTCCAGGGACATGACAAACACTCATGTGAGATGCAGCTCATCACAGTGTTAATCTTTTTTATTCATAATTTGAGCATGTAATAAAAATAGTTTTTTGTATTTTGCTTTAAAGTTGTAATATGTTAATCTTAACATACTTAAGATGCAAGCATAACATTTTAGTCAGATTTGTTAACTATCATGGGTTTTGTGGTGTTTGTAAACCACGCACATTGTTACATAAAACATTTGGAAGTGGTGATAGGGCAGATAACTACGATTTTTGTATAAAGACAAATTGGAATCCACATATGAAAATGATTTTTCCTTAAAAACGTTTGACTCACAAAAAAGCTCCAGTGATTGCCACCCTCAAGATAAGCGCCAAATATCTCTGTTGTCCCGTTAAAAATGTTATTCTGTAATTCAGAGAAATAGAATAGAAATTAAAGGAATAAAATAACCTAGTGCATGACAATCATATAGAATCTGATTGCTGTTTAATTAAGCTTACTGAAACCTAGCAGCAGCTATTCATTAACATAATACCAAACAAAAAAAATGCAGGTCAGTGACAAATCATTTAATCTTCCTTACCTTGAGAAAATAATGGCTCTTTGCCCTTTTTGATCCGTCCAGAATTTTTGTGAGTGCCTGAGAATTTACATGCACAACCCCTGGGTGATCCTGATTTAAGGTAGAGGGATAAAATATTTTCCAACTTTCTTCAGAGTTGAAGAAATAAATATGTTTCAAATCAATTATATATTGTATAATATAATTCAAATTATTGGTGGTAAAATTACACTTACCTTGCTAAGGACATTACATATGGAATCCATGACCTGAAAATTTAAAGGGAAAACGTGAGGTAAAATAATTTAACTGCTCTATATTTTGAGTCAAATAGAAATGTTGTAAGTCAAAGTCATTTATCATCAGTCCTGTTCTAGCCTGGACTTTTAAAGGGTTAGTTCACCCAAAAATGAAAATTCTATCATAGTTTACTTACCCTCAAGTTGTTCCAAACCTCTATGTGTTTATTTGTTCTGCTGAACACAAAGGAAGATATTTGGAAGAAAACAGATTTCATTCCCCATTGACTACCATAGTATGTATTTTTTCCTACTATGGTAGTCAATGGGGAATGAGATCTGTTTTCTTCCAAATATCTTCCTTTGTGTTCAGCAGAACAAATAAACACATAGAGGTTTGGAACAACTTGAGGGTAAGTAAACGATGATAGAATTTTCATTTTTGGGTGAACTAACCCTTTAAGGTAGAAAATGCCTAGATGTCAGAGGCATGTTTTGGTGCTAGACAAGAGCCAATCCCCCAAGCATGCTATTTATTTTTTTATGCATTCTGGGGTTAAGTTCCCAGTTTGTTTATGTATTTCAGCATCTGACTAGCAAAAAAAAAAAAAAGTCTTTGTGAACCCCATGAAGAACAGAGCTAAATGCTAATCAGAGGCCATGGTTGTTTGTTTTGCTTGTAGGGTAAGTGGACAGGAAATAAGTGCAAGAATGTACATATCTTACTGTAAGGATGTTAAATTACCTCATCAGAAACCTCGTTGTCCTCCATTAAAGTTTTAAAACTTTCCACTTGTAGATTGTATGGCCCTACACTTCCTATGGTGAACTTTGGCCTTTTATTTTGGAGACACCTTAATGCCTTATCTACAAAGATGAAAAATAATTATTAGATGACACATTTTGCAAGCACATTGGGCTTTAACAATCATTAACAATAAAACTGTCAGTAAATCAAATAAATCAATACAAATAAAATGTTTTAGTCTCAAATCAATACAATTTAAAATGCCCATCTGATAACATTGCAAATGTATGTTTATAACAACATGCTGTGCGAAGTTGCTTCTCTTGTAGCTTACAAAGAAGCAGCCTCTCCCCCAAATGCCAGCAAGGTATACATTGTTTTAGATTTGAAAACATGTTAAAAATGAAACAGTTAAATTGCATTAAATAAAGTAAAAAAATAAAATAAAAAATCATACCTTCCATTGTGGGCTGCTATTGCCACTTGGTGTCCTTTATCCTAAAAATACAGAACCAATGATAAAGACTTAGCCTATTATAAATGTGATTATTTTACAGATAGGTCTACTGTGAGGTTATATCACCAGGGAAGCAATTGTTGGAGCACATTTTATTATATTTTATTATACATGAGGACAATATCATGTTATAGAATAAATCAGTGACGACTTGGTCAACATATTCATATGATGGTCTGAGGACAACATCATGTTAAAGAATAAATCGGTGACGACTTGAGGTCAACATATTCATATGATGGTCTGAGGACAACATCATGTTAAAGAATAAATCGGTGACGACTTGAGGTCAACATATTCATATGATGGTCTGAGGACAACATCATGTTACAGAATAAATCGGTGACGACTTGAGGTCAACATATTCATATGATGGTCTGAGGACAACATCATGTTACAGAATAAATCGGTGACGACTTGAGGTTAACATATTCATATGATGGTCTGAGGACGACATCATGTTATAGAATAAATCGGTGACGACTTGAGGTCAACATATTCATAAGATGGTCTGAGGACAACATGTTACAGAATAAATCGGTGACGACTTGAGGTCAACATATTCATATGATGGTCTGAGGACAACATCATGTTATAGAATAAATCGGTGACGACTTGAGGTCAACATATTCATATGATGGTCTGAGGACAACATGTTACAGAATAAATCGGTGACGACTTGAGGTCAACATATTCATATGATGGTCTGAGGACAACATCATGTTAAAGAATAAATCGGTGATGACTTGAGGTCAACATATTCATATGATGGTCTGAGGACAACATCAGAATAAATAAGCCAATTCAAACGTTTCTCCCTGGATTTCGCAGCGAATCGCGCTGCACTGTCTGACCAAGCTGAATGGTCAGTGCAACGCGCAAATGCTAGCAGCAGCTAACGCAACGTTACTTAATTAAACGAGATTTTAGGAAATGGCAACATATGCAGTGCAAGCGCTAACAAACAGTCGCATCGGCAGAAATGAGCTTGGTTTAGCCGTAAACCCAGCTCATTTTCTAACACTCTAAAAAAATATAAACATCTAAACAGTATTTTCTTATTTTAATGTTTTTATTTTTGAGCCGAACGTCAGTGATGCTGATCAATTTTGGCTTTCAATTTCCCTGTTAAGGTTATTAGCGTTACTTCAATGGTGGAAAAATGCTATTCTAAAAACAAATATGTTTAGCCATAGTAGAAGACTGATGTTAATTAATAGAAGAATGTAAAAAGCCGTTGGTCTTACCTTGTAACTTGTGCACTTGCTGGCAGGTTTTTTTTTTTTTTTTTTGGCGGGCTCTACGGGGGGGGGGGGGGGGGCACACGGTGATGACATCATAAACGTTGATTGGCTGAGGCAGTTGTTGTCCCAGGGTCATCATAAAGGTATTGGTCTCAGGACATCTTCCACTTGGCAAAATCAGGACGAGCAACACATGTGCATGTGTATCAGCTGGTATGGACATATGGACTGAGTGTCTGTTAGAAGTATGAGAGTAAAATCTGTGTGCTAAACCCATCTGGTTAGAGACATATTTGGATGGGTGCTACACGTATGTTTGATGTCAAGTATCTGAGACACGGAACACAGAAGGACCAGGAAAAAGCCTAGATAATGACCTAATTTTTAATTAACAATATGTGATTATATGAGAACACACACTTCTTAAAAAAAGTCCTAATCTCAAAGATTAGGGAATTTAGAGGATACAGTAAATAGACAAAAAGTCAAACCAAGGAATTACCAATTTAGCCTCAAATTAAAAAAAAAAGATTAAGATTTTCTAAATTGTTGACATCCCCATTCTCATTTTGTTCCAAACCTGTATGACTCTTTCTATTTCTTCACACACACACACACACACACACACACACACACACACACACACACACACACACACACACACACACACACACACACACACACACACACACACACACACACACACACACACACACACACACACACACACACACACACACACACACACACACACACACACACACAGTAGAAAGATGTTTTTGTCCATAAAACCATTTTGATTTGGAATCCAACTTTCTTTCTTTAAAATAAAAAAATATTGTTTTTGCTTTGGAGAAGTCATACAGTTTTGAACAACATGAGGGCGAGAAAATGATGACAGAATTTTCATTTTTGGGTGATCTAACAATCTATTAGATTCCTTCCATTACTGAGTTCATGTCTATTGCTCACACTAATGTTCAATAAACAGACCAAATTTGGTTATCAAAAGAGCAAAGACATGTCAGAACTAGAGATATTGGGTTGCTGTGGACGGCATGGGGCCAGATAAGTCCTTTTCCTTTTCGCAAGGACTTCGCCAACAAGGCAAACGTTCACATGCATAAGTGTTAAACAGCATCCATTGGTGCCATTTTGAGCTGTCCAGTGTCTTTAAGATTTTTTAAGGTTGCATGCAAACTTTGTCAAAACGGAGACATTATACGCATGAGTATTATGTACTCATTCTATAGGCGCATAGTTTTTCTATGCCAATTATGGCCTGGCATGCATAATACAGCATTTTTAATCATTTTAAAGGATCCGTGTGAAACCGAGAGAAAGAAAGAAAGAATTGCACTTAAACTTTAACACTTTAATTTGTTGATTCCGTAGTATTATAGTTGACACATTGCAAACTTGCAGTGTGCACGTTTTTTATGGCATTCAAAGTACATTTCATATTACATTCTATCTTTTCCTGCATGTAGGCCTATGCATGTTACAGTTTAGATTCGTCGTTCCTACCAAATGTGGGGATGCTGGTTTGACTAAACCTCCTCCCACTGTACCACATGCCTCAGCCTTAATGACAGACCATTATCAGCCTGAGATTGCAGCAGGGGAAATAAGCTTCATACTGCCTCAGCATCCAAGAATAACTACTCGACGCAGGATATCTCGAAGAGCGAGAGAGGGAGAGATTAGGCATCCTATAACTGGAGCGAGCACTCATGACTGTGGAATGGTATGTCAGTGCCAGCGTGACTAAGTCTATGCAGTCATGGCTATATTTATATGAATAAAGGCTACAATGATGTATGACACAGATAATTTATGACAGATTATTCATAAACATGGATGAATAATGATCTGAAACGCAGTCAAGCCTTTTGATGCTTTTATTATTGTATTGACGTCAACAGTGGTTAACTATACATGATTCTATAACATGTTGAAGTCCATATAATCCCCTTTTCAGTATTAATTATGAATCGGATCGGCAACAGTTATTTTACTTTGAAAAATAATAGAAAGGAACAGCACGGTAACAAAACTTAGTTATCTAGATGCCTACAACAAGACAGATGTTAGAGGCAATTTGAAAGCACTGGGTTGCAAACTCAAGTAAAAGAACAATGTTGTGAAAAACCAGTGCCATTTCTATTTCAATTCTGAACACTGATGTTCAATGTCGGAAAGCTTTCTTCCTCACTTTTGGTTGTTCTCCAATTTGCTAACAAAAAAGGCACTTTCTAGCACAGTCTGTAGATTCTTTAAAAGTTTTTCCTCAACCCCTTAATTCATTACGGTGTTCAAAACTGCAGAAATGTTCCTATCAAATGATTATTTGCTCTGAGAGTTTTTCCATTGCCAATTTGCATTGATGAGTGAACAAGAAAAAAAGATGAGCTATTTGTCTTTCGTTCTTGATTTCAAACAACAATATATAGGCACATACATTACTTTGACACTTGCACTTACTAATCTATTACTGATTTAAATGACTAGAACTAGACATAATTCGGTTTATGAATTTATTGCCCACACACAATAACAACCAAAAAAAAGGGAAAAATTTGAGGAATATTGCTCTATCGTTCCCCAGTAAATCAATTATATGCTAATTTAAATGCCTGGCTGCAAGTGCAATCTCTCTTTGACTGCATGCATTATGAAATTAGGAAACAGATTCCTAAGTTCTGATGTTATTACGCAAAAAATGTCAGCTTTCGAAAGCAGTAGATTTTAACAAGTAAAACATGTGTCGCTGTCAAGACCAGTTTCAGCTAAGAAAACCCTGAGCATCCCGTTTATGTGTGCGACGCAGAAAAATAGATTGAGATTTACTGTTTATTTGTCACAGCTCCAATGCCTGTCTGTATGCATCTGTAGACTCATTAATCATCAAGTCCTAAACACACAAACACAAACACACTGAGGAAGAAGTTGACGCAGCAACGCATTCTGGTGCCACTTAGTATGACAAACTCTCACACACATTGGATGCAGTGACTCGAAAAGGCTCAATGTGTTTGCCAAATATGCCCACCATGCCATATTCACCCCGGACCAGCTGCCATATGGGCTTCCAGAAACTTCTGCATCACCCACAGTTCTATTAGGCCACCAGCCACCAGATTTACAGTGGCATCTGGGGTCCAGGGGGATTAATTAACTCCAGGAAAGACCACCTCCACACTCACGAGCTCCTGACTATCCCTATCGGCATCTTAGGATCCTTTCTGACTGACCCACCCGGATCTGTGCAATGCTGCCGGCCCATCAATCATCAACTGCCCGACGTCTTTCATCTCGGCCGTGTAACATAAACATGGGTGTAATTTGCTTCGCTGTTTTTATGGGTGCCCCTTTCCTGTTTCATTAGAGTTGATTTTCTATGGTGCCACCTCCTATAGATATCATGCAGATGCACGGAAGAAGAGAGAGAGAGTGACATAGAAAGGCAAGAAAAGGGTTCCAGGGTGACTGGCAGGCAGGTGTGACAATATGCAACTGGGTGGGGTAATGGGTTATAGAGAGATGATCTGGGACATTGCCCCATGTCCCAATGAGACCCCAGTTGTGGGGTCCCTTTATGCATTAGTACTCCATTAATCAATGTCACAGCTTCTATGGACCTCAGACGCCCATAATGGCCATAGAAGTTTGAAATTGCATATGTGTGTGGCCATATTTAAACACAGTGTGTACTATAGTTTAGTATGTTTTTTTAACTGGTTAATTTGCAGTATCCGCCTTGTTGTCCAAAATGTATCTAAACATCCCTAAAAGCAAAAATGTGTAAGATTTGTTTCAGATAATATTGGGAATTACTGAAAAATTATTGCCCATGCACTGTAAGATATACCCAACTCATAATGTCTTATTTTGAGCACAAACCTCGTTTTATTACCGATAGATTCATGTTTAGAAAAAAATTTGACATTAAAAATATTTTTCATATATTTATTTTAGAATTTTAAAATATCAATAAGATTGTATTTATTATATAAAAATATTAATTTTTCTGTGCTGTGTGATGCACATAACTTTGGTATAACTGTATTTTTAATGTTCATCAAAACCACAAGTTTTCCACCAACAGAGAAACTCATATCAAATCAACTTGTGTCATGCAATGATGGACACTTCACAAGGCATCTAATAATAGCAATAAATAAACTTTGTGAGACCTTAAATCAAATGAAAGCTAAGATCATCATGCAAATTACAACAGTAAATATTACCACCTTACAGGTTATATACTTTAGTTAATGCATTACGTACTGTATGTTAAATTAACAATAAATGTGTGTTAATGTATTCATGTTTAACATTAAATATTGTACTATATAGAAACTAACATTAACCATGAACTACAACTATTGGGTTTTCTAATGTGAATGTAACAATCAGATCCTGCTGCAACGAAGGTTAACTTAAGAACTTCTTATTCAATAGACTGGACAAAGCTGGCCTGCTTTCTAGAAATCTGGTTGCTGTTTTGACAAGGCTCTTTTGGAAAACATTTTCCATGATGTGTTATTTTGTGATGCTCATTTCAGTGAAATTTGAGTGGGTTGATGAGGATGAGACGAGTGTGGTCACATGAAAATACTTGAATGTTCTTGAATGATTTTAATTATGCAGTCATTCAATGAACGTATGGAACGGTTAAAACTGGGGTTTCTTAAAAGGATCCAGAATCATTTTGTGCAAAGCAAATGTCCCAGCGCAGCCTGTAGGGAATTTGAGCAGGAGTTCAATAAAAAAAAGAAGAAAAAAAAAATCACCCAGGCAATCTCTAACCATTTGAACAACATTTTGAGTTGGGTATTGTGTTTTATTTAATGTCAGTGATTGCATGAAGTCAGTTTTGGTAAATGTCACCAAATTGCTTTGAAATGAGGACCAAAATATGAATTCACTAAAATACAATTACTCTTCCACATGATTGATCAAGCAGAAGGCCGTGCACCTTTGCAAATACAAAATCAAATCACACCAGCAGGAATGGCTGCATGTCTATAATTTACGCCCCATTTGTTATGATACGAGTTCAAAGTCTGGTGGGGGTTGGTTAGGGGCTTTGGGAACCCCCACGAGGACAGCACCCCGAGACCTCGCAATCCGCTCCCCGAGGCTCTTTTTGACCCGTCCCAGGGGCTAGTAAATCAGACAGCACCCAGGCTTGGACCCACCAGCCCGACCGCCTGGCAGACATAGTGGAGATCAGTCACACCCGTCCCCTGTGGCTATCGGTGATCCGAGTCTTAACCCTGATCTCTTAGTTTATCAGCTCTTATATTCCTTAATGATGACAATTGCACTAGTACCTCTGTACCACTAGGGGGAGTCTATCCCTCAAGATATTTTCCCCCTACAGCCATCTCCTGCTTCAAAATACTTGGTCTACACAAGCTGGAAAACAAGAAGTGAAGTACAGCATAGGGTACAATTTTGAAACCATGGCACAGAAACCACATTAATCAGTGACTTGGGTTTGCATCAATTTTCATCTGGTGTGTTAAAAGCAGAACTGATAAATGTGTTATATGGGCCTGATGACCACCATAGTTCATCTGGACCCACTCAGAGGAAAATGGCAGCAGTTCAAGTGCTGAAGCATGGAAATGTACACACACACACACACACACACACACACACACACACACACACACACACACACACACACACACACACACACACACACACACACACACACACACACACACACACACACACACACACACACACACACACACACACACACACACACACACACACACACACAACACACACACACACACACACACACACAACTTGCTGAAAAAAGAGTGTTGATTGGTTTTCATTCACTGTTAGCCCTGTAAGCTAGATTCATGAGTGTGTATAGACTAGAGGTTAATGTTAGTAGATGTTCCAATGGGTGTCAACCAATGTTTCATCAACTTTGGGCACTTTTATGTCACATGATTTTTTATTAAAAGAAACAACAACAAAAAAAGGCATTTTTGTGATATGACGGTCACATTAGACTTGCCTTGGAAATTTTATTATGTATTCATTATTTAAATGTTTACTACATTTAATTATTTATTACCACCAGGCAGTAATTATATGAATGATTGAAAGTGTGATTAGTGCATTTAATAATGTGTATTTGTGATTACATAAAATACTAGCCATGATTAGTCTTGGCCAGACAAAGAGGTCAGCCATTTTATAACAAAAATAATCTCTGTCAGTTAAAGTTTTACAAGTCAAAGGCGCCCATAGTTTGAAGAAACACCCACATATGCAAACAAACCAGAAGTTCCCTAATTAAATATAATATAAGCTCAAGATTGGGTTTACAAAAAAAATGCAAATGGGCAAAACACAGTAATTTGTATAATCTGAGCAACTCCTGCATGTCAAGACTTGAGATCTTACAGAGAAAAACGAAACGGAAGAAAAAGGCAAATGAGGCTGACTTCATCACAAAACACACCAACACATCCAGTAGAGGTTGAAGTGATGTAAACCAGCAAATGTTTGCATATAGTGTCAACGAGCAAGGACAAACTGCAGTCTTCCTCCCTGAGTACTGCTGACAAATTTGTTTGAAATGACGTAGGGTACGTTTCGTGAAAAGTCTTGAGATCAGATTCATTTGGTTGAACATTAAAAGGTTACACCTGTCAGGCGAAAAACTTGGTGTTCTTTCTTAGCACCAAATAACAAAGAGGTTAGTGATATAGTAAAAGGTTTTGAATTGGTAGTTTTTTAAATATTACATTGGCTTAGCAAATGTGCATTAGGATTCTTCCGTGATAAATGCCTGATTCTATTAGTCTGATTCTATTATCTTGATTCTAAATCTTAAACAGATTTCTGACATTCGGGACATAATTTCTCAAAATTATTTCACACTATTCCAACCCAGGATCATTGGAAAAATGTGACACTTGTCAACATTTCTGCAAAATGATATTACGTTGTTTCTTTTAAAGTGAAATATTCGTTGAGTGGCGCTAAAAGGTTAATACTCTATTGCATTTGAAAATAACGTACCACCTACACCAGGGGTGTCCAATCCTGCTCCTGGAGGGCCACTGTCCAGCAAAGTTTAGCTCAGTGGCCCTCCAGGAGAGTTTGGATACCCCTGACCTACACTAATAAAAACAAATGCAAGATACAAATGTATTTGCTGAAGTAACCATGCCATTTTAGCTTGTCTTCTACAAGTGTTTGAGCTCTTTTATCATGACAAGTTTTTCCAAAGAGCCTAGGTTATGTAATTTACCTGTTGTCATGGTGCATTGTGGGAACACATTCATATGATTTCAACAACCGAACGGCCCTATAAATGGTCAACTCCCAGAACAGGGTTCCTCAAATCCTCAAACTCCCTGCAGAGTTTAGCTTAAACCCTGATCAAACTCACCTACCTGTGATTTTCTAGTGATCCTGAAGACTTTGATTAGCTTGCTCAGGTGTTTCATTAGAGTTGGAACTAAACTCGGAAGGGCAGTGGCCCTCCAGGGCAAGATTTGAGGAACCCTGCCCTAGAAAGTGCACTACACTATTAAAGTAGGGAACTGACTAAGGCAAACCCTGTACTTTTAATGCATACTCATTTTAGTATTTGTACTGTACATGCAAATACTCCTACACTGTTTTACTGTAGCAGCACAACATACTGTATAATACAGTAGTATGATCTAGATTGTAAAGATTGACCAGCTTGCTTGTAATGTTTTGAATTGATCTGGAAATGCAGTACTAGGCTGAGAATGTGCCTGGTTTTGTGTTTTATCTGAACGCAGGTTTTATTATGATAAAGAGAATGCTTGTCTAAAGTGTTGTACTGAAATTGTATTTATAGTTGCAAGATAAAAAAATCTTTTCATGAAAAAATGTTCAAAGAAATCCTCAAAATATCTTCAAGTGTCAACCCATCCTTGAATTTATCACATAAATGCAACGGCATCTCAACGCACTGCACGCCATCTGTCCGACTGCTAAGCTGTGAATGTTGAGGGGGGTGTAAACTACAGTACAGTGGGATTGTACAGGGGAATAAAAACCATGCAGGGACACAGTCTGTAATTGTTCCGTACTTAAGCGAATCAAAGGCCTGATCTCCACACAGGCCGTGCAATATGATTGAGCTGTCAGACACAATATGCTAATCTTCATTCTTAAGATGCCTGGTGGACGGCTGCATTCCAGAGCTATGCTACTGTTATATATATAAATCCTTATTGTCAGGCTGGTGAGTCGAACCTCTTGAATTGGAGTTAAGTGTGAATAATCCATTTACACAAGCGTCTGCAAGTACAATGGCGATGCTTACATTCACAGTCTGAGAACAGGGATGTTTCTATGAAAAACAAAAAGTGGTTTAAAATAAAGACGGCGACAAATATTCACATTCTGATGAGATATATCGAAACGCTTCTTATTGAACAGATCTAGAATTCATTAAAAATTAAATGCAAAACAAGTGGTGCATTAAACAAAAAGGGCACAGTTCCATTGCTTTTCAAAAGTTAATACGTGATAACTTACTTGACTAGACGTTAGAGGCTTAAAAAATCGTATTTATCTTTTTTTGCCAGTATAATATGCACAAAAGTCACCCTTAGACTGGATTATGGGAATCGGATTGGCCTGTTCCCCTTTGATCTGCTAGATTACAGTGAATCTGTCATGGCAGGCTGGAGGATGGAAAAGTTTGGTCTGCCGGCCGAGCAAGTCCTCAGCTGGGCAACATTCTTCCTCCCAAAGATCAGGCCTGTGAGATTTGTTATGGTTAGAGAACGTTAGCGCAAGCCTCTGGGAAATTTTGCAGAGCTAGTTAAAATTCAGTGCATAAGGTGACCATGAATGAGTAGTCATGCTAATGTACCACAACGTTTATCTAGCAGAGCACAGGCTTGACAGATCTTTGCAATTCGAAGTAAACTGTTTTATACATAGACAAGATATGTGTCCCTGCATGCTACTGTTTATTCATGAGATGTTCAGCCAATCGGAGTGGTGTGTGTCCCTTTGGGATCAGATCTTGCGATAAATTCTTGCTGTGTGGTGGTTAGATACAGTCAGTCTGAGCTAGGGAGCTGGGTGAAAACAGATTAAAGCTGCCTGTTAACCTTTGGGACGTGTCTCTTGGAAATCCAGTCTGAGTGGGATAATTGGCTTTTTTAATTAGTTATACCAGAGCTGGAACATAGGAAAGCACTTATGTTAATCACAGCACAAATACCTTGACACTTCCCCTCATGTGCTTGACAGGACATCTGATTGGCTGAAGTGTTTAAGTGGCGGAAGCCTCGCTCCTCGTTTTAAGATGCTCTTAACACAGACTCTTAACTGTAATGACGACTCCAAATCATTTAAGTGTCCTTGAAATGAGCAGTTAAATGACGAGTATTCTACTTGAGATGAGAAGAGAACAGATTTAACTTTATTAAGGAATATTCTTAGTTCAACATTGCCAGAGAAAGGGTAAAATATGTTAAATTACTTAATAGCATAAAACACTCAGAACCCCCAAAGGAATTTCAAATCATAAGGTCTTTCTTTTCATTACATTTTTCCCCCTTGTCTATTATTATATTGTTGTTTGTCTGTGTTTTGTTTTTTGTCGATATGTGAATTTTGTACAATTTCTGTATGTATTCCTGCAAAAAAAAAAAAAAAAAACACTGATCAACAAACATACCAGATATGGTAAACGGAAACTCAAGGTTGCTTGCTTGACGTGCGAGAACCAATGAGGTTCATTCTCGTGTTACACAGCACGTTTGAGATTCCTCAAAATGAGCTTCTGTTTATGTTTGCTGATGAATGTTTATATGTGAATAAAAGCCTAAATTCAATCTGTTAATCATATAAAGCGATTGCGTCTATGCAGAAAATTTGGACTAAAGCACTCCATTTATATGGATTAGTTTTACGACCCCTTTTTGAAGCGTCAAAGTGGTAGTTGCTTAGCTGCCAATGGAGGGACAGAAATCTCTCAGATTTCATTAAACATAACTTAATTTTCCGAAGATAAACGAAAGTCTTTGGGTTTGGAACGACATGAGGGTAAGTAGTTGATGACAGATTTTTCATTTTTGGGTGAACTAACCCTTTAAGCTAAAAAAGTCAAAATTATTATTTGTGGTAATACACTTTATGCCACAAATACTGTCAATTGAGCTTAATGGACAAGACAATGTGTAATTTAGAAAAAGCTGTTCTTCATTAATACAACTTAATATTTCTTTTAGACAATAATTTGCTCTAAATCAAATCGTACCAACTCATAACTCAATTCTTAAACTACTTATCTCAACTAAACAAGAAGAGAAGAGAATGTCAATATGTTTAAGATAAATGAACTCTTCCAACAACATTATCTGTCTGATGAAGAGCAAAGTTTCCCCTTCATTCCTTTACAAATCGAGCGTTTTATAAATCTTATAGAAAGTCAGCTCAATATCTGGTTCAAGAGAATTGTGACAGTGATTCAGCGTGCGTTGTTAAATTACAGGTTTGAATCTCTCCCTAAATTTCTCCTCCATCTTCATCCTCTCTCAATAATGATTCCCTTTCTCTGAGTTTGTGAATGCAGACATTAATCACTCCTTTTGCAGACAGTGACATCAGCATCGTTCTGGTAAACACACAGGTCATTTAAAAAGCGTTTCCTGCTCAGAAAGTCTACTACTAAACAAACAGACAATCAGTCTGTGAAAATGTGACATTAATTGGCAAAATGTACAGAAGTACAATCCCACAGGACCCTTGCACCGGTATGACCTAATGTGTGACATCATTAGCGTCAATTGGAAAAATCGACTGTACTCAAACACATAGGGCACCTGCAACTTGCCAGTCACAGCCGTCATACAAGTGCTCACTGATGTGAATCAGGTGTACAGAGAATAAACATACAGAAAAGCGAAGAAAAGTGCAGACTTTTACACATGAAACTGGTGAATAAGCACATTTACAAACTATACAATAATTACTGCCAATAGATTCGTAATTCATTTGAGATGCACAGTCTTGCTTAACAGACTCAATGTCAGTTGGTCGACTAGGGTGAACAAAGGCGACTTTGGTTACCCCACTGCATCCCACCCCCTCTACCAGTTTGGCAAGCTGTCAGGGGATTATTTCATAGTGGTTATGGGATGGAAGATTTAGGGAGCAGACGGTACCTCCACTTCATTTAAAGGAAAAAATAAAAAACCCAGATGGACAGCTTTTAAAAAATAAGGTTCCATTGGCCCAAGCAAAACCAGGTCTCTGCATTTTCCACCCAAACTTCTCACCCTTTCGCTCAGAAAACATGGAAAACGGCCCAGGTGATGGTAACGACCTGGCTGATTTTTTATTTTTCAACTGCATATACCATAAATTGTCCTTTCGGCTCATAGCTAGTATATTACCTATGACATCAATCTCCTGACATTGGGAAACGCACCAGGTCCCTTTAAAAACTAAGCACCATTGCCTTGAAAAAGCCCTTTTTTGGGGCATGACATCTCTTTATTGTTAAAATTTTTGGGCCAAGGGTCTACAAAGGAACAACCAAAGGGCTCATGAAAAAAAGTCTAGCACATCTTGGCTTTCACATCATCATATACATCCCATATGCCGTAAGCAATGCCATCAACATTCACATAAAAAAAAAAAGAAAACAATACAGTGTTATACATTGCTTTGTTGCATAATGATTTGCGTTTAAGCCAATTTCGTTAGATCACTTTATTGTGTTGTTGGACAGGAACAGATACACAAAGAAAGGAAAACTCACCCTCATCTTTGAAGGCCAACCAAGCACTTGCTCCAAGTGAGTTGTCTGGACTGGTCCTGGTCCCTATAAAACCCATAAGCTGTCTATTAAAGGTTCATAGGATAATCCAACTCCAGGTTTTAAATGAACCAATCCAGTGCATGGTAGCCTAAACTCACACAATTTCAGATGTTCAATTTGAAATTCAATGTCTGCATATTGCAGAACATCGTGCATGTGGTATTCACCACTATGTTCAAACATGGACTTACTTATGTTTGGGAAGACTTTGGCTCAGCTGTGAACAAAAACCCACGATACCACCAGGGTATCTCATGGCCAAATGATGCGTGAGTGAGTAATAAAATAAAAGATATATACTCCGTCCCGAATGACGGGCTGTTTGGGGCCTAATCTGAGGCAGGCGGAGCAGCCAGTTTCTGTATAAGGGATCTTTTCATGGCACTGTGGGGCCCAGCACATTTTGGGAAGGAGCCACAAGGAAAAAAGAGCCCCCTCCACCCCCTTCTTTTAATCATTCCACTGCCACATCTTTGTGGGGCTTTTTCACTTTGATTTCATGTTTGCCCATCTTATCCTCCCGAGAGGGGGGGGGGTATTCTCAAGATATTTATGTGTATACAAAAGCCCACCCCCCTTCCATCAACCACTCTTTCCTCTTTCTTATTTCTTGCATCTTTTAAAGTTACACTGTCTTAACACAAAAACGCACACCTATAAACAGCTGAAAGGATGTGGATGATTTTAAGAGTTTGTGACAGGGACAGGGACAGATCTTAGAAAAGTTTATTGCTGTCCTTGTTTTTCAAAAATACATCATCCAGTCTTAGACTGCATTTAATTAGCATTTAAACGGGATGCTATTAACTATGTGGGTAACCTCAAATGTCCTGGTTAAACTTTAAATTAAGCATTTAGGACCATTAATATTTTTTACATAATTTTCAGGACCATTAAGCACATTTTCCATCAATTTTTCATTACCATTGTGTCCTGATGTTTTACTCGCACTTTTCCCATTATAATTTATTTTTATTTTTATTATTCAGCATAAAATCAGTAGGCTACATATGAGGTGCAAATACTCTTTAATACTGTATTTTTTCATATTACGGTAATGAGATTAATTATGCGAATGAGAATCTTTTTTCCCCACATTAAAAAGTATTATAATAATTCTTATTTAATCGTATTTAGCAAGAAAAATATATCTTACCAGTCCTAAACAATTTTAATAAAATTTATTTTTGGTTTATTTTAGAATGAAATATGGCCTATAAACATTTTCTTCACAGGTGTACTAAGATGCACCTATTTGATGAAAGTTTCTAGGTTTTGTCCCCAATTCCGTGAAGGCATTCGTAAAGTAGAGCACAAAGTAAAGTTGGAGCAACTTTGATTACGCAATTCATAAATTAGAAAACAACCCTGGAACATTATGACGAGCGCTCTTTTTGTCTTTTATGCATTTATCATCTCCTCACTCTCAGCTTGTTTCTGTAAGCCAGACATGAGGTGTTTCTCCATGACGGGGGGGAAGGAGCCGCATTGGGTGTTAGTGTTGCCTCTGGAGCTTTATGGACTCCCTGCTGGGAGCATCTCCTTAATGTGCACAATGAGAAGTATTTATACAAGCCTGACCATTCCGACCCCCTTAACTCTGTCCCATCGGCCCAGACTGGCGGATCTTTTCAGAGCCGTGCACAAAGCGCCCATCGGCAGTCTCTGCTCGTTGCTGAGTCTGAAACAACCTGTATCTCACAAACACAGAGAAAAGAGAGGATTAGCATTACATTCGTGGTTTATTATAATCACAAATTATCCATGTGGTTTAATTATCATGACATTATAAAGAATATAAAATATATGAGTGCACCCTCATACCAAGTGACTTGCTCGATATGAAAAGGAAGTTGGAAGCTCCACTAAATAAGTTTGTGTCTGGATGGGGAGAAAACATTCACGTGGAAGAAAAGGTTTTGGCTTTAACAAACACTTTCTATTTTGGTCGTTTTTTGTTCTCTTTTTTCTCTCGTTACCCCTGCTCTCTCCTTCTCGTTACCTTGTTCTTTTCCTCTTTTTAAACAGTTTACTTCTTTCATTCCAACTTCCTTTTCACTTTCAGCATTGTTTATTCCTGCTTTCATTCTTCCTTCTCTCTCTTTCAGTCCTTTGGATTTCATTCCACCCCCATTTTCTCTCGGAACGCCAGTGTTCAGGTCCCATTTCTGTGGGGAATCGTGTGTGTGTGTGTGGAGGGGGTTGGGGTGTACCCAGTGTTTTAGTTTATGTGTGTATGCTTTCGCAGTCCCCTGCCGTGAGGAAGAAGCAGAAGCCTCTTTTTATCTGTCTTTGCATTCCAATGCATCCAGTCCCTGCGAAATGTTGGGAATGAATGAATGATGCCTCTGTGCTAAAGCTCTTTCTTATGGATTTAGACCTTTTTTTTTTGCTGAGATTTTGAGACAGATATCCTTAAAGATGAATATATTTTCTTCAGGATTTTACATTAGTCATCAAGAGCGGCAACCCAACACAGTACCAACATTTAATTTTTTTAACAAAAGTAAACAAAAAAGTCTTCAAATATATTTATTTTTAAATAATGAAATCAACTGCATAGGCCCAACAATATGCACAATTAATAAAATGCCATTAGCTGAATATGAAAATTGACAATTTGGGGCTTTTAAACATTAACATTTTGTTGGTTTCGTGCATATATATAAAATTAGTCATGGTTCATTTTACCTCAGATAATTTCAGTTCATGGCAGAATAAATTCATAGTCCCACAATCTGTTCATGTTGGCATCTGCTTAATATGGCTAATTCATGTGAACCTGTACAAAAATATTGTAGAGTTTGATTGGATGCTCTTTATTTTTCACATAGTTTATCCTAACTGCCTTAGGGTGACTACACAATGTTAGTTAATTAGCCAAATGAAATGGGTGGTTTGCTTTGAACTGCACAATACAAGCAGGAATTGAGATATTCTGAAGTTTCTTTAGCTTACATCAACAAAAAACACTGTATCAGAAGGATGAATAGTGCACAGCACAACATAAATGCATTTCCTGTGTTTCTTATTTTGTTCCACACTTGTGAGAATAAATGTGCATTCTCTTAAAAAGGGCAATTTAGATAATAAAGATCTAAAATTTCAAAGCCTTTGATGTTGGAAAAGGAAAATATTTTAACATCTTGAAGACCTACTTGACCTAATGCTCTACGGACAAACATTCGTAATCATTTCACTGTTTGGACTTTCTGTCCAGAGATCAGGGTTGGGTTGAGTTTATCTGTCCACCTTGCAACATACCACCTCACTGGGATCAGGTGGACACCAGTCCCCTCTGGCCTGTTATTTCAAGTCATAACCCTTGACCTCTAAAATCAGTAATGGCTGGAATTCTGCAAATGTCTCAGAGGATCAGGGAAGGGAGAGGTTACGGTAAAAAAAAGCTTCTTCTCTCTTCATAGAGTCCTGAAATTAAAGGAGTAGTTTACCTAAAAACCTGTGACAATTTGTTCTGCAGAACACAAAAACATTGGACACCAAAACACAACTACTTCTTTCAACAATCACAATCCTCCATTATCACTCTCTTTATGATGCCTTTAAATTCACCAATTGACACAAATTTGTCAAGTTTTTGATCTTTTTGCAAATTATTCCATGCCCAGGGTGTGTGGTAGGAAAATTCATTAGAAATTAATATATGATGAATTTTAATATATGATGAAATTAATATATGATGAATATATTGCTGCACGCAATCTTCTACATGGCTGCTGGCCTCTGTTCATACTTTTTTAGTAATAAACGTCCTTTTAGTATAATTCAAAAAATGCTCACCTTCAGTTTTTGGTACACTCGTCTTTTTGCTGTGTAAACATAAGAATAACTTTTATATTGTTTAACGTTTCAAGAAGACCCTTTACGGGACTGAAGTAACTTATAGGCTTACTTGATTATCTATACATCACAGGAATGTTTATTTGTATGCTTCCTCAATCATTATCAGATTGCATTGCGTTATACTAGAGCTCTGATCATTAAATTTTTTTTAAAAAATCATCTTACTAAGACATATTATTGGGAGACATAGACAACTGATATTTATATGCATTTAGTCTGTTACACTGTTATAAAAACCTACAAGCTATCTTGTACCAAATCTGCACCAAATTGCATATTTTTGTTCAGTTTGGGACTCCAGGTGTATATGGGTCATAAAAACCTGGTGTATCAAATATACTACAAAACATAAAACACATGCATTTTTTTATATTGTGTCTAAGTATAACACATGGACCTGTCACCCCATGTTCCTCTCTCACAGTTTAAACTGTAGGAGCCCCTCACCCAGCAGAAAGAGACATTTTTATCTACAGGAAAAAGAAAAGAGCTGACTCAACCAGTGTATCTCTCTGTGAGCAGAAAAAAGCTTCATCATGTGAATGAGGGGGTCACAGCCGCGCGCGCGCGGTGTTGTGTGTGTGTGTATGTGTGTGTGAGAGAGTTGGTTTATGTGATTTATGAGGACACAAATTTGTATAATGACATGTGTATTACACTGGTATTACAACTTATGGGTGGTTTATGAGGACATTTCAAAAGTCCTCATAAATCAAATTGTTTAAAAAACATAAAAAACAATGTTTTATTAAAAAATTAAAAATGCAGCATATCTCCTGTGATGGGTAGGTTTAGGAATAGGAGCAGTGTAGGGGGATAGAATATATAGTTTGTGCGGTATAAAAACCATTACGCCTATGGAGAGTCCTCATAATGCTGTTGCACCATCATGAGTGTGTGTGTGGTGTGTGTGTGTGTGTGTGTGTGTGTGTGTGTGTGTGTGTGTGTGTGTGTGTGTGTGTGTGTGTGTGTGTGTGTGTGTGTGTGTGTGTGTGTGTGTGTGTGTGTGTGTGTGTGTGTGTGTGTGTGTGTGTGTGTGTGTGTGTTGTGTGTGTGTGTGTGTGTGTCCAAGGCGAGTTGGCTGCATTGATGTACTTGGCCCCACACAATGGCCGTAGTAAAGAACATATATCATAACAGCCCCTCCCAAACAATGACCTTCCATCTTCAATAGACTCCACATATTTCCATATTCCAGCTTCAGGAGTCAACAGCTCATTGGGCATGTACAACCCTGAAACCTGTAATATTTATTTTATATGATTCTTTGTATGCATTCAAACTAAAACCCAATTCCAAACACACATACATCCACACAAATTCAATTTTCCCCATTCTAGGCCCTGGAATCCCAGCCACCCCACACAACCAAGATTAGATTTGTGGTTGCTTGATTCCAAATGATTGCCCTTCAGAAAAAAAAAAAAAACAAGCTCTTTAGATGTAAGCAAATGATAGGGAAAACACTGGGCGTCTCGACTCCTGATTCTGGACCTCTATAAATCTCCAGTAAATGAAGGAGCATCCTCAGGAGTTCCCTCCCCGGATCTTTTGTGCTGCTAATGCAGATTAGTGTTTGGCTGGCTGCCCGCTTTGACCACTGCAGGCGAGAGCACACTGCCATGCTACAGATGTGGATATCACTGCTATGTCTGACCTTCTGCATGGTCCCACATCACACACACTCATGCACACGCATTCTCTCATTCATATAACATACACAGAAGCACAATAACATAATATAAACAAGCTCTGACTTGTATACAAAGGTGTATTCTGTTCCTTGCCTTTTTTAACACTAATGCATTAAAGTGAAACAATTACATGAGTCACAAACTGGATTGGCCTTATTCTGAAGTTGAGAGCAATTTTCATTTATATATTTCCTGTCTTAATTCAAGGGAAAATCCCAAATTAAGTCTTCAACTTCTTTTAACTGTTTAAACACACGTATACAGACAGACATGCATGGTCTGATATAACAATTTATGCATGTAGACAAAAAAATGGACAGGTTTATGGATGATCGGAAAGACTTAAAACTGAGCAAATACTTCTCACACTGTTTTGACAGTTGGGCAAAAGCACTACTGCAAAAAAAATAAATCTTGTTCTTAATTTTTATGTACTTGTTCAATATTTGTATTGACAAAAAAAACAAAAAACAAAAAAATTAAAACAAGAAAATGGGAAAAGATATGAGAGAATCTTTGCATAATAGTTTTAAATGTAAACCTACTAAATTTGGTTAGACATGTTTTATAAAAAAAATTGCAGTTTTGTAAATATGCCTTTTAAAGATACTTAAATATTTAGCTTGAAAACAAGACAAAAATACAGAGTAAAAATGTATTTTTTTGCAGCGCACACTTATTGAACTGCTTTGTTGGAGAAAGCGAGTGTGAATGGAGTATTTTGCGGCTCTGTGTCACACTGCAGGGGGTTTTGGGGGGTTGAGGGTAAATTAAACCCCAGTTGCCTGTAAAGAAGCACTTCATTAGTCTCCAGGCTCACTAAAGCGCTGCATGGCACAAACAGGAGAGCCTGCCGTTCCATTTGCCTCCGTAAAATGAGTTTTTCAGCTCATGTGTTTCTCTGCTTAGGGCAAAATATTATACAGGAAAAAAGCTTTCAACTTCAATACTTTTACAACTCATTAAAAAGGTGAAATAAAAAACAATATCCTTGGTTCATTAATGCAAGTAAGATTAAAATGATACTTAAGGTCAATGTGTTGTATGGACAAGACAGACTTTTATAATATAATAATATTTTATAATATAAAATAGCAGTTATTTCTCTGGTTTGAACTAAGACTATAAACGTTTGTTAGAGCAAACAACAGCGCATTCTCTCTCTCTCTCTCTCTGACATGATGGTGCAACAGCATTATGAGGACTCTCCATAGGCGTAATGGTTTTTATACTGGACAAACTGTATATTATATCCCCCTACACTGCCCCTGTCCCTAAACCTACCCATCACAGGAGATATGCTGCATTTTTAATTTTTTGATAAAACATTGTTTTTTATGTTTTTTAAGCCATTTGATTTATGAGGACTTTTGAAATGTCCTCATAAACCACCCATAAGTTGTAATACCAGTGTAATACACATGTCATTATACAAATTTGTGTCCTCATAAATCACATAAACCCCCCCCCCCCCACCACCACACACACACACACACACACACACACACACACACACACACACACACACACACACACACACACACACACACACACACACACACACACACACACACACACACACACACACTACATATACAAAATCCATTTCTTTCATCATTTACTAACCTTCATGCCATTGATTTATACTCAAGCTCAGAAAAGGCCAAAAAGTACATAAAAGTAATGCATTCAGTTATATGGGGCTAACAATAAATTGTGAGGAACAAACTGATATATACAGTAGGCCTCAAGACTAGATGTATAAATGTTAAAAATGATCAAGATTTGCCTAGAAAACATAATTTAATGTTTGAATGAACTATCCTTTTAAGAAAAATTAAAGAATGAATAAACAACTACGGTAGTTTTCTGCTAAAATGATAGTATTACTGTATGCTATTTACAGTGGATTGTTTATGTATTTGATTCCTCAAAGGGCTCTACACTTCTGTTTCCCGTGACATGCTGTTGTTCCTGCCAGATTTGCAGCAGAGAGTAAACTGTGGACAATACAGTAGCTGATAAACTGCCTCTGATAATGTCCCCTTGCAGTCTACTCGTAAATATACAGTAGGCCTATGTTACTGCTGTGGTTCCACTGAAGTTCTCTGAGCAAACAGAGCTCAGTGATGCTTTTCCACATGCCAGCATCACAACCCAGGTAGATCATGTCAATTGACCGTTCGCAGGCCCCTCCCCCAAAACGGCCATTGTCCAATCACACATCATAGCAACCGTTACTATGTGAGCAGCTCCGTCAAACATTGACTCCAAGCAAGCTGGTGAAGCGGTGCGCCCACGGCGTTTGTAAACCGGACACTAGATACTCCGAGAGATTGTCTGGAGGAGTTGTGTTCTTTTCGTTCCCAAAGCCGAAAACACAACGTGAACGGTGCCTACGATGGATAAAACAGTGTGGACGGCCCCACTCCCAGTTACATGTGTCGAACATGGTTCACTCGCGAACAGCGTGCATGAGACTGACACACTGAGATTAGCAAGTCAAAGAAACATGGAGAGAGCAGGTCAAGAGGATCCACAAAGGAAGTACGTTTTCTAAAGGGTTGTTGTTAACGTGATATTTTCGGGGGGAAATGAGCAGCAGTCACTAGCAGTGCAGGACCTGTAGACTACAGTTTAGAAGAGTGCACGCAACGGGGAACGCATGAAGCTTACTTGACAACATCAGTTCATATAACGTAATCAATATCGTAATGAATAGAAATAACCTTAAATGTAGGGTTATCTGCATCTTTCCGTCTCTTATGTATAGTTACTTTTTAAACACGAAAATCGGATTCAGCATGACACGCAAGCGGTTGCCGTGGTAATGAAAAACCTGCTTGTTAAAGCGAATGTATAATCCTGTATCTGAGGCAAAATTACTAAATATGCAGCGCGAATTATATATTTCTAACTCCAAACAATTAGCGACTGAACCAGCGTATTAAATCTTCTTCAAGGCTGTAATTTACTGGTTGCATTTGAGGTACAGGTCATGGGGTTTCTCAGATTTCGCTTGAGACCGGTAGCTATATTAGCCTCAATAGTAGTCATGTCTCCTTCATTGCGTATTTTTATATTTTGAATATATCCCTCCACTGCATACTGTAACCCATTTTGCCTCGATCTGGAGGAAATCGCGGAGGTAATTGCTCGAAAAAAGGTCACTGACACGCACGGGTATACCTCTTCCATTCATGGCAATCTGTGGCGCTGGTCGTGTTTGACCATTTGTTTGACGGGCGTAGCAACAATAACTAGGGGGCGTGGCTTTTGCGAACGGTCAATTGTAACTAGAGCACACTCTAAAAAATGCTGGGTTATTTTTTCAACCCAACCGCTGGGTTGAGACTGTTGGGTCATTTTATTGGGTTATTTTTCTCAATGTTGGGTTGTTTTTTGTGTAACCCAACGCTGGGTTACCGGTTGTGACCGTTGAAACCGTGAACTCACCCCTCCCCCATCGACGCCTCAAACAAGGCTTCAGACCAACAACTCTACCTTCGCGGGCATTTTGGATCACCTCAGAAGAACGTTTATCAGCAAGGAGGACAGCTGTTATTCGGCGAAAAAAGGTATGTTTTAGACTAGAGTAACGTTATTTAATCTAGAAAACTATTACTGTACCCCAGAAAATGTAAAAGTATGCAAAATAGGGCGATTCACACGACACAAAAAGTCTTGAAGTAACCCCTAGCTTCGTTCTTTTTAACGTTAGGCCTAACGTTATACTTTGTTATAGCTAACGTTAACAGCTTTTCCCTGCCTTTTGAGTAAGTCAGATACCTCTTTTGGCCAACATTTCCCGTGAAATATGTGACTTATGTGAGTCAGTTCGCTAACGTTATTTGTCTTTATATTGTTTTTTTAGGTCGATTGTCGGTACGCGAGCGTCGTTTGCTTTATGATAACTTACGACACTCGCGTCAGACGTTTATAAACTATCGCCTTTTTTGTTTAAAATGATCAAAATTATTGAGTACGTCATGAGTTCATCTTCCAAACCGTGTTTTTGTCCAGCCATGAAACCCTAGATTGAGTTTTGAATAAGTGTTTATAGTCGGACTTGTTTGACCTATCTCTACTGCAGAGTAACGTTACTTTAGCTGAGTAAGTTACCTAAAGCTAACGTACAGTATGTATTATATTCATATCTATAAACAGAGAGAAGTAGCGCAGGCTACAATGTTCTTCAGACATAATAATATGCAGTTTTACTTATTAACCACTAACGTTATCTACAACACAAACACATTTAATATCTTAAGCTGTTGAGACATGGATTTATACAAAGGATATGAGTGAGTTCATGTGTGACATAGGCCTATCTGTAATGTTAGAAGGTGCACTTGCGTGGAAATTTAAAACCAGAGTCATATGGTTATATCTACGCAGATTTAACAAAGTGATAATACCCTGCGTCCCAATGTGAATACTATCCACCCTATCTGCCCTAAATAGTATTGACAATTACTAATGTCACATACTATTTAGGATGGATAGTAGCAGCTATGCACATTAGGACACAGTCATAGTTTATTAATGAACTACGAGAAGGCACTGAATATGTGTGTGGCATAATCCAACGTTTTTCTCTGTGTAAAATAATTAAATATTTGCCCAGACAAAATTAAATATTATAATAATAATATTAGGGCTGGGAAAAAAATAATCGTGATTAATCGCATCCAAAATAAAAGTTTTGTTTACATAAAATATGTGTGTGTAGTGTGTACACACATATGCATGTATATATTTAAGAAATATTTGCATGTATATACTGTATATATATTTATACATCATTTATATTATATATAAATATACATATGTTTTATATTAATAACACATTTTTCTTAAATATATACATGCATGTGTGTGTATTTATATATACAAAATAATTATACACACTACACACACATATTTTATGTAAACAAAACTTTTATTTTGGATGCGATTAATCACGATTAATTTTTTCCCAATAATGTTTGCCACTTGAATAATAAATGGATCCTGGAAAAATGGATTCAGTGAAACAGATTTGATTATGCAACAATAAACTAGCCAGTTTATCTCACCAAAAATTAAAATTCTGTCCTGTCATTAATTACTCACCCTCATGCAACGCATCTACCATGTTCAAGGCCCAGAAAGCTAGTAAGGACATTGTTAAAATAATAGTTGCGTTGGTGTCTATGCAGGGTCAGAAAGCTCTCTGATTTTAACAAAAAATAACTTAATTTGTGTTCTGAAGATGCACGGAGGTCTTACGGGTTTGGAACGACATGAGGGTGAGTAATTAATGACAGAATTTACATTTTGGATGAACTATCCCTTTAATGCATGTGTTTTTGACTTTTGATCATTTAAAACTTAATTAAACTGTTATGTTTTAATGACAAAGGTTCAAATAAGTGAGCAAATGGAAAATATCTCTATCAGCCAAAAAAAAAAAAAAAAAAATATTTGTGTATCCCTAGTGCAAAGTTGTCTTTTTATAAGTAATTGATTAAAATAAGTATGTGCTCAAAAGTTAAGTGTATTAGAATGTCTCATATTCTCATCTGTTTGATATATAGACCATTTTGTCTCATTTTAAATGTTTTAAGAAACGTGATGACTACTTAAAACTGACAGCCTCTGCCGATTTTCCCACTGACAGGTTGCAGAATAACAGCTTATAATAATGGATCATTTTGTACAGGAGAAGCTGAAAGAATGGAACTTGGATGTCTTGATACCAATCTTTAAAGGTAAACTTTAAGTAAAATTAAAATACACTTCTTTATATGTTCATTAAAACCCATTGAGCTCTGAATAGCAGGGCTCTACGCTAACCTTTTTTCCAAGAGTACATGTGCTTCTAAATGAAAAAATTTAGGAGCACACAAAGAAATATAGGAGCACAGTGAAAAAAGTTGAATAAACTGCTCGATTCATATAGATTAGCTTTATGATCTTTTCTTGAACTTTTTTCGAAGCATCAAAGTGGTAGTTGTCTCTCAATTTCATCAAAACGTTCTTCATTTGTGTTCCGAAGATGAGTGAAAGTCTTGCGGGTTTGGAACAACATGATGAGTAATAAATGACAGAATTTTCTTTTTTAGGTGAACTACCTGTTTAACAATTATCCAAATATTATTTTTAGCCTGCTTCAAAATATATAAAAATAATGAACACCTCAATAGAGTATAAAGTGCTAAAAACAAAACAAAAAAAGCCGCTTGCTTTTTTCCTTCGCAGTACTAGTAGGCCAAGTTGTCCTTAAAGCTACACTGTGTGATTTTTTACCCCCATCTAGCGGTGAAAAGGTATATGACCATCCAGTGAATATTAGTTTCTGTTCCTCTCAATTTCGATTTCGGTTTAACTCCTACGGTGGCCAATGTAGTCCAAGATTAACATGGCTTCCGTTCGACCTCCTCGACACGGTGCCATCGAGTGTTAAAACGCGAAAGGCGAAGCTTGATGTCCCTCTTTGGCTAATGTACTTTCAAGATGGAGGGGGAACATGGCGACCTACATTAGAACCCCTCACCCGTATGTATTTTCAATGGCATATTATACACTCGCGAGAATACTTTATTACTTGAACGAAGTAAATATACATTAATGAGCACATATATTTTTTAAAGAACTAAGTGTTTTTAGCTAAGAATCAACTAAAAAAGTTACACAGTGTAGCTTTAAAAATGAGTTTTTGTCGTCTTCCTGTCCTCAGTGTCGACTGTTTTGGACGTAACTTCACTCTCTGCATTTGGTCTTTTGGTGAGACCTAAACGTTGCTAATAAAATTGATACCGTATTTTCCGCACTATAAGGCGCACCGGATTATAAGGCGCACCTTCAATGAATGACCTATTTTAGAACTTTTTTCATATATAGGGCGCACCAGATTATAAGGCGCATAAGATACTGCAGCCAAACGTTTGCATCCACTAAATGTGCTAAAGGGAATGTAGCGAGTGCGCGGCGTCAGAGGCGAGACGTTTATTAGTAAGCGTGAGCGCGCTGGGGCGGGCACGTAACTTACATTCGCAGGCTGACTCATATGAGTATTCATGTTCGGCGGCTCGCTGACAGCAACAGCTGGCTGTTTTGAATGAGACGACCCGCGGTTACTGTGAACAGGGAGCGCTTTATGAACATTCTGTGACGCGCGAGCAGCGCCGGGGACAGTGTGTCTGTTCGTGTGTCTGTTAGTAAGAGCAGTCTGCGGAGACTCGCACTCTTGCGGACACGTTGAGTATAAACAAGGCTTGAGCGTTCGTGAGCGGGCACGAGACTAACACACATAACCTGATTTATACGAGGTTGAACTGGCCGTGTGACAGAGCGGGCATAAGATGGACACGAGCGTGAGTTTGCAGGCGAATTTAATAACGCGGAGGGTTATTAACCAATTGATCCATATATAAGGCGCTCCGGATTATAAGGCGCACTGTCGTTTTTTGAGAAAATTAAAGGCTTTTAAGTGCGCCTTATAGTGCGGAAAATACGGTACTCATTTGCAAGTATCGATAGTGTGCAGGACTTCCTTTTTTTTTTTTTTTTTCACTTGACTATAGGTGATGATACACAGGGCAACCTTTTGAGCAATGTTGCTGGGCAATGTTTTCTTCAGCGTGCAACCAGATGAGACACAGGGCCCACGACCAATCTAAATTATCCAGATAGAAATTTATTGCCCATTTTCAATGGGAAAGTGCCCAAGCAACAATCGCTCGGCAAGATTGCTCAGCAACATTGCTCAAAAAGTTGCCCTGTGTATCATCACCTTTACTGTGTTGCGTATCTAGCTCACTAAGTGTTTACTTGACTTTTTTAATAGTGTATCCCTCCTGTTTACACCTGGTCACTTTATGCATTTTTACTGATAAAACTATTCCATTTAGGTGAGTCACATAAGTGTGTTTTCGCAAAACTGATACAAATCGGATCTTCTATTCCCACGCTATATGCAGATTTAATGTAGGCCAGAGTTCACGTCACCAAAAGCAACAGATATAGAGTCACTTGACTCTCTTACTTAAAATCCAGCAGTTACCGCACATTCCCACACTATTTCAGTGATTGGCTCATTGGTTGCGAATCGTCGCTCTCATTTGAATAAAGTTACGTCATCATGTTATGTTCACATTGCGACCCCGTCCTCTTGCATGCTTTCCATGTAAAATCAGTGGTATGCTTCGCTTCATTGCGCTGTTGTTCAGTGTATTGAGAACAGCCTGTCACTCGCGCACTCGTGCTCGTAAATTATTTTACAAGTTCGCACACAACTATTTTTAGGCACAAATGCGTGTGAAATACTCGCACTGTAGAGCCCTGAATAGGTCAGTTTTCTTACATTCTTCTCTTGTCTCTTTTTCTCTTTACAGATGAACAAATTGATGAAGAAACCCTCCTGCTGCTTGATGAAAAATCACTTGAAGCAATGATACCAAAGATAGGCCTACGTCTGAAATTGAAAAAGCACCTGAGAGAGCTGCTTGTTGTGAGTGAAGAAATACACATTTAAGATGGGAGATATCTGCTTTAAGTGCAAAAAAACTGTTGGGGCCCATGTTCGTTTTTTGTTTTCTCATCTAAGGAGAATGCATAATGTACATAGTTCATCAAGTTAGGCTGGGCTCACTAAACCCTTCCCCTTCATCCTTGGTCTTGGGGATGACAGTCAGTGCCAGCAGGCCTTTGTAATTGTTGGCAAACAGGCACTACAGCAAAACACTCTCCTTGGTGCTGTGGACACTTGCTTTAAACTTTTTTATGTTTTGGACATCCATTTCCCGAAGCAGTGCGCACCAGTGTGGGAATTTTTGCAGACTGTTGTCTACAAACTCCCAGGAACAGAATCCCCTTCAGTAAGACTGCTCCGTGGATATATGTCATGTTAGGCAGTACTGGAACCAAAACAACTAACCCTCTATAAAATGTTATGAGTTTATATGAAGAGGAAAATTGTCAGACTAATGCATATATAAGCATTTTACTTGTGCCACTGTGTTCTTGTGCCACTTTGTTCTCTAAAAAGCTACGAGTTTAAATTAAGGGGTGTCACACTAATTTATAAAGCACTTGTGCCACTTGATAACCTTATGTAAATGTTAAAAGTTCAGCTAATGTAAAATGTGAAGCTAATGTAATTTATTGATGTTATTTATTTTTTAAATATTTTTTATTTATTTTTTTAAATATTTCTAAACAAATTGGAATGAAATGTTTTATATGCTTTTTTATTGTTCACTGAGCCTGAAAAATTGCCTTTTTTCTATGAATTTCTTTTTATATTACATTTGGATGTTCTTTCTTATTAATAAATCTTCTCCTTTTGATTATTACTGTTTCCTCTGGTAATTCTCTGCACTCAGTATTTTCAAACCTATTTCAGGTTTGTTTTTAACCAGCAATGTAGTAATTTTTAATCAATAGTTGAGCTCAATTAAACAACCCATCATGTTGGGTCAAAGATTTAACCCAACCAACTGGGTTAAAATAACCCACCGCTGGGTTAGTCCATATTTGACCCAGCGTTGGGTTGCCAAAATAACCCAATTTGGGTTGTTTTAACCCAGCAATTTTTTAGAGTGCATCAAGGTTATATTTCCTTTTCCTTCCATACGTTACAAAACTAAGAGAAACTGTGCAACACGTCCTTAAATGTCCTGTTTTTTTAAGGATCTGTCATAGTCAGTGAACCAGAAGAGCTCTGCATGGATCTAATAAGAGATTTTTAAATATAATCATTCATCACCATTAAAATAAATGACTGTTATATTCACAACCAATGGTCCGTAATAAAAACGATACCTCGAGTATTTGGACTAATCTCGGCAAATAAGTGATGTTCAAAATAATGAAAAAAATATTTGGACACTTGCTATAAAACATTATTTTCTATGTCTCTAAAGGTAATTGGCCACTGTATTCAACTTTTTTTTGCGGTGTCTATGTGTTTGTCTGATCATTTCTGATGGCAAAATGGCTCTGTGCAACAGACTGTACCTTTCTCAGTAATAAACCCCCTTGTGTGCTTTGTTTAGATGTGTCTTTCTTTCCTGTTCACCAACACACACACACACACACACTTCGGTACCCTTAAGGTCATACTGCATTCTTTAAAGTCAGCTCCATTTCCAGACTCACTCAGTGAGGAAATAGAGCCGTTTAATGGAGATCTGGGGCTTAGATTAGCCTTTATCACTCTGAATAACTTCCTCTCTCAGGATAAAAAAAAAAAAAAAACACGCTGAAATAAAACGCTGATAAAAACCATTAAAATAAATTATGCAAGTTATAAACACAAACAAGACAAAGGAAAACAAAATGCTCCCTCCAGGAGGTTGTGTTAATAGAGTAAATCGCCAGGATCATTTCAGAAACCCTTTGCCAAGATAAACAGATTACACTAGCGTTAATGATTTTAGGGATAATTCTGAGGTAAATCAGACAAAATGCAGATAGCTTGGGACTTGGTATATGAAATTTGGGATTTGGGGGTGTTGGGGTGGGCTAGACGTCTCACTTCACTAAGTTCACTTTACTATACTGACAGAAAGGAGACCTTCTTTTCTCCGTCTGTGTGTTTGAATAATACTTTTAAAAATATGCTCTCTTTCTGGACACATGCATTTTATATTTAAAATGTGTTCTATTGTTTAAGCATTTAAACCGTTTTAATAGCTTTCTTTAATCTGTTTACTAAACTGTTTACTAAGGTTTTTCAAACTGAGGATCCCGGGGGCTACATGAAAGTTTTATGGGATCCATAGAAAACGTGAAAATCATCAAATTTAGGGGTCAGCATAAAAAATTTAAAACCCTGACTTAAAACTCAACAGTTTTTTTTTTTTTTTTCTCAAGTAAAAGGCAAAAAGTCTAAATAATTTTCGTTGGCACAAACTAAAATCCTCATTTCATCCACATTATGTGGCCTAATATGTGATTTAACACACACACACACACACACACACACACACACACACACACACACACACACACACACACACACACACACACACACACACACACACACACACACACACACACACACACACACACACACACACACACACACACACACACACACACACACACACACACACACCTCCCCTGAGGGCAGCCAGAAGACTGTTTGGCCTGTTAATACATCATCTCAGTTTGAAGGAAACTCCACACGGGCTGCTAATGAGGCAAAATGAGACTGATTAGCCAACAAACCTTAAAGTCACTGACAGGGCAGCCAGGCAGTCACACTGAGACACACACACAAAGCAAACACAACTGATAAAACACTGCTACATGTACTGTCCCAATCTTTTTCTTAATTTACTAGTCCCTGTCTCATACACACACAAACACATCTTTGTTAAAGTCTCATGAAGTATTTTCAAGATGGCCGTTTCCCTGAATACCTGCTCTGTTCTTCATAACATCCCTTTCCATGACCCGCTCCCTTACGTCCACTGACAGGTATGTTCCAGTCGTGCGCACTGCACAGGTGATGGAGAATTCGGAATGACCCCTCCGTGCACCGGCATAGAGCTTCGGCTGTGGTGACATCAGATGATCCTCCGTGGAGAGCACATCACTCCGGTTTCATCCGCCGGCTGGCGTGCGGCTTCGCCTTTGACCCAGGGCTGGTAATGCTTTGCTAATTGGCAAGGAATGACTAAATGCCATGTTGATTACTGACAGTCCATATTGGCCTGTGTCTTCTCCAGACAGTCTGTGTTAGCTGGTAGCTAGCACATGATTAAGTGCATGGATGGGGCTTTTGTGGAGGGACACCTTCACACACACACTCACAAACACTCCGGGTCATCGCGAGGACAGGGAGCTATTCCTGCTGGTCATCTTCAGTTCAGATTGTGGGCCATTGACAGATCTGTCAGCGAGAGAGAGGGTCACATGGAGTGTATGTGAGTGTGTGCATTTGTTTTAAGGAGGTTGTCTATGATTATCTCAGGTCACATCAGAAGCTGCCATCAATTCATGGCTAAACATTCAGTTAGTGGTGATAAAGCTGCCAATATTTTTTCATATTTGGATGTGTATCATATAAAAAAAAGTAATTTGAAAGTATATTTTCATTTGATATATAACCCCTTTTCAGTATAGTAGTATGAGACAGTATATACGTATACACACACATTTTGTGGTCGGTAAGAATTTTTTTTAAATAATTTAGAAATTTATGCTCACCAAGGCTGCATTTATTTGATCAAAAATAGAGTAAAACAGTAATACTGTGAAATATTATTAAAATATAAAATATATTGTTTTTAATCTTTATATATTTTAACATGTTTAATTATTAACTTGAGGGCAAAGCTGAATTTTCTGCATCATTACTCAAGAAGACATTATTACCAGTGTTGAAAACAGTTGTGCTGCTTAAAATTTCTTTGAAAAACCATGATAGATTCTTTTCAGGACTGTTTGATGATTAGAAATTTCAGTATTTATTTTAAATAGAAATCTTTAGTAATGTTATGCATGTTTTTACGGTCCTTTTTGGTCTATTTTATGCATCCTTGCTGAATAAAAAGTGTTAATGTTTTTAAAAATGATTTTGAGTGTATGTGTGCATGTGACTGACAGACATATATCTCCAGATGGACAATTCAGGAGTCGACGGGGAGAGAAAGCGGACAGGAAATTGGACATGACATCGGCTAGTAGCAGGATCAGGGGCCAGGGATGCTGATATTCCAGAGTTAACCCAGATAAAATCCTGCTGTTCTGACACGTTTTGCTAATAAAAACACTGAGAAAGGTCTTGTGGTTTAACAAAGCAATGGTGCACTATACAAACCGGAGACACTAATACAGATGATAAATTATTGGTCACCAATAACCCAAACCTCAAGTGTGATGGTGTATTATGAGTTTAGGCATCAGACACTCCTCCCCATTTCTTTCAGGATCGATCCTGAACATTATTAATCTTTTCAAATATTTACTCAATACAACAGAAGCCATATAAAGTTCAATCAATACAAAAAGACAAACATTCTAAATTTCCTATTTGCTCTCATTTCTCACGCCTTTTCAGTATATTTGGATGTTTTGACAGTAAAAACACAGTGTTGGGGGGTTGAGATGGGTATCAGACTCAAGGGACTATGAGGGACGGTGGTAAACTCAGATTGCTTCTCACATGTGTCTGTGTTGTTGGGGGAGGGCAATGATCTCTTTCTACACCCGCTCCCTGACAGTCTAACCGTGTATTTGGGTGTTGAGTCAGTCCTAGTCTGAGTTTTGGCTAACCGACTTTGACGCAAACAGGGATATTGTACATTCAGATGGTCATTATCACAAAATAAATATTGACAGAGTAATCAGGATCCCAGCACGATGTTACCAGATACTGTATTGATTTGATAACTAAAGTTGTCGATTACAAACAATTTAAGAAATCAGCTGCCAGCTAAGATTTATTCAGTTTAGTCAATACGATCTGATGAGAAAATATATATAAAAAATATTATTATTAAATACTATACACTGTATTCTTAAAAAATTTCTTCTATCATGTCTAACTTTTGTCATATATCTTGCAATGGCATATATTGATCAGATCTATTACAAATCACATGGTCAATGTTAGAAATTAGATTAGCGACCTATAGTGCAAAATCTCAAATATTTGTTTAATGTCATAATGTTGTGTTTATTTCCACTAGATATCAATATCAGATATATTTCAATATGTACAATATATTATAAATATAAATATCCAAAAAAAAACTATCAACTGCTTTCCAAAAAAATATAAATAATGATTCATATAAATTCAAGATGTGATTCGAAGGAGACTTAAAAAAAATTATCATGAAGGTGCACCTTTAATCCTATCTTTAAATCCATTAGTGGTATGAGCAGATAATAGGAAAACGTATAAATTAAAATTCTTAATATTTTGCCAAAACGTAAAATAGATAAGAATTACCATGAGAAGGTGTTGGTTTGGTGGCCTAACCAATATTTGATCTCTGAATGACATGATCAACTGGTCAGAATCAAGTAATCCAGAATATTTTACAATTAATACAAGTGCAGGCTAAAACAAACAAGCTAAAGTGATTATAGTTCACCCAGAATGAAAATTCTGTCATCATTTACATTCATCAGCAGAAGAAAGTAATTCATACAGGTTTGTAAAAACTTGAGAGTGAGTAGCCTAAATGATGAGAGAATTTTCATTTTTGGGTGAACTATCCCTTTAAGACACGTTTAAAGCGCAGTTAGAGAAATCCAGACCTTATACATTAACAAACAGTAAAGGCAAGTTCAAACACCTATTGCTGTCATTTCTATGATAAACCCCCCATGAAAATGGAAACAGAAAGAGCTTCTCTCTATTTGAGCAATACAAGAACTATCATGCCTTGTTGAACATTGAGGTGGGGAGTCTTACAGATCGCAGCAAACAGACAGGCCTCATACTGGGTGATATTACAAGGTATAGACACACACACTAATGAGCTTCAGCTTCACTCATTCAGCCTGGATATTTTGTCACAAGACAATATGTGTGTATCTGTGAAAAAGAGATATAGGTTAAGATATAAGCCACTATAACACTATATATCTATACCAAATGTATAATACAATATATACATAATATGTTCTAAAAAAAAAAGCAGTTTCCAAAATTTTGACATCACAATTTTGAGCAGTATAACAATTTGATAGAGAAAAAAGAAAATTCTAAAAATATATATTATATTATACTTCACATGGTCAATGTCACAAATTAGATACAAATATTTAAATACAAATGTATACAAATATTTCATATGCAAAATAACATATTACATACAATATGTTGACATAGAACAAAAATATCTTGTCTTAACATTCTATTTATTTTCCCATAAAAAAAAAAAAAATATATATATATATATATATATATATAATATATATATATATATATATATATATATATATATATATATATATATATATACACACATTCCAATATTTTAACCTTCAATATTACAAGTGCAAGTATCTGATCATCTCACCTTTTAATCCAACCCCTACCATTCGCATTTAATGAAAATCTGATAAAAAATATATGAGGTCATCACCCTGTCTTATCTTTCTTTTATAAAAAGAATTAAAACTTTTATCTTGAATTAAAAGGTTAGTTATTACCTAGGAAGGATTTGAGACAAAAATGTAATTTAGTCAAACAAATGTGTGCTTTTAATCTTATTTCCAGCTTTGACTGCATCCCTGAGCTTTAACTGTGTTTTAACACTGCTCTAATGGAAAATGCGCAAACACTTTACTAGTTGAATCTCAGATGCAACAGACAGCTAAAAAGAGACACTGAGTCTAGAATGATCTCACTGATGAAGGCCTGTAAAGTAAATATTGGTGCCGAGATTGAAGCGTCTGCCTAATGGAGACGGTTTTTATGACCTCTCCTAAAGGGCCGGGGCAAGATGAGGGTCTTCCCTCTCTGTCTCTCTCTCTCTCTCTCTTTCAGATCAAAGCAATAGCTTGGTTGGTCTCCAGAGTCTCATTGCTCTCCCAGAGTTGAAGCAGCTCACGGTGGCTCTGATTGCGGTTAGTGGCGCTGGAGGGGGGAGCAGATAAAGGGGATCTATCTTTCTGCCGCCCCAGGATCAGCTTCATCACCTGGGCATCAATACGTCCCATCAGACCCTCTGTCACTGTGGCTCATTTGAATGCACTTGATGTGGGAAAGCTGGAAGGCATTATCACATATTTAGCCGAGACACAAAAATGAGCGTTAATCTAATAAAAACATTGCTTTTTGATCAGCCGAATTCGCTTAGCAAACCCTGACTACTGATTCCTGAAAAAAACATGCTCCACAATTTTTATGCCATTAGTTAAATGTTTCAATCCACATTTTAATTAGATCATTATTAGAATGTTCTTAACACAAATGGAACATTTGATTTGATATGTCTAATTTTATCAAAATTATATATCTCACAATCCCATAAAATCACTTGTTCTCAGAATGTTAATAGAGATAAGTCCAATCAGTAGCTATAAATACATACATAAATAAAAACCTGTTTTTCTAATTCATTGATTTATTAAAGCGAATACAAGATTGGCCAATGGTTATAATAAATGAGTTATTGTTTTTGTACTGTATGACAGTGTCAATTCTTATTGAGTCATTGGCAAGAAAATACATATTGTATGAATGTTTGGGAATATGAAAATGTAAGAGGCAGAAGCTCCCAAATTTATGTGAGTATCACGAAAAGCCCAATCCTTGGTTCATAACTTTAATGTCTTAAGCCCTATAGCCTGTATATTGTCCCAATACTCAAGATTCAGATTTTGGATGTTTTCCAGACTTGAAGACTAATGAGAAAAGACAGAATACTAACTGTTAATTACTGCCGGTGCCACAGAAATCTCCTCGAGGAGTAAAATGGAAACAAACAGCACATTTAATACGCTACGTATAATTTGTGGTATAAAATAAATGGAAAGAAACATCACATCATATTTGTTGGGCCTACAGATGCTGGTAGCTGACAGTTTTTATTAGAGAGAAGACAGACATGTAGATAGACAGGGAAGCAGGGGAGACGGAGGAAAATGCAATGCAAATACCAGAGTCTGCATACTGTTAAAGTTGACAAAACCATAAAAAGTCACACAAAGGGATCCCAATGACTTGATAATGGTCATAAAACAGCCATTTCAATGTGGTCTGAAGCCGTGTAAGCAGGTTCTCTGGATGGTGGCTTGTCTGAGGGGTGAAGCGGGCTCCTGGCTCTGTTGTTCTGCTGCCTGAAGGAGGTTGGGAGGAAAAAGCAGCTCGGTGACCAACGCATTGGATTAGCAACAGAGACAGACGGCACATCCAGACCTCTGCTGTCCCTCACCCATGCTGTCAATCATAAAACATTAATGTGTATGCTCAGCATTTGTTCAGACACACATACTAGATTTTAACATGAGCACATGCAAGATAAGAACTAACATGATTACATGTTAACTCTAAACCATGCTCAGACATTTACTTACCCCATCAATTGCTTATTGTCTCTGTGACAAACTGGGCCAAGTATGTGGGAGGGGTCCGTCACCCTCTCTGATAGATTGACAGGTGACAGATGAAGAGCCCATAACCAGACCAGACAGTACTGATCATGGAACACAGCCAATAACACTTGACAGGGTGGGTTACAAAATAAAAAAAGGTCACAGGTCTGTTTTGTCTGTGGACAGCAAGGAATACACACACTCGCAAAACTTATGCGTTTCCCTGAAAAACTCAATGAACGCAAACATTTTGGAAGCATTTTGGAATGCATCTTTGATAAAAAAAAATATTCAGGATCGTTCAAATCTTGATGAAAAATAACATTATACAGTAAATGTCTTCACTGTGACTTAATTTAATGCATACTGCTGACTTTTGAGCAGTACTTTATCTCACACACATTTTAATATCTTCAATGTTTAACATTATAGCAGCCTTCCAGAGCGAATCTGAACAGTCATTGGAGTGCTTACCCATTCATGTCTTTCTCTTTTCTTCCATGTTGAGATGGGATAAGTGCAAATTGCTCCGTTTGGCCTGAATCTGCCATTCCATTACCCTTCAGCCCCTCTGGGAATGGACATATCCATGCTCCTTATGACCCCTGACCTTTCTCCATCAGGACATGGGGGTGAGACACGGGGTCTCTTTATGGTCACCCTGACTCTGGGGTCCACAGGGATGTCACCCTGAGATGTTCGTCTACTGATGTTTTTCCTGGCTTTTCTCTGGAGACCTGCAACAAATCGTGGTAAACTAATTAGGGCCCAAGCCCAAAGGGCGAAGGCCCTATTGTTTTCCTAAGGATTATTTATTATATTATTATTATTATTATTATTATTATTATTATTTTTTTACTACCTTTTGGACACTTTTGGAGGCCTTAACATGCTCAAAAACTCCTGAAAGTTTGCACACATGTCAGAACCCGCGGCCATCAGGGCCGGGCTGAAGATGGTACCCGGGCGTGGCAGGGGGCTCGACAGCGCCCCCTGGAACGGGGTCCGAAAACATGGTCCATAAATCAAACACGCTTGCATGTAATAATATGAAACTCGGTACACATGTAGATCTCATCGTTTCATATATACTTCGCACTCTAACTTTTTACCCCAGCCCAACAGGAAGTCGGCTATTTAGGGTTGTTGGTAAAACGCATGCAAAGGAATTTGAAGTACTCCTCCTAGAGAATTCAAACACACGGCACGAAACTCGGTCAGCGTGAAGTCAAGACATTGAGGATGAAAGTTTGCGAGGGGATTTTTGATATCTCGAACGGTTTGGCCGTGGCGAGGAAACAAAATTATGGCGAGAAACGTGAAACAGGAAGTGTGTCATAACTTCAGCATACATTAACTAATCTTGATGAAACTTCAGCAGTGTGTTCGTTGTAAGAGCCCGATCACATGGATGTGACTATTGTGAGTCAAAGTTATAGCGCCACCAACTGGCAGCAGGAAGTGTGTCACTTTCAAAATGCTTTGAAATCACCCTCTTATTTTTACCCGATTTGCTTCAAACTTCATTTGTATAATGTAAATACACGGCAGATGAAGACCTGTGAATGGATTCTTGATATCTTTGAAACTGTTGCTGTGGCAATCCATCAAACTTTAATATTCTTTTTGGATGCTTTTGAGACTCTTAGCATGCCTGAAATTGCTTAAAATTGCATGAAACTCGACAGACAGATCACATTTATTAGCCAGGTGACATGTGCATAGTTTCAGAAACGGGCGTGGTGCAGGGACTCAGTAGCGCCACCTTTTGACAAAAGTGGGGGGGTTAGTTTCATCTAGAGTTACAAAAATCTGTATTTATATAGTTCTCCTCCAGCCAGACAACTTTCTAATTTACAGTCATTAGTAACAACCAAGAGGAAGTCAGATATTTTGGTTTGAATATGGTCATTTCTCTCTGAGCCTACGTCTCTGTGACTGCTCTCTGTGTGTGTGTCTGTGAGTGTGGGGAGGGGGAGGGGGAGGGGGAGTGGGGCCATGTGACTGCTCTCTGTGTGTGTGTCTGTGAGTGTGGGAAGGGGGAGGGGGAGTGGGGCTAGATTAACCATTTCACTGCTGTGTGGTTTGGCCTTCATTAAAAAAGGAAATAAATGTCTTAAGCCTTGTATTTTTTAAATACGTTTTTTTAATAAAGGCATATAATTTTTAATAAAACATTGTTTTTTATGTTTTTCAAGCCATTTGATTTATGAGGACTTTTGAAATGTCCTCATAAACCACCCATAAGTTGTAATACCAGTGTAATACACGTCATTATACAAATTTGTGTCCTCATAAATCACATAAACCAACCCACACAAACCAACCCCCACACACACACACACACACACACACACACACACCACACACACACACACACACACACACACACACCAAATTGACGGTGGGTGGCAATGGTATATTTAAAAGTGCATAATTGTAATATCTGCAAGGCACCCCTAGTCCAATCTTATTAAATGTATGCTTCATCTTTCATTTTAATTTGTAAATTTGATCAATAAATTCAACTATTTAGAATAATAAGATACTACCGTATATGGCTCTTACCCTAGGTAGGGCTGATCAAATTACATCATTTACATTGAAAAATAACAATGCATTAAATGATGTTATGAGATTGTTTTAAATATGAGTCAATTAAAAATCGTTGGAAAGAATGATACTTTTAAACATAACACTGAACCGTCACTAGGTGTCGCCAGGCTACCGTCTTAATGAGCGAGTCATTGATTCATTCGTTCAAACGATTCGTTCGAACGACTGAGTCATTCATGAATGAGACAGGTATGGATTGGTCATTGAATCTAGGGTTTGCGATGTCTACCAATTTGGCATCAGACGATGTGTACAGTGAAACATCGCGATGGACGATGATATCGGAGGAGGGTCGGGGCTAACGTTTTAATTTTTCACTTAAGCAATAAGCCCCGCAAAGCCGTGTTTTACAGTGGATTTAGAACAGCTAAGGGGCGTAGGCACAACGCGGAGATATTTTCCTCTACATCTCATCAGCAATTTTGATTTCGGCACGCTCTGAGTCTGCAGCAGCTGACCACTAGGAGCGAATGTACATGATGTACAATGTACACGTGACAGAGCAGCCAGATCCAGACTGTGCTTTCGCGCTGTGGCTGGCGCTGAGCCAGAGACAGACGCGTTCAGTGCTTGTCATATTATATCACAACTATTCAGTGTTTTTAACCACATAATGTTTATTTTAGGTTTCAGACATTTAAATGCATATAACTTATAGCAAAACAATACATTTATAGTTTGTAAAATACACAATCGTGTCTATGGAAGCAGCCATAACAACCCATTCAAATATATTTGCCGACGGATTTTATTCATATCAGACACACAGTGTAAGTAACTATAAAGTTAACTCTATTCTTCTACCAGTTCACCGGCCATGTATTTCGGGAGAAACTGTTTTTTAAACGACAAAACAAACTCACTTACACACATTTGAGAATCAGAATAGAAGATAGTTAATGACATGGTAACCAGGTTTGTTAATATTTATAAATAAAAGCTCTAACGTTACATGTCTATTTTGGCTGTGGTGAATCACGTGCCAAGCATGACGCGTCACCATGGAAACATGGGGGGGGGGGGGGGGGGGGGGGGATCGCGATGCTGGCTTAAAGCAAAGAGGCGAAACTCTGATGCTTTTCTGGTAACAGCCACTAGGTGGCGCTTCGGGAGCGCGGCCGCCATTTTGGGATGAATATTCCAACGGGAGTTACTGGACAACAGCACAGATAACAGTTTTTTGAGGTAGTTTTTTCTTGCATTATAGAATATTTCCATTTTATGCAACTTTACACATTTACTACTATTATTAGTTACCAACTCCCCTTGGCCTGAAATATATTTTGTACGTTTTAATCCCCTGGATCATGCTACAAACATGATGATCTTATGGAACATTATGCATTCATTGCTGTGTCCGTTATCCTATAATTGCCACAATTTTGTACAGTGGCTGTGTGTTTTTGTTTACATAGTCTTGCTTTAACGGTCATTAATATACGATATAAGAAGTTTACTGTAAAGCTGTTTCTATTGCTGTTGTATAGGCCTAATAGTTGTACAAATAGAGAGTTTGTAGGCCTAATACTGTATACGTGTTGTTGTAGCCATTAAATAAGCGCATTTAGTTTCATATTTGTTCAAATATTATAATGTTTTTTTCCCCATATTGATTATGAAAAGTGAACAGCATGAGTATGATATCGGGAGACATGAAGTGGGTCATACATGATTTTGACTCATTAGCCTACGCTGTGTTTTGTAGAAAGCCTTTCTTTAAAATTAATTTCGTTTTGTATAAATTCTATCTTATTTTTATTTTTTTAAAATTTAATCGGCTGGATTTAATAAATGGCAAATATAGCAGACATAATCATGACATCCGGCGCCGGCGCTCGTCTTGAGCGAATCTCATCATAAATGAACCGAAATATGCCTCAGACATGAGAAATATAGAAAGCTTGCAACTAAATATTTAAACGAAACTATTCCAAACGAAAAGAAATAGGCTACTCTCTGATTATGTTGCACACTCACATATGTTGAAATAACGAGATATTATGTTGAAATAACATTATAAATAATACATCTTTAAATATATTTGATTGAATGCTGAATGTTGTTCTTATTCAATTTAGTAAAATTAAAACTTTAGTTGTGATAATTAAAATGATTGAATATTAAATATCGAAGTTTTGCTCATTTAATAATAGTAGCACAATATAGGCTATAAGTGCGCAGCTCCCCCTGTCAATGATCTAGCACCCCCTCGGCACCTGCGTTAAAAAATCTGGCGCTGCCTCCTCTTTTTACATAATTATTTCAACCTAAAAATGACCTCTGCACTGGGCTAAATATATGGCTTTCACCCCAAAATGGCGGAAGCGTAGCGCTGCTGCTGGGCGCTGGTGTTGCAATGGAACGTTCTATTGGCTTTCACTTCTTGTAAATATACGTTCTTTGCTTAAAGTCCCCATGAACCGGAAGTTGCAAACGGCTTTTCTCCAGTGCTGTGACGTATTTCCGAGAGAAACGGAATACTTATGAGGCAAAATAGTGAGCGTGGCTTTTTTTTTCCAACTAGCACCTGATTGGATCTAGAAAAATGCACCTCCTCGCCATCTCTCCTTTCACACGCTGTGTGCCTGTCTACTGTCAGTTGGAGGGGCGTGATTACGGATGTTAAGCAGACACCCAAACCATCAAGCCTACGTCATCAGGCAAGGTCCTCCAGTGCAGAGGGGAGGGGCATTTTCAGAATTTGATTAAAGATTACGAAGCCAAAAATTTTTTTTGTGTGGATTGATTTGCACGGATGAATTGTTCACCACAAAACGATCAATTTAGGCAAACAAAGTAAGTATGGTCAATTTTGATTTCATGGGGACTTTAACATCGTGATGTCTGTCAGCCATCACGATGGACGAAGATATCGTCAATCTTTGAGTAAACCAATTTGTCCAAAATGCTGAATCATTCAGTAATGAGAAAACATGTTGCTGTGAGATGCGCAATGGTTCTGCTGTGATCTTTGTTTAACTATTTTCGCTGCTGAAACAGAAAAAACCGTCAATATTGCATCTAAAATGTAAGTGACTTGACGTGTGTGTGTGTGTGTGTGTGTGTGTGTGTGTGTGTGTGTGTGTGTGTTACAGTGAAAAGAGTTTAACCCTTTAAGGCAGTGGATCTCAATCCTGGTCCTAGGGAGCCACTGCTCTGCATAGTTTGTATGTCTCCCTCATTTAACACACCTGATTCAGATCATCAGCTGGTTAGGAAAGAGCTTTATTAACTGAAGTGGGTGTGTCAGATAAAGGAGACATATAAAATGTGCAGAGCAGTGGCACCCTAGGACCAAGATTGAGAACCACTGCTTTAAGGCCTTGTCTTTTTTGGATATATCTTCTTTTTTTTTTTTATGTGCATACAACCCATATATTTTAAATGTATTGTTTGCTTTAAATTAAATTAAGATTGTATGTTTGGTAATTGAACCTAAATAAATTTAAAATTAATGTGCTATATTTCAGATCAATATAATTGTTTTCTTTCATTTTAATCAACACTAACTTTATTCTCTATCTGTATTATAAATAACTTATTTCTGCATAAATTAAAAAATCCCCAATAATCCAGACCAACCAGAGCGCACTAATTCTACAACATCATCAGTGCTGAAGCGGAACTACCAGAGCCGTTCGGCAGATAGCGAGCAGATATTTTGTGTCACGTCGTGCACAATAACCCTAAAGGCACCAGGCTGGCGGTGCCACTGGCTTTATATATATATATATATATATATATATATATATATATATATATATATATATATATATATATATATATATATATATATATATATATATATATATATTATATATATATATATAAATATAGCTGCGAGCAGCGATGAAGGGCCAAAGCCGACGGTAGCTCCACCCTGGTGCACCAGGGTTGCGGTGCCACCGGCTTGGGCCCGTAATCGCTGCTCGCAGCTATATTGTTATATTTATTTTTTAATGACAACAGCTGGAATGTGGGAGTAAAATACCATGACATAATTGCTACTAGAGAAATGTTCATTCTCTATTTTTAACAGGATATTTTTCTTGCCTATTCACAAATCTGCATTGCATTAAATTAAGTTGAAAGAGTGATAAAACTTATATGGACTTTTTTTTTTTTATAAAATAGCCATTATAAAATATCCTTTGCATGACCCTTCACTAATCTTGAGATGCTGATAAACTCATTCAGTGATGTAATAGCTGGAAATTCAACACAGATTTATTGTCAGGCCAGCAGTAGATCACACTAACATTTTTGTGTTTCCTCATTGGTAAATGAGGCTGGTGGTCTGAGAGCTCAAGCCAAAAAGCCACTGATTTACAGACAGCTCATCGTCTTTGTTTGGGTAAACGCTTGAGCAGATCATCTGGTTAGGTTCACATCATTCTCACAGTAAGATGGCAAACAGAAGTAAGCCCATTTCCTGAAAATCAATATCAACATGGCAAACTGAGAAGGCAAAAAAATGAATAACATTAAGACATAGCTCAGTAACTTTATTACACAACATTTGCCATGTGAAATACATAGCTTAAGGGCAAGAAAATAATTATGAGAAACAAAGGAAAATAGAATAAGATAATGAACAAACAGTAAGAATTGCTTTCCAATTGTGCAAAAACTCGAGACATTAGGGAGAATGTCAGTCAAAATGTCACTAATATGTCAGGCAAGTGTCAAATATTTTTTTTTTGCTATGTCGCTCTGTTTTATCCAGATCTAACAGAAAGTAAATACTTGACTAAAGAAATAAATGTCCTTAACAATGCGTCATTTATCCCCAAAAAGGGTTTCTGTCTCCACAAACATTTAAGGATTTATTGCATTCAAGTAATATACTGTAGAGTGGCAAGTTTTCCTCACTTCGATCTTAATGTGTGTCTGCTCTGTGAACTCTCCACAGCTATAAGGTTCTATTCCATCACTATTACTCACCTGTACTAGTGCAGATCGTTTTACTTTCGCAAATATACAGTGGTCCCAAAAAGTATTTGGATACTTAAGCCACAGTTATAATAAATATATTGTTCAAATATGACTTCATACATCCATGGAAATGACCTTGGTTTAAAATAATACAAAAATGTCTCAGAAAAGTTAGTTTTGTGGAAAAAGTCTAGCATAATTTATTTATCGATGTCTCTTGGTTTGGTATTTTAAATCTAAACCAATGAAAGTCAAAAATGTGAGAGACTTAAGTGTCCAAATACTTTTTGGGGCCACTGTATATTTGTGAAAGTAAAATGATCTGCACCAGTACAGGTGAGTAATAGTAATGGAGTAGAACCTTATAGCTGTGGAGAGTTCACAGAGCAGACACACATTAAGATCGAAGTGAGGAAAACTTTTCCAATCCAAACTCTTAAAACTATGAATACAATACTAGCAAATTCTCTGACTGATCTACAACATCTCAGCCTACTAGAGAGACCCTCAATTCTGGATTCATTTTCCATCCTAATGAAAGCTTTCCTATACTAACATCTAACAGATGAAAGTGCACCTTTTTCATATTTCTCTCTGATTGCAGTAATAGCCTTATTTATGAGTGTCCATTCCAACTGAAGCACAGAGCTCAGGCCAGGCGGAGCTGGAAGCGTGATGGAAATTAATCTAGTAATCTTAAAATCCTTTCCTCATTTTTCAAAAACTACCCCAATTCATCACTAAAATCAATGACTTAGATCGGATCGTGCCAGGTCGTTAGGTAAGGCATGATTAGACTGGAAAAATCAAGGCCAAAAACGTCCCAGGCGTCAAAGGAAGTCCTGGAACGAGAGCTTGTAAATGCACAGAGGAAACAGCTATTGTTAATACAACATGTTGTAATAGCAACACGTGTAATGCAAGTTTAAGAAATGTTACCTTTGGGACTTTCCTTAGCTACCGTTCAGTTAGTGCAATTATAAATGGCGTGTTATTCTACTAATATCTCTAACATATGTGCAGTAAAGAGGGAACTGAGCACAATGGATCAAAGTCCTCATCAATAGAGGCCCACGGCCGGATCCAGAAGCCCCCTCAGTGCTTACCAGCATCCAGGCCTCTCGCCAACCTTCCCATCCCTGATTAAAACAGAGATGGGGCCCCTGAATTCAGCACATGTGGGTGATTACGAGGAAATCCTTCAGCAGCGTAATTAGCGGCAACCGAAACTACACTGTAAAAAATTAGTTAAAAAGAGTTATCACAACTTTTTTATATTTTGTCAAATTAACTTTTGTCGAATTAACTCAAATTTTAATTTTCAATTAACTCAATTTTTTAAGCAACCAAGTAACTAAGTTAAACCAATTTTTTAATGAAATATTGACACTAACTAAAATAAGTATCAAAACATACAATGGATTAAAATACAATGGATTAAGCTAAAATACATTATCATGACTCTGCATTGAACTAAAAAAACAAAAACAAAACAACAACCACAGCATTTTAGATATACACTCACCTAAAGGATTATTAGGAACACCTGTTCAATTTCTCATTAATGCAATTATCTAATCAACCAATCAAATGGCAGTTGCTTCAATGCATTTAGGGGTGTGGTCCTGGTCAAGACAATCTCCTGAACTCCAAACTGAATGTCAGAATGGGAAGAAAGGTGATTTAAGCAATTTTGAGCGTGGCATGGTTGTTGGTGCCAGACGGGCCGGTCTGAGTATTTCACAATCTGCTCAGTTACTGGGATTTTCACGCACAACCAAAATGCCTTGTTGATGCTAGAGGTCAGAGGAGAATGGGCCGACTGATTCAAGCTGATAGAAGAGCAACTTTGGCTGAAATAACCACTCGTTACAACCGAGGTATGCAGCAAAGCATTTGTGAAGCCACAACACGCACAACCTTGAGGCAGATGGGCTACAACAGCAGAAGACCCCACCGCGTACCTCTCATCTCCATTACAAATAGGAAAAAGAGGCTACAATTTGCAAGAGCTCACCAAAATTGGACAGTTGAAGACTGTAAAAATGTTGCCTGGTCTGATGAGTCTCGATTTCTGTTGAGACATTCAGATGGTAGAGTCAGAGTTTGGCGTAAACAGAATGAGAACATGGATCCATCATGCCTTGTTACCACTGTGCAGGTTGGTGGTGGTGGTGTAATGGTGTGGGGGATGTTTTCTTGGCACACTTTAGGCCCCTTAGTGTCAATTGGGCATCGTTTAAATGCCACGGTCTACCTGAGCATTGTTTCTGACCATGTCCATCCCTTTATGGCCACCATGTACCCATCCTCTGATGGCTACTTCCAGCAGGATAATGCACCATGTCAAAAAGCTCGAATCATTTCAAATTGGATTCTTGAACATGACAATGAGTTCACTGTACTAAAATGGCCCCCAAAGTCACCTGGGGCCTCATTTATAACCGTTGCGTACGCACAAAACAGGCCCTGAAAGAGTCGTATGCCACTTCCGACGCATAAGTTGCGATTTATAAAAACAAACTTGACGGGAAAATTTGCGCACCTGCACGCAAACTCTGACCCATGCGTATGAACGTTTTGGAGATGGAGCAGTTTGGCGACACTGATGGTGAGCTAGAGTTAAATGTCTTTTTGGTCACTTTTAGACAGAAAATCTAAAGAAACTATACATATACAGAAAGATAATACAAATATAATTTCACTCACCAAGCCTATCACATGAAGCAAACATCCATCCCTTCTTAAATGTCCGCGCCAGCGAGCGCGTTGGGCCGTTTAGTGAAACTGGCGCAGCCTATCTAAAACCGTAAATCTCCATTATAAGTCCTAATCATAAATACATTGCATGTTCACAATAACAGTTTAAATAAATAAAAGAATGATTTAAACTATGTTTTACTTCTGATAAACATTTAGATTAAATATGCCATTCTGATTAATGGCATATTTAATCTGATTAAATCTTATTTTTTATATTCAACAAATAGAAACAACACTCACACTTTTCTCTGGCATTCTGTGTTTTTATGTTTTAACTACAGAGATAATTGATTATCATGATAATAGCAGATTGTCTGAGAAAATAGTTTCGTGCAAATAATGCACAACAAGGTCTATCTGTTTCCATTAAAAACATAAATCTATTAAAAATACTCTTTGGCCAGTGGAAAAGATTGAGAAAAACTTTCTCTGAAATGTATTTTACACCATTTAATTTATTTATTCCAAAACAAGTCAAGGATAGGCTACTAAATTATTTTTATTAATGTAACTATTGTGACGGCACATCCGTATTTCATATTTTCCAAATGTCTTGTACCGTTAAACATGTTATCAATGCAAATGATATGCAGATGAGGATATGCATAGTAAAACTAGGCGTTGTAAGCTCCATATATGGTTGTTTCGGGGAGGATATGCATGTGCGCACAATCTTCCGCTAACTGGGTTTTTTTTTCTGGCGTACGCACGGTTTTATAAGTCTGAATATTTGTTTGCGTACGCCATTTTTGGCTTTCGGGCGCACGTACACTTTTAGTAAGGATCCTACGCACAGTTTTCTAAATGAGACCCCAGATCTCAACCCAATAGAGCATATTTGGGATGTGGTGGAAAGGGAGCTTCGTGCCCTGGATGTGCATCCCACAAATCCCCATCAACTGCAAGATGCTATCCTATTAATATGGGCCAACATTTCTAAATAATGCTTTGAGCACCTTGTTGAATCAATGCCACGTAGAATTAAGGCAGTTCTGAAGGCGTATTAGTATGGTCTTCCTAATAATCCTTTAGGTGAGTGTATAATATCTAAAACAACTATAACAAAAGTAAATGACAAAATGTAAAACCGTAACAACTGCATTAATTAAACAGAAAAATGCCACTACACAGTGATGATACCAGACGGCCCCGGGAAACGTAATAATATTAAAAATGTATTTCAAATACATTGGCTGTTTGGGTGCGCTAGCAGTCAGAGAAAAGAGGGGTGTATTTTTCAGAAAGAGGACTTGACTAAGTGCAAGCTTTTTTGACTCTTGTGCAGATTGAAAAAATGAGATGTGTTGGAGCAATGGTCAATTGCTTTTTTTGTGATCCATTAAATGTTTAAAAAATATGACCCTATAGCTGGCGTGTCTACTGCAGTTATCCAGGTAGCTGCCCTTGATTACAAGGACAGATGCATCCCAATTAGCATGCCGGTCCGATTAACACGACCACCTGTACAGGGCAATACCCCTGACTGATTCTGTGAATGGGCTTTAAAAACCTGGTCCAAAAGATGAGTCATCCTGCAGCTTCATCCAGTTCAGCTCACATCCCACAGCAATCAAGAACATTGAAACCCAAAGAGCCGGGAAGCACTTGGGAACAACTGCTTCCATGAATCCCTGCAGTGAAGTGCAGTGGCCAAATTAATCTCTTCATCTTCTCTCTGGACATCTCTTATCCTCCACTGTCATAAACTTGGCCGCTCTAAAGATTTACAGTCACGTTTTCCTCTCTCTCCTATGCTGCTTTTGAGTCTAATTACTTTAATGTTAAAGCCTCGGCCATCTTTTTAGACACACATTTTCTAAGTTCCATGAACCAAACGCCAGAAGAGGCCAAGAATAACACTCCTCATCCTACGTTTTTGAAGGGATGATATGTATCCTTGCATCATGGATTTACTTCAAGCTGTACAATAATGAAGTCATTTTCCTTCGAAAGACTTGCATCTTTAGCGATCAGCTGGCAAATTTAGCTACTTAAGCTTCTTTTTAGCCACAAATAAACCGTGCTAAATGATCAATGACATGTCAAAATACCAGGGACTATTAAACTCAAATGCAGCACATGAATGGAGATGTCTTTGTCAAAGACTATGAATAGGAATAATTTGAGATGTTAAACTGGTGGCCACCCAAAAATGGCTACTTCTTTGACTTAATTTGGGCTTAACGATTGATTTATGTGAACCCACCTGTTTGATGAGTTTACAGTAGTTTTGGCAGTCTTTTTCTCTCTCAAAACCATTTGAAAGTCTCCAGAACATGTCTTTGGGCTGTCACTGTTCTGCACAGGGCGGACTTTTCCCAAGCTGCAATATTTCCATGTGATTCCTATGTGCCAGGAATGAGACAATATTAGTAACTTGCTGTACTTTCTGCTGCAATCACAACAATGCTGCTTGTTTTCAAGCTGTTTATATACACAGAAACTGGAAATTATGATATATACCAATCTGTCTTGAAATTGCACAGGCTGATGGGTCCTTAATTCAACCTGGTGACAATTACATCATTAACAACACATTTTTGCTGTAATTTTATGTATGCTATTTGTGCAGCAGCAGTATGTCTTACAGTAGTGTGTCTGACAGAAATGAAATTAATCAAACACAAATGTATTTTGATTCAAGATTCGGCGTATGGCAACAAAATAGCTATTAACCTTGAAATGCTACAGGGAAAGGTTACTTTTATTTTTTTCCTGTGCTTTTTGCGTTTTAATGATTTTTTAAAATATGATTAAATCATTTTAAGTTATCCCGTGTCCCCCTTTGAAGTTTCCCAAGGCACCCTGGTTGAAAATGACATGAGAGTGAGTGCATTTTCAGTTTTTGTTAATTTGTTTGTTACACAAGCACAGCATTTTATGTTACACAAGTATGAGAGATTACACAAGTATCCATCCCTTCATGCTTTTGGTCCATCAAAAACAAGAGCTATGACCTCATGCATCCTGTACAGTGTTGTGTTCTACATACGTCAAAATCCGGTGATGAGAGAGTGTCGACAACAGTTCTGCCAGTCTTCATATAAACTCAGCTAACCCCACGATCTTGTGTCGCTGCTGACTGGAGCAGGAAGTGAGCAGTGATGTCTAGAGATAAAGGTGCTGAGGTCACTGCCATTAGAGAGCTGTTTCTTTTCGGTGTTCACTAAAACTGGGTCAAATCATTGGCTCGTTCTAGCTGGGAAACAACTGTTGGTTGTGAGCTGAGCACATGAACATTAGGTCTGTGGCGAACAACGTCCTTTGACTTTTTTTTAACTTAAGGGAAGCCTCCTGCTTATAGGCCTATCTAAAAAAATGCTGTTGTGACCTTCAGAGTTTGTTGTCAAAGTCAGAATACCTTGTGAGATGAAAAAAAGAGAAGTTCTTATAACTAAAGGCTGACGGGGCAGGGAGAACTACTGTAGAAGAACAAAAGCAATCAAGGAGAGAGCCTGCACTATTCCACCAAGCGTGGCTTCTCTCTTTACAGAGAATTATTAAGTACAAAGGTGGTAGTGGTCACAGAATGGATTCTATTATTACTATTTTTTCATTTCTTATTGTTCCCTGAAATTTCATTTCATTTCAGCTTAAAAATAAAAGTGCAGAGAAAGAATGGTCTGTGTGGGAGTGTGTGTGTATGTGTGTATAAAGGAGTGTGTAGGAGACTGTGATAAGGTAACTATTGCTACACCATTAAAGGTAATAATAGACATTTTATATCTGGTGTGGTCTTTCTTGTCTCTGTTAGATTTACAAATGTTTCATCGCTTGGGGTTCTAAACAAAAAGTGGATAGAAATGGAACATCTAGGATGTATGTGAATTGGAGTGCCAAGAAATGGGCTACTAGATTGAATACACTACTGTTCAAAAGTTCAGGGTTGGAAAGATTTTTGTGATATTTTGATTTTTTTTCACCAAGGCTGCATTTCTTTTATCAAAAAACAGTAACATTGTAAACTATTATCACAATTTAAAACACTATAAACTAATTTAATATATTTTAAAACTGTAATTGATTCATGTGATGGCAAAGCTTGACACATCAAGGTGTGCTGGTTTGATGTCAATAAATCAAAGAGTGTCTCGGTAACACTTTACAATAAGATTTACTATGTTAACATTACACATTAACATTTTACATTACCGGTAGTTAACATGAACTAACAATGAAAAATACTTCTACAGGATTCATTAATCTTAGATTGTGTTAATCTCAGCATATAATAATACATTTTAAGATCAAAAGCTGTACCTGTTTCACATTAGTTAATGCACTGTGAACTAACACAATCATTTATTTAACTTTATTAAAAGTTAATAAATGCTCTAGAAATGGATTGCGCGTTGTTTGTTCATGTTAGTTAAAGAGTTAGTTCACCCAAAAAAGAAAATTATTTTTTTGGTTTGGTTCAAACCCATAAGACTTTTATGCATCTTTCGAAACACAAATTATGAGATTTTAATGAAATCTGAGAATTCTGTCTCTCGATTAGACAGCTACACAACTACCACTTTGACGCTTCAAAAAGTTACAAAGAAATTGTAAAACTAATATATAGTCATATACTTGAAAGGTTTAGTTAAAAATTTCAAAAAAGTTTCATTTAAAATATCTTATTTTGTGTTTTGAAAATGAATGGGTTTGGAACAACATGAGAGTTAGTAATTGATGACATTTTTTTTTTTTTTACATTTTTGGGTGAACTGACCCTTTAATGCATAACTAATGTTAACAACCTTATTGTTAACAGACCTTATTGTAGACCTTATTGTAAAGTGTTAACTGTGTCTCTTTCATGTCCCATATACTGTATGAATATGTGAATGATATTTGAGATACATATACTGCTATTAATTTAAATATGCACTATGAGGAAAAAAAGAGGAAAACAGAGAATAAGGCAAGAAGAATGAAAAGGGTAAAAAGGCCCGTGGACATGGACAGTCTTGGGAAATCTGCGGTGGGCTGGAGAAATCCCGCATTGTGATTGGTCAGAATCTTTTGACCTGCAGGAAGATGGAGAGACTAATCAGTGCAGATCTGATGGCTCGCTTCATGTGCTCTGAGCTAATGAGAACACTTAAATTCTCTGCTGTCTGCATAATGACTCTCTTTATCTGTAAATCCTCAGTGGTTTGTTTCTTAACCATCCCTCCCTCTCTCTTTCTGCTTTCACATGTGTAATGCTGTGGATGAGGTAATCACTCTGTATCTGAATCGGATTTTACCTTTAAATTTTTTTTTTTTTTTAACAAAAGTGTTGGATAAAGTTAAGCTGTTTTTGCACTGATGTCATTTTATTCATTTGTTTAATAATCATATGAATTAAATGATCCTTTAGAAAATACAGAAAAAATTAATTAAGTAAAAGAACCTTTATGTAGCATGCAGGGCGAGGTCGAGAGCCGTGGGAATGGTGGTGCGAATGCTAATAATCCTGTGGTCTTGCATGCGTGCCTCTCCGTCCTCGAGTCTCACGGAGGAACTCCTGAAGGATAAAAGGAGGAGTGACGACTGTGAAGGACGAGAGAGGACCAATCTCATTAGAATTCTCGACACCGGCCTTGCTCGTTCCCATGGCCCTCGCCTCCGCCCTGCTTGCCACACATTTATTATATTATTTTATTTAACAGATTTTTTTCACAGAAAATATGAAAATATAAAATAACATTATACCTCTCACTCCAAGCCTTAATTAGTTTATTTAATGTTTGTTTTTTCTATGTTATATCCACCTTTATAATAGTTTGCAATCATAATAAGGATATTTGAAATGCCCTACACAACAAACTGAACATTTCAAACTAAATAAAATTATATGTTAGTCTTTTTACTTTTTTAGTTTCCTAGTCATCTGGGGCACATGAAAACATCTAATTAATTACCAGTAGAGATTTGCCTCAAATCTCCTCATCAGATTTGGGTAATGACTTCAGGGAAGAGACTGTTAAACATGGCCGCCTGCAGAGAAAGACAGGGACAGGCAGGCTGCTTTCAGTGAGGTCCTCCTGGCCCACACAGACTCTGGGGTTTACCTACCGAACGTTTCCTGTCCCATGGGCAACAGCGGATATGGCTGAGAGTGTGTATGAGATAGATAGGTGGGGGTTCGTTTTATAGCCATTTTTTGTCAAGCACTGCTGACCACCAGGAAAAGGTGGAGAACACTGCCAAGATTCCAACCTCTGGAATTTAACCTAAGCAGGAGAACGGGAGCCATCGACCAGCAGGATGCAATGCTGTATATGAGCAGAGCCATTTAAGCACACACAGGTTGATTCATAAAACAGCAGCAGGCTCTTTTAGACAAAGCCAACTCGATATGTACGACAGCCACGCTTTCAACACATTTGTACTCCATTCACCTAAATAGAAAAAACATCACACAGTTGGTGGCATGCAAATGAAAATACATGGGTTACATTGAAGGCCTCAATTTTGAGGCTTTTACTTAATGTCTATTAGCTTCAATGTCATCTACAGTACAATGCATTTACAGTCATGCAAGTGCACTTCTAAAAGTAAAGACGCACGCACACACACGTTGGTATTCCTATCATTATGAGGACATTCTATAGGCATAATGGGTTTAATACTGAGCTAGCACCTAACTCTAAACCTTCCCATCACAGAAAACTTTCTGCATTGTTACATTTTTAATAAATCATTTAGTGTTTATTTAGTGTTTTGAATTATAAGGATATCAGCATGTCCTCATAATGTAGGGGGCGTGGCCTGAAACCTGAATACACACCACAATATAAGGACTTTGGGTCCTCATAATTTAGGTCAAACCAGTACACACGTCTCTTTCTCTCGCTCTCTAATTTGTCTAATTGTTCATCTGGATTGCAGAGACTCTGATGTTTCAGAGGATGCAGCATGCAATCCTCATCCGCATTTCTGAGAATCTGCCCTCTCATCTTCCGACGGTTTGAAATGTGGTTCATCACTGGAGCATCACTTTAAGATTTGGTTAACATTATTATAACATTACTCCATTTAGCGGAGCCTCAATGCCTGAGGAAACACCACTAATCACCATTCTGTTCAGTCACAAAGATGGAAGCCTCATCAGTGGCCTGATGGATCTGAAAGGTTGAATACTGAGCAATGCACTCCAATCAGCAAGCACTGGAACAATTTTTTGAATTTCCCATGAAGCACATGAGAATATGGCCAAGTGATGGTCAGCACTTAGAAGACCCACTTACAGCATTATTCTTGCATGACTGAGAAAATGTCATTAAAGTGTTTCAATAAAAGACACATCATGGAAAACAGGATTTTCTTTGCCTTTTTGCAGAGTTTGATGCACTGTACCCATTTTTAAAGTTCCATTGGCAATCAACCGCAATCATAAAAGCGAATAATTCTGAAATAATCATGGTGTCGATGTCAAAATCATGAGTACGTAAACATATGACAGCCTACATTTACACATCAACACCTACTGAGTACTCAGTACTATATGCTGGTACACATAGTTTAGTGAATCATAAAAGGTAATTTACATGTTTTAAAAGTACATGAACACTCCATTTCTAGATTAATTCATAAAAAAATTATAAACATTTTATATAAATGAACATACTGTTTATGCAAAAACACAATATAATGACTTCTTAAGCCACTTTTTGATGTCTATTAAATGCTTTACTCGTCTGCTGCAAAACTTTAAAGTCTTTGAAATAACTGAGGTTTTTATTCTAAGCATATATTAACTGCAATTTGTTTGGTTAAATAATCAGTGTATTATGTTGACGAATTCATTGTTAAATATAATTACGTTTTAAATTAATTTCCTAACATACAGTAAGTGGACTTCAGCAGGAAAAATACTAAAAGTGTCAAATCTGTCCCTTTAAAGCGAGAATAGAGCAGACATGATGACACATGCCCGTCTGTCTCGATCAAAGACCTGAAACAAGATGCTTTTTAAACAGCACCTGTGTCACCTGCCAGCTAAAACAATAGCTCAAACTGATGTCACGCAAACCCCAGCACCGGTCACGTAAATTCAAGCTTCTCATGGGTCGCTTTTGACTGAGGTGGAAAAGTAAACATTTACACTGATTCAATAAACCTCTTTCCAGCCTAGTACACAGTCATACATTTCAGCCATGATCTTGGTCCATGCACATGGTCCAAACATAGACGTACTCTGCCCTGACAATCTGTGTAAGAATAAACAACGCACAAACCATAGACCGCCCTGACTTGTACTTGTGTAGGAAGGCACGTGTAGAGTCATAAAACTGCCAGACGCAGCCCTATAAGAGGCAGGCTCGGTAGAAAAAGAGGAAAAGTGCCTGAGGATATGTCGTTTAATGCAGTGGAAGGTTAATTAGTGGTAATTGGTTAATTGCAGAGAGAGGAAAGAGCGGAGACCTTTTAGGCGGAATTAGACAGTGCTGTAGAAGGGGTGAGGGCGACTGCGTCACGGAAATCCACATCAGAGCCACATCTGAGAAATCAGAGCACATATTCCTTTCAGTGCCTCATAAAACTTTACAAAAGATTCATTCAAGTAGGCTGCTAGTTTTAAACTAGGTCAGCTTTGTCACTTTATTTTGAATGATGTGCAAAAAAAGTCAAAGAAAGTCATCAATTGAGTGACGATGGATGGATGGATGATGGACGGATATATATAGATAGACACACGCACGCACACACACGTACACACACACAGGCACAGAACGAAAGGCAGATATGTTGGGGTTTTGTCCTATTTGTTTCTTTTAATATGAGATTTGGTGTGCCCTTCATGTGGATTCCCCTCCTCCTTGTTCAGGGCCCTCAAACACAGGCTGATCCCAAACCACAGCTATATATCTAGCCAGGCACAAGCAGAGACAGCCAGGCCAGAACATCCTTCACTTTGTCAATGTCATAAAAATGCATCTGAAAAATGTTCCTCTATTAGATGTCCTTGGCTTGAGAAATAAGAACATCTCATAATATAAGGGTGTAGATGTCTGAATATTAAAAAAATATAGAAAACATATAGAAAAAGATAAAAAAATAATTTTAATTGTAGAAAAATATAAGAAAAAATATGAATTTGATTGAATTGCCTTGAAGGTGGCCATCTTGGTAACACACACATGGCAGACTAAACTCTCCAAAATGATTTGTAAAGATTACAATTCAAATATTTTGAAATAATATTTGACAACAATCATCATTTTGATTCTAAAAGGATTAGTTAATCTCAAAATGAAAATGTCTTAATAATTTACTCACCCCAATGCCATCCAAGATATCCATGTCTTTCTTTCCTCAGTGGAAGAGAAGTTGAGGAAAACATTTCTTGATTTTTCTTCGAATAATGGACGTCAATGGACACCAACGTTTTGAAGTGCACGATTGCAGCTGAGGAAGAGGGTATTATCTAGCGAAACGATAGGTAATTTTCAAAAAAAATATATATTTATATATATATATATACAATTGTTTGGATTGAGCTGATCTGCAACACGCCGGGATCTACGTCATCACGTTGAAAGATCACGCTCGATTTTCGCCGGCAGAAAACCGCCCCACTGTTTACAAAACGACCGTGCGAAGGAGGATAGTTCAAATTGTATTGTATGTTGAATGGCATATTTATGTCTTTGTGTCATATTATTGTTTAAAATGGTCCTTACGTGTACGTATCCTGGGTGTTTAAATCTTTTAAAACCTAAACGTTTTTTTTGAGTGTGACCTTTCAACGTGATGACGTAGTTCCCAACGCGTTGCAGATCAGCTCAATTCGAACAAATGTAGTTAAAATAGTATAGGCCTATATATATATATTTTTTTTTTGTTGAAAATTACCTATTGTTTTGCTAGATTAGACCCTCTTCCTCAGCTGCGATCGTGCATAGCCCGTTGAAGCACTTCAAAGGCCTTTAAAACTGCATTGATTTGGACTTCAAAACATTGGTGTCCATTGACGTCCATTATTCAAAGAAAAATCCAGAAAGGTTTTCCTCTAAAAACTTAATTTCTCTTCCACTGAGGAAAGAAAGACATGGATATATTGGATGGCATTGGGTGAGTAAATTATTAGGAAATTTTCATTTTGAGGTGAACTAATCCAAAAAAGCTTATAAATTTGAGCCTTTAAAAACAGTCATTGATTTTGTGATGTGTTTTGGTGGACCTAAAGCAGAATACACACTTTACCTGTGAACATAATGTTTCTCACATGCAATAACTTCTCACATTTAATCTGATTTCCAAATGTCCAATCACAAAAAAATAATCATTACAAAAAAAAAAAAAGCCTTGAAGTTCTCTCTGGATACTAATTGTACTTTCATTGCCACACTCTTTCCTGCACTAACTCAATCCGGTTTGAGAGGACAAACTGTATGGACCCCTGTTACTTCTCGCTATTTGTATTTTCAGAGTAAACCCTATTCAAGTGTTTGTGTCTGCGGTCCTCAGCGAGTCATCTATCAGAGCTAAAGAGCTGTAAGAGGGGCACTACACACAGACACGACTGTGAGAATGGATTGAGGACTGTGGCCAAGAAGACATTAATCAGATACTGGTATTCCCTGCTGGGGTAAGGAGAAGGCTGGTGAAAGCTTCCTTCAGCAGAATACATGAGCACGGGCTCCGTACCACACAGGGAGCTCTCGATGGACCGCACTGAACATGCTGACTGAGGTATGAAGTTGGACTGAGTTACTGTACAAGGTTTGGCAGGACTTTAGTATCTCAAAGCAAATAAAGTGAAAGGAGGAAAGAGGCTGCAAGAAAGAGACAGATAGAGTGTAATCTATGTGCTGGAGTTGAGAGCGCTAAATACTCACCAATGTCATCTCATGTAGGAAACAAGTACAATTCAGACCTCAACCAACACCTTAAATAACAAATAAATTTAATTTATGTACAAAAAAATGAATGTATAAAAAAAAAACACTTAAAGGGATAGTTCACCCAAAAATTTAAATGTACTCACTTCAATGACTATTCTGTGGAGCACAAAAGAAGATATTTAAAAAATAAATAAATTAAAATAATAAAAAATCAATGTTGTTTGTACCCCAAAGTACTTCAAAATATCTTTCAATGTTCAAAACAACATTTATATAATTTACTAAAACTTTTGTTAACATATTTGTTTCTTAGAAATAAAATGATAGCTTTATAAAACTATATATACACTGCCCAAAATGTTACTTACTACCAGTTATTTTTTAAATAATTTTTGATTAATCTGATATGAGTCTAAATTATTACCTTTTGTTTATATTAGAAAAAAGAAAGCTCTAATTTGTGTTGTTTTTTCGCATGCGGCACACTTGCCTCACAGAGTGACTAGGAAAGATACAGTATTTCCCAAATCCGTGTTTAGAAAGAATCATTATGAAAAAATGAACAGAGCATGCACTCAAACAAACAAATTCAGACCGCAACTGCCGCGTGTGTATACTAAGCGCAATTGGAGAGACATGCACACTAGAGCAATAAGTCCCAGGATTAGTAGTTTGTTCTTTTTGTTATTAAAATGGTTTTTAAGTAATCCAGGTGTATGTACAGACTACGGAAATCCAGCTTCTCCCAAATAAACATGCAGGCATTAAGACTCATGATGGTCCGGAAAAGGCATGGTAATGACTTCCAAAATCTTTGTTTAAAGTCACACATTTTAGCAGCATGAATCTACGGGGAACAAATACATACAAACAGAAAACTGCCCCAGGTGTACACCGTACAGGGACGATCTGATACACACCGACAGTGATGCATCCACACACTCAACATCTGGACATGAGCCCTGCACTATATGGTCTATCCCGGGGCTGATCTGTCATTAGGGCCAGCGATGTAGTCGGTAAACACTCACAGATGAAGGGAAGAGCTACACGAACACCCCCCCCCCACACACACACACACACACACACACCTTTCAATGTGCCAGTGTGTGTGTATGTGTGAGGGGGAAACCCGATAGCCCTTCTGTAATCAGTCTTGTTAGTGTCCGTGAGCAGTAGCCCCCGTCTAACCTGCCCTCGGTCAAAAACATGGCACTGATGGAAAGAAAGGACTTACTCTAAACCCAAAACAGATGGCCTTAATGGATGATTGTGTATCCTATTTGTGCCTGTGTGTATTACATGTTTTGTATTTGAATCAGTGTTGCTGCAGTATGAGTCTGTAAACATTTTCTGAGGGAATGCCCTAAAAGGATCACATACGACATGCTTGATTTAATACACTCATGGTCAAAAGTTCAAAAAACTGCCCATGTGTTGGTTCTGTTGAAGAAAAAAAGTTATTGTTTAGGTCTGCATATTATATACTGTAAATGTTGATAGTACTTTGATAGATGTGTACATGTGAACTTTTACATTATATCTGCATTCTACCTTACCAGATGTACTGATATAATAAATAACATATTTAGAAATAGTAAATGAAAAAAATAAATATTAAAATAATAATTGTTAAAATTTAAAAAATAAACCTTGTGCATTAAATCTTGCCAGATTTACTGATATTCTAAATAAAATAAATGAAGATAAAAATAGTAAACAAAAAAATAGTAGTAATAGCAAGCAAGCAAACAAAATAAATAAATAAATGTAAAATAGTAAACAAAAAATTTAATTTTTAAAAAAGGTAAATAAATAAATACAAACATACCCATTTTCTCACAATAAAGAAGCAGGTATGGGCATAATATTGCTGTTTTGTTGCAAAAATACCAAAACATTAAGCTTGGTATTGCAATAAAGTGTTTAGCTTCAGTTAAAGATAACAACAAAAAACTGATTTAGCTTTACGTTTGCGCAAGTAAATGTTTTTTAATAATTCAATAGTTATAAAAGGAAGACTTCGTAAGCGTCATGCAATTAACTTTTTCTCATCATCCAGTGATGGATCTTCTGCTTTAAAGGACATCCGCATTCATCCAGACTGGCCTCCCAGGTTGTTGCACTGGTTCGGACCCAGCTGGGATCCAACAATAACATTTTTGTTAATGCACGTTTATGGCTAATCCTGCATGCCCTTTGATATCTGATAACATACTCAGCTTGACTGAACGTGGATTAGAAGCCATTCCGGTTCTAGAGATCTGTGTTCTCCTTGTTGTGGGTCCGTTCTGACAGAACATGGATAAAGTGAGCGGAACGCTGGTAGACGCTCCTCAGCTGCGATGACTGAGGCAGAAGAGAATGCGTAATTAAAGTCAAGCATTTCCTCTTCAGATGAAGCTCTGAGGAGCTTCAGTTTAATTACAGTTCTTTAGATAAGAACAGGCTGATACACAAGAGAGTGGCGTGTTAACACAGTGATTTGGATGCAAAGAAAAAATAAAATAAAATAAAATGAAAGAGCAGCAAAATTAACTTAAGTATGCGTTGATCTTAATACTGTCTAAAAAATATATAGTGATTGTAAGGGGCAAGAATTTAGAAAGTTTAAAGATAATTATTTGTTACATACTCACTATAGCTTTGCATAGCCAGATCTTCAGGCTGAGGGCAAAAGTTCTTAACTCCACAGCAGCTTTCATTTTTCAAGGTCTGCCAAGAGGCCGTCTGACTGACATGAAAAGCAACTAATCACAGTTTGTTTTGTTCCTCATCATGTTTAGGTGCTTGAAAATGTAACATTGATGTTCCTACAATAACAGAACGGTGTGTAAAAATCTTAGACGTATTTTAAAGAGCCTATGTAGGCCTACTTTACATACTTTTGAAAATCCTGCGTCTAGTTGATCCTGATAAGCGCTCATTGTCACAGTTGTAAACACAATGGCTTTTTTCTTCCATAAGGGGGTTTGGCCTCAAGGCATCTTTGTTTCCAGGCGGAACGTTAAAGAACGTGACATACTTCTCCAGCAGAATTCAACAGGAGACAACCACAAATTAAATCAGATGACAACTTCAAAACTCCTGAAATGTTTCCAATTTTGTGTGCCTTATACATCAGACATTCAGACAACATTAGGTGTGACGTCTGAGGCTGAGACTACTCACTATGTAAATTAGATGTATTTTCTAACTAGAGTATTTGAACAGGAAGCAGCCATGGTTTGTCTAGACAGAAACTATTTGAGCCAAAATAGTGATGTAAGGACCAGACATAACGGCACACCAGAACCAAATATTTCCCCAATGGTTTTGGGCTCTTACTGTGAATTTGGGCGTTTCCCATTTCATTAACACCAACAATACAATAATAATAAACAGTGACAATAATAATTTAATAAAATCATTATGTTTAATATACCTAAATTATTGTAATAAAAAAAATAAAAAGTTATCTATTAAGACAACAACTGTTTTCACAATGACAAGCACTTCTGTGATGGATTCTTAAGTTATACGTATAAATTTCCACTTGTATTACAGAGGGCACAAGCCAGAGCTGATTCAAATAGAGATATGTCAACATCTATGTCTAACACAATATCAATATGAATGCTGCCATTGATACACTTATACTGTACATGCATTTATTCCCACAGACCTGCACTGTGTAAGGCTGATGGATCCTTTTTTTGTGTTTCTGGGTTGGTTCTGTGGAGGAGATTCCAGACAGACTTGCAGACAGAAAGAAAACTATTCTGTCTGTCTGGATCAAATGATGTATCACAGGTTTAAGTGCTATGTATGTGCCACTGAAATTACTGTTCTAAGCAAATAATATTCAGCACACATCTTGATATTAAGTCATGTAGTTAAATATCTTATGTATGTAACCAAACTAAATTTATAGGATTCAAATGTGCAAATGATCAGTATCACTTTTACTTCGCCTAAAAATTGAGGCCACTTCACCATTTTGTGTGAAGCCTGGCTACCACAAGCCTGTTACAATATCAATCTATCCTTAAGGGCTAACTTTGAAGATGAAAGACACTTAGTCTAGGCCCATCTCTTAACCTAACCATTGGCTTGGGTTGCTGTAAAGGATTTGGCACCAGTACTAAGCCTGTGGTTTTTGGCATCCAGCACACGCCTGCATGTCTTTGGGGATGCGACAGAGGGAGTCGGTTACGTAAAGGTGGGCCAAGCCCTTGCTAAGCGGGCCATATGCTGCCCCTCTCATGCCCAGCGATGGGTCACCGTGCGCCAAAACTCACAAGCTGTACCAATTACACCACCCACCTCATCTTTGATACAGTGCCCATCAAAACGTTCATCTTTCTCCTTTTATTTTCCTCGCTTTCTCTCTCGCTCTCCTTGAAAATACATCTCAAACCACAGTTACAGCTTGTTCTCCTTTCCCCATCAATCCATTATCTGTACATTCACAAGAGAGCTCTACTTTAGGTTTTCTAGACATCGTTGAACTGTTTGCCTAAAACAAATATCAAAAATACATTTCGGGTTTCTTTCCAGTGCAGTACAGTCAGTGAAGGGCCTCAAAATGCCATTCAGAACTGAATTAAGAATGCCTATACATTCCATTTCATTTCTTGAATTTGAATTGAGGTAGCAAAAAGGACACAAAATTGCTATTCAAATTTGAAATGTAAGCCTAAACCTACCCCTAAACCTACATCAGAGAAAACTTTCTTCACTTTTACATAAAAAAGACAAAAAATATAATTTAATATGATTTATAAGCTGTTTTCTCTTATGGGGACAAAAAACAAAGTGTACAAAAACTGGTGTACAAAGTGGCATTAAGTTTTCACAGTCAAATGCGTGATGTGCTGGAGGGTTTATGAATAAAAACCTGTCTAAAAAACATGAAAAGAAAAAATGATGGAGCAACCCCCCCTTTAAAGACCCCCAAATTGACCTCCGACTCTGAAAGCTCAACTTTTCCACTTGGCTCTCACTGGTGTTTGCATTTCAGCAGGCCGCAATACAGAAGATAGATGTATTTGCCTAAATCCTGAGAAGTTGATGTGGAATGAGGAGATCCAAGGACAACAGCAGCCATGACAAGAGGCACTTCAAAAAGAGGTAATGAGTAACTGCAGGTCAGACTCAGAGAAATATGAGGAGAATGACTGCGAGCACGAAAAAGAGACAATAATGTTTGATCCTGAAGGGAGGCCCGACCCCCAAGTCTGACTCCTGCCAGCTTTGCGTCACGCTGAAATCCTTCCCCCTCTTCACATGCTTTCATTATAGCATGAGAGCTCATTAATCAAAGCTCTCCTAAAGGAGAGAGGCTGAACGCTGGGGTGTGAGTGGCCTTCTGATGCTCTACTGCCTCCATGCCATATTGGACACACACACTTACAAATCCTCTGGTTAATATATAGTCTCTGGTAGCTAACTATGAGGCATTTGATCAATTGATCAGGAAAAGACCGATTGACACGTAAAGCCACTAACAACAGTTTTTGTTCTGGTTTTATGTAGGGGCAGGTTTCTCTGAAATGGATTTTACCACACAAATCATTTAAATGATGACATAGCATCATTACGTGTCACCATTTTGATACACAAAATATGCAAAAACTAGAGCCAGAGGACATGAAATTTCTTCCTAGCACAATCAACATTTCTATGTGAACTTTCGGTTTGGATTAACGTTTATTTTTTATCATCAAAGCATCCCTATAAATGAAAGAACAGAGTCGGTGAAATGAACAGACTGTGCGAGAGCACCCGTGGACTCCACCAGCTGAGCTCCCAACTCATCCAACCAATCAACAGATTCATCAGAGGCCCCAATCAATCTCACACGCGGAATAACAGAGGGAACATTTCTCATACCAGAGCCTCTGGCGTGTGTAAGTCTGCTTCTGCCAGCAGTTTGTCATGTTTGAATGATTGGTCATATCACCACCAGTGAGTATTTAAAAGTTAAATATGCAGAAGATATGATGAATTTGGCCAAGGATCAAATACACAACATTGTTTACAGTCAGCCTAAAGCCTGTTTCACATTTGCCTCCCATTTTAACAGTGGAATTCAGTTAAAAAATTCCCTATAAACCTATTCATCAACTATATTTTGCTATACGACTTCTTTGAATCAATATAAACTATTCCACTCAAAATGACACATAAACACCTTTTATTCAGTAAATGTAACTGAATCCATGTGATTTAAGCAGTTTACAGCTACAAGTTGGGATTTGGAGTCTGTTCTGAGTAGATAAATTAGCATTTGGATATAAACGTGATCCACATTATCATGTAAATTAGACTTCATGACAATGAAATTTATAATAGTTCTCAGTCCCAATACAAATAATATAATTCATGCGTGTTATTTAAGGAAATATTTAATACAGTAACTTAGAAATCAAGCTGCAGTTTGGCTACATAGCACAAATACTGACAGGCTGAAGGCTTGTAGTGATCAATATTTGATCAATTTAATGTATCTATGCTAAATAAAAGGGTTAATTTCTTTAAAATTTTAAACTTTTTTTGAATGGTAATGAGCATATAGTGAAAGAAACCCAAATCTGTACCTTCGTACACAAAACACTCAGAACCAAAATTAGGCAACGTCTTCTTATCCATCACTCAAACATGTCAAAACGAGAAATGCTTCTTCTGTCAGCTAACTCTGTCATTCCTCTAGCTATGCAACATTCATCATTTTTCAATCTTGCTGCTTTTTTGGGATCTAGTCTTCAAAATTAAAACTGAACTCACTGGTAGAGCTAACCTACATATTACACACCAGTATTACAGACGAACCAACGCTACTTTGCTGAACATAAATATGAGCAGATTAATGTTCTTCGGCTTCATAAAGTAAAAAGAGGGAGGAGACTGGAAGACTTCAAGAGTGATGGGTGGGGTCAGAAAGGTCCATCAACCGCTGATGAAGTCACACCACATCAGTCAGGCCCACCCCAGCACCCATAATCGCCCACAAACATATGTTTCACAGCCTATTTCATCAGATCACTATTACTCAAACACAACCATCACTGGTACTTCTATAAGACTGGTGACTCACTGGAATTATTGACCTATCTTGACACGCATCAGAATATTGTAAACATCACGTCGTATGGGGTTTTATTTTCTTAATTACAATATGTGTATATACATGTCATATATTGTAGCTTTAAAGGAAAGTTCAGAAGCAGTATGTTCTTAAAATCCAACCAATCACATTGCTGAGGATATATAAACAGCCAAATACATAACTCACTTCTTTCTGTAGTTCTTCTGGCGTCCTACCTCCAACTCCAACTTTACTTTCCATAGTTTGTTCCGGAGATGAGCTTGTGAGCTTATGTGGAGTCTCGTATTTGAAACCTTGAAGAGAGAAAACCAGATATGATTAATCTTTTCCATTAAAAAATAAATAAATAAAAAACCAGTCAGTCTTATTGCACAGTTTAATGTAGACAGTCATGTTCAACCAAACACAAGGTTTTAAAGGGTACCTATTATGGATTTTTGAAAATTGCCCTTCATGTAGTGTGTAACATAGATCTAAATGAACGAAAACATCCTGCAAAGTTTTAAACATGAAAGTTCACCGTATACAAAGTTATTGTCTCTCAAAAGTAAGAGTCGACTCTGAGTCGCTGATATGAATCGTTCGACGAACGATGCTTTTTCTCTAAATTTATGATGTCACCTGTACAAGTTATTTGAATAAGATACGCCCACTCATTCCCATCATTCATCAGCACGCCAGGGAAAACTAACATCATGTCGACGAGACGCTGTGTGTTGAAGTGCGACGCAAAAGCAAACTTTTTTCATCTGCCCAGTGAGGAGCATTTGAAGACTAAGTGGCTACAGTTCATATATACAACTATACCACAGAAGTATAGCCTGAACCTTGTTCTGTGCTTCGTGTAAATTTTGAAGATGATTGCTTCACAAACCTAAATGCTATAAAGTATGGATTTGCGAGCCGTCTGATACTGAAGGAAAGTTCAGTACCGAGTTTATTTGGATCAGCTTCCTTCTCCGAATCACAACCTGTAAGTAGGCTATTATTAATATTAATTGTTGCTTTTATGTTTTATGTATCATGCTCAATAATTATTTTGTGTGTTGTGTACGCACAGCGCAGCTTCTAGGTCTTTCAATGTCAATTGTATTGAAATATGTGAAGTGTTTGTCGTTGTTAATGGAGTTGTCACAGGGCTCTCAAGTGTCACGCATTGTGACAGTCACTCATTTCGGTCTTTTGTCACGCTCTCCGGCCACACATTGTATTTCTCACGCTGAAAAACTATTTGTAATATATTTAATATGCCGCAGCGCTCAAAACTCTGGCCGCGCCGCTCTCACTGTGGAACCGGCAGGAATCAAGCGCGTCTCCTCTGGTGTTGTTCATCTGGTGTTGTTAGCCAATCAGAAAATAGCACTATTGTATCTGGGTAAGATTTAAAGCAACAACCAATGACACCCCGTCGGCTGGGTGTCTAACATATCACCACAGATTAGCGTCACGCAAAGGCGGGGTTTGGAAAAATGACTTGCTAAACGATTCATATGGGAGTCGGTGAGCAAATCAGGTAAAAATAAATGCATATTATAAGACAACAAAAGTGTTTTTTGTCATTGCATGCTTGCAAAACTGTTGTTGCGGACTCCCAGAACAATATTAGGAACATTTTAAATGCCATAATAGGTACCCTTTAAAGAGGGTCAGCAGTATTATGCTTTTTTACATTTTGAACTTTCTTTACTGTTCAATGTTGATGTTTGAGCATGAAAAAGGTCTGCTAAGTTACAAAGCACAAAGTCCAATCCAAATGAAATTATTCTCTAAATCAGTAAGCACTGTTTCTTAACTCCTTAGAAAGTAGTCTTGAGTTTTCTTCCAGAAACGTACACATCACGATATTCCTCATTTAAATAATTCCTACCCAATACAAATGAAAAAAAAAAAGTGGGCATGGCCTGGTTGAGTTGCTTTAGTAATGTGTTGAAACTCACGGCTGTTTCTGACATTTCTGAAACACGCTGAAACGTTTGACCAATCAGATACTGGTCCATCCAACCAATCAGAGCACATTGCGCTTTTTGAAGGAGGGGCTTCATAGAGACCGGAACAAAAAAAGAGCATTACTGATAGACCGGGAAGAGAGATACTGCAACAATATAAAATATGCAAAAAAAAAAAAAAAAAATGTTTTTTTTAAACATTCAGCCATGAAAATCTATTCTGGTATACCAAAAAACAAAATCAAGACTTTGTAAAAGGGCATAATATGGCCTCTTTAAATATAGGCTACACACATCTTGCATATCATGGTTTAAATCTCGTATTTTTTCCTCGAACTAAAATTCAAAAGGAAAAACTACTTCATCTATTTACTAACCACAGAAGAAACAGTGAGCTGCTTCATGTCAAACTCATGACAAGAGTTACGATGGGGCAGATATAAACCTCTGAGAGCAGTGCGGTTCATGCCAGCCTGACGATTCCATGAAACACAGGAAAGAGTTCCACATTCCAGTTTTGGAATTGACTGGAGATTCTGTTTCCATCCTTTGTGTTCTCTCGCCATTAAATTTGGAGACGGAAATAAATTCCAGAAGTGTTTTAAGGGTGGAGTATGAAAACTAAAACAAGAGGAATAGTCACTGACTCGTTTTAATGACTTTTGTGTGTTGATACAGACATGAAGTCTTTGTCTATGAAATGGACCATTGTGGGTTATTCTGGCGCCTCCTTCATTCTGCTGATAATCTAAGCGATAATAAAAGTACAATCTGCAAGTCATACATCAAAACACGAAACTCAACATTCAGATGATCATAGCAATACTCTGAGATCCTGAGGTGGTCCATTATAATTAGTCTGTTATCATTACTGTTCAAAGAAGTCCAAAAGATCTGTTTTATTTTCTTATCATTCCGTTGCAGTGGTGGCTGACTTAATGCAATATTCAGATTACATCTGGCCCTCAAAGACATAAACTAATTGCACTGTCAAAGCGCTAACTGTCCCTTCTGTGCCTTGATCTGTGGACAGAGCAGAAAAAACTGAATGGTGAAAAGGATTACAGGATAATCACATTATTATTTCAAATCTATTCATGCCTTTATTTTCCTAAATGTCAGAATAAATATAATTTATAAAAAAATTAAACACCAGCCAAGCAACTATACAACCAATTAAATTATCCAACCAACCAATAAGTCTTTTTATTCTTAAAAGTAGTATAAGCTTTAAAAAAAAAAAACAAGTCAAACACAAATGTTCTAGTTTCTCGTTTGACTATAATATGTATTTGATCAAAAGCCATTACTCCAGTCTTCAGTGTCACATGATCCTCAGAAATCATTCTAAGCTGATTTGATGGTCAAGAAACATTTCTTATTATTATCCTCGAAAAGAGTTGTGCTGCTCAATATTTTTGTGAAAACCGTGATACATTTTCTGTATTATTTGATGAATAGGAAGTTCAAAAGTTAAAATTTTTGTAACAATGTAAAAGTATTTACTTTGATTCAGCAAGGATGCATTAAATCAAAATTTCTTTAAAGGATTTTTTTTTTTACCGTAATATATACAGTATCTATGGTTGTGTCCATCCTTAACATACTGTATGTTGAACTACACTCAGATGAACCTAGTAGAGAGACATGCCAACCGAATCTTTTCTTGATTTCCACCCAATTTTCCCCTATTAGAAAGAAAGGGAGAAAATAACATTGTGGAATTACTTTGAAGATTAAGATGCTGTCTTTGAGAGCATCCATCTTTGGCTTTGCTCAACAAACCCATCTTAAACGCGCACACGCACACACACAGTCCAAATGAGTGCACCCCACACCAAAGAGAGCCGTCTGTTGTAATGATGTGCTTTGCTCTGTAAATTAGCTGAGCTGGTTTAAAATATGAAGTCTGTGAACCATCAACACTGCAAATGGCCATGAGTGTTGACTCCCCATAATCTGTCTCTATTAAACTCTCTCCCAACACGCTTTGAAGTAGTATGTTGAGGAGAGAGCGTATGTGTGCGTGTGATCACGTATGTCGACGTCATGTCAAATGACATCAAAGTTACTTAACAGGAAATGCAGTCTGGTCCTAATTCATTTATTTGACAATGTACACAATTAGGGAGCTCTAAATGTAATGGTCTGTTTCACACAAATTGCAGTGACCTGTGTGTCGTGTTAGGCTCACAGTAGGTGTTTTGAGGATCAGATAATTTTGCTCAGGAACAAGTAGAAAGCATTCACAACCAGCAGTAATGCACCAGGGACAGATGCTTTGCGTACATCCTTGCTATAAGTGTGCGAAAGCAGAAAGAGTAGAAGTAACATATTTATGGATAAACCACAGTATCCGAATACTTACATGGAAAAAACATACACAACCGTTCAAAAGTTTGGGGTCAATACGTTTTTTTTTTTTTTTTTAAAGAAATTAATACTTTTCTTTAGAAAGGATGCATTCAATTGATCAAAAGTGACAGTAAAGACATTTATAATAATGCAAAATATTTCTTTTTTAATTAAATACTTTTCTCTTAAACTTTCAAAGAATCCTGCAAAAAATGAATCACGGTTTGCACAAAAATATGAAGCAGCAAAACTGTTTTCAACTGTGATAGTAATCATAAATGTTTCCTGAGCATCAAATCATCATATTATAGTGATTTCTGAAGGATCATGTGACTGTCACATTCACGTTTACCTTCATCATCTACATTCACTACATTTCCCAGCATTCCCCAGGATCCTCACCTGCACTCGATTCCCTCATCACCACACCTGATCTCCATCACGTCATCTCATCACCAGCACGGACTATATAACACTCACTCTCCCTGCAGTCACTGTCTGATCTCGTCAATACCTGACACACAGACTCACCTGTTCCTATCGGATTATCTTCATCATCATCTACCGTCTCCAGTTCCCAGCCGTTCTACTGCAGCCCTTTCCAGTGACGGGTCATCATCATCTGTAACAGAGACTCTGATTATTCCTGTGGCTAAGTCCATCCAATTATCATCTGTTGGAATACTCACCTTAACTCTGTCTGCTTCTGCCTGTTCTGTAAATAAACACCATTTCACTTACCACCTGTCTGTCTCCTGTATCAACCGTGACAGAAGATCAGACCGCCCCAAGATGGACGATGGGGTAAAAATTATCGTCCTGGCTCAGGAGAGCCAAAGTTGGTATTCTTTTGTGGAAGGCTTTATCCGCATCGCACTCGTCAGTAACGTGGCTGACGAGCGATTGAGTACCTTATTCTGGCTCGGGGCCAGATTTCACCACCAGATCGACCTTCCAGACACCACCGGACTCAGCTGGAGGGAGACCGTGATCCGGTGTCTGGAGAGTGTCGGTTCCCGACCCGGAACACACCCATCCAGCACAGAGCCTTCACCGCTGGTCCCGTCCAGCACAGAGCCTTCACCGCTGGTCCCGTCCAGCACAGAGCCTTCGCCGCTGGTCCCGTCCAGCACAGAGCCTTCGCCGCTGGTCCCGTCCAGCCCATTTGAGCCTTCACCGCTGGTCCCATCCAGCACAGAGCCTTCGCCGCTGGTCCCATCCAGCACAGAGCCTTCGCCGCTGGTCCCATCCAGCACAGAGCCTTCACCGCTGGTCCCATCCAGCACAGAGCCTTCGCCGCTGGTCCCATCCAGCACAGAGCCTTCACCGCTGGTCCCGTCCAGCCCATTTGAGCCTTCACCGCTGGTCCCATCCAGCACAGAGCCTTCACCGCTGGTCCCGTCCAGCCCATTTGAACCTTCGCCGCTGGTCCCATCCAGCACAGAGACGCCACCGCTGGCCTTTGCCAGTATTGACCTAATAGACTTTTTCACTGAGCCAGAGCCCGTTGACCCAGAGCCAGAGCCCGTTGACCCAGCGCCAGAGCCAGAGCCCATTGACCCAGCGCCAGAGCCAGAGCCCGTTGACCCAGCGCCAGAGCCAGAGCCCGTTGACCCAGCGCCAGAGCCAGAGCCCGTTGACCCAGCGCCAGAGCCAGAGCCCGTCGACCCAGCGCCAGAGCCAGAGCCCGTCGACCCAGCGCCAGAGCCAGAGCCCGTCGCCTGCCCGCCAGAGCCTGAGCCCGTCGCCTGCCCGCCAGAGACCGCCGTCCAGCCAGAGACCGCCGTCCAGCCAGAGACCGCCGTCCAGCCAGAGACCGCCGTCCAGCCAGAGACCGCCGTCCAGCCAGAGACCGCCGTCCAGCCAGAGACCGCCGTCCAGCCAGAGACCGCCGTCCAGCCAGAGACCGCCGTCCAGCCTGAGACCGCCGTCCAGCCAGAAACTGTATTCCCACCCTGCCTCCCTCTCCCACCTCCGCTATTGATGTCTTCATGCTCTACTGCCTCGCCTCTACTGAGCCCTGTCGACCCTGCTGCCCATCCACAGCTACCCCCCAGTATCGCTGTGGAGCCGCCTCTGGGTCTCCAAGCCTCAGCATCGCCCTGGTCAGTGGATCCCCTGTCCTTGCCTCAATACCCTGAACCTCTGACTCCACCTTGGTCCTCCGACCCTACAGCCTCTCTGCGGCTCATTGTGCCCTCACCTCCGCCGGGTCTTGTCAGCCCTATATCTCCACCAGGCTCACTCCTCCTTCCTTCCTCACATTGGTCAGCCGTCACCCTGGTTCCACCTCGGGACTCCGTTCTGCCGGCTGTGCCTCTGCCCTGCATCCCTTCTGCTCCACCGGGCTCCATCTTCCCTCCTGCTCCTCAGTCGTCCTCCCTCGCACTGGTTACGCCACGGGCTTCCAGAGCCCCTTCTCCGTTTCGGTCCCATGAGCCTGCAGATCTGCCTTGGCCCTCCAGACCTGTGGTGTCACCTCGGCTCTGGGTCCATTCGGCTCAGTTGGGGATCTTGGAAACTTCTACTGGGTCTTCACCGCCATGGCCACCCGAAGGGGTCTCACCGCCATGGCCACCCGAAGGGGGCTCACCGCCATGGACGCCCGAGGGCCCCATAGCTCCGCCCTGGACACGTCCTCTCTCATCTGCTCCGCCTTGACTCCTCTGCAGCGCGAGGTCGCGCTTTCCGGAGGGGGGTGTAATGTCACATTCACGTTTACCTTCATCATCTACATTCACTACATTTCCCAGCATTCCCCAGGATCCTCACCTGCACTCGATTCCCTCATCACCACACCTGATCTCCATCACGTCATCTCATCACCAGCACGGACTATATAACACTCACTCTCCCTGCAGTCACTGTCTGATCTCGTCAATACCTGACACACAGACTCACCTGTTCCTATCGGATTATCTTCATCATCATCTACCGTCTCCAGTTCCCAGCCGTTCTACTGCAGCCCTTTCCAGTGACGGGTCATCATCATCTGTAACAGAGACTCTGATTATTCCTGTGGCTAAGTCCATCCAATTATCATCTGTTGGAATACTCACCTTAACTCTGTCTGCTTCTGCCTGTTCTGTAAATAAACACCATTTCACTTACCACCTGTCTGTCTCCTGTATCAACCGTGACAGTGACACTGAAGACTGGAGTAATGATGCTGAAAATTCAGCTTTGATCACGGGAATAAATTACACTTTACTATATATGCACATAGAAAACAGCTGATTTACATTCTAATAATATTTCACAATATTACTGAGTTTGTTTTGTATTTTTAATCAAATAAATGGACCCTTGGTGAGCAGTAGATACTTCTTTTAAAAACATTAAAAATCTTACGACCCCAAACTTTTGAACGGTAGTGTATATTGGAGTTTCCAATGAGCATTTTTGGTCACACTTTAGTTTAGGTCAATTCTCACTATTAACTACGAATTTTGTCTAATAAACTTATAATTACTGCTTATTAATAGTTAGAAAGGTAGTTATTAAGTTGGGTATGATCAAGGGATGTAGAAAATGCTCATGCAGAATAAGACATTAATATGCTTTATAAATATAAAAATAAGCCAATATAGCTAGCCTGGCTGCCAGCCCGAACCCCGCGCACAACATTTTTTGGTCGGGAAGTTCGGTCTGGACTCGATCCGTTGAGGAGCTATTATGCCTGATCAAAAATTGTTCGGACCAATCAAATTGTCAGGGCGGGCTTTATACGATGATGGACAGATGAGCAACCAACCATAGACATCATATCTATGTGAGCAACGGTAACGTAACCATCCACGTCATCAGAGCGCTTGGGTTGAATTCATGGCTGCCGCTGGAGAATTGAGTTGTGTATATTCCGCTATCGCGTGTGTTATAGAAGATATAGACAGCGCATTAATTTTAGAAGAGTAACAGAGAACCGTGATCAAGGCATTTGTCGATGGAAAAGATGTTTTTGCTGTCCTTCCGGGATTCGGAAAAAGTTTAATCTATCAACTTTAATCTATCTCTCAACGTCACTTACTCCGTTGCTCTGACTGGTTGTAGGTCTATCCAATTGAGTGCAGAGGCCTTTTATTTCCTGGTTCGGTTGACACACGCCCCATAATCACAGCCCAATGGAGCAGTTTCAGACTCACATTCTTTCTAGAATATGAGTATGACGAAGTCAGGCTACAATATAGCAGCTAGTTACAGTGATAAGTTATAGGTTATAGTGAAAATTGGAGCCTAAACTAAAGTGTTAGTTTTCATTACACATTTTCATTACAATCGATTGAGAAAAAATAGATAATGGATTAAAAAAAATAATTTAAGAAGCAAAACTGCATATTAAAGATTGTTTTTATAGACTGTATCTTGTGTTTTTTGTCTGACTGCACTGGAAGATTATTTCACCTATTATTAGTATTATTCAACTTGTTAACACTTAAAACAGGTAAAAAATACACATATTAAACATGTATTTTTAATAATTCTTAAGCAATGATCCTTCAATTAAATTTGTCTTGCTTAAAGGATTTTAACTGGAAAATTTGACAAAAATATTCATGAAGAATACATGTTATAACATTATTTCATACAAAATGTTATATCAAAGTATGTTTGATAAAAAAGTTAATAGACATCAGCAAAACTTCAGTTTTGATTTCACAGGCCATTAACAATCTTTCTGGGGAAACCAAAAGGAATTCTTCAGGGAGACTGAACCTATATAAAGTATATTATGAATTACTTTAGATAAAAGGAACATCTAAATGACAAATGAGAAACTAGTTCTCTGAAATTGAATATCATATCATTTTTGGCTTGAGTCTTCAACAGATTCAAGTCCTGTCCAAAACCTCCCTGATGGATATCATAATTATACGAGTCATGCCAAAGAATTTCGGATCACTTGTAATTCTCATTTTTCGTCTCGTTTAGATTGACAACACACAGAGAAGCGCAATGGCGCTCATATCGACATCCATCATCCGGCAAAAATGAATCAAGTTCATTTCAGTACAAAATAAAACCGGAGGAGATCCAGCGATCCAGCAGGTGTTTGAGGATCCCAGATAAATGTGTCCCTCGGGAGCGTCTGCAATGGCAAGAATTTACCGTTAGTGTAAAGAGTATAAAGTTCTGAAATGAACCATTGTGTATGCGCACCTAGTCACATGTGCATGAGGGAGCATAACTCAAAAGAGACTCATGCCCTTGACATTGTCTGGTCATCCATTCCTTTTCTTTTAGATCATTCCATATATGATTCTTCCCTCTCACAAACAGGCATTCATAAAAGCAGCCTAATGTCAAAGACAGACAGCAAGACAGACGGCGAATGTGTCCCCATCCTCCCTCATTGGTCACAGATCGGAGATGGATGAATGTGATAGTAGGATAAATCGGTTTAAAGAAGAGTAATGTTATACTGTGCCGTTTGTTGTGAGTTATTACCAGTGTCAAGTTGCACCAACTGGACAGTTACGATAGTCGATTTGCATGAATAAAACCCAGTGTTTTTTATCATGGTACATTTGCAATATGACATAAAAATATAGTGCGTGATGACATGACTTAGTGGTGTGGCACAATCTCAAATGAACACTAAAACTTTTTCAACATTCCGGAAAAAAGATTTACAACAGATTTTAGTGAGCCTTGAGAGAGAAATTGTGCACAATTAAGATAAAAATATGACAAAGGTTGTACAGATATGCGTAGGCTTGGTGCAAATGAGGCAAATCATAGGGAAATTGTCCTTGCATTTTCTTTATTAAGCTGATAGGTAGCATGCCACACTTCCTCAGGAAAACGTGCAAAACGGAGAGCAGGCCTTTCCACTAAACATTCCTCATGCACACATGAGTGTTTTCAACCCAAGCATCTCATTTTCTATCACCGTTCTGAGCCATGTTAAAACCCACATTGCCCTCATAGCACAAACACAAACATTGTCAAGCCCTTAGAGAGCTCCAGGGAAAAGCCAAAGTCATTACATCTACAATCTATGTCTTTTTGAAGCGTAGCACTCATACTAATCTGAGGAAGAAATACATAGCGAGTACCGTCTCAGAGCTCTCTAACCCAAACAAGAGAGAGATGAATGTAGAGAGAATGGGTGAGGAGAGAAGAAGGAAAAGCTCTGCCGGTTGAGATTACATCATTCCATCGAGATGTAGAGATTAAATTGTGGTTTGGATCTGAAGCTTTGAGACCACAGTGTTAGACTGCTAAAACCAGGAATATTTTTGGTGGTTTTTGCCCATTTTATAGGATAAACGCTGCTTTTTTCTCTGTTATAACACAGTGTGTCTAAGAAGACTTTGAGGCTGTCTAACTGATTTTGAGGGGTCCAAATGTCCCCATATGGATAGTAAAACCAGAAATCACCAAGATTTTTTTCTTTTTTATTATTAATTTTGAATTCTTACATGCAAAACGCCCTCCTTATCAAGATTTTTAACATTTAACTGAAGAAACTTTCACTCACCGTTCTCCCTGTTCTCTCCTGTATCAGTGACTACAGACTGATAATAATGTGTATTCCTCTTTCTCCTTTTCTTCCTCCCTCCTCATCATCGCACTTATCTTTCTCTCTGACTGGGGAAAGAAATGCTTGTTAAAGTGATGATGACCTTTTGATAGTGGCTAATATGAGGAACATGTCAATCAAGCATCTCCTAGGAATGGAACTTCTTGCTTTACACCCAAAATAGCACCCCACCATGACTTTTTGTAAGACATCACTGTAAATCATTTGGATTTATGTTACCAGACAGCAAGATTATTACTTCATGCAAGTTGGCTGACACTTTTAGACAGAAAGCAATTTATAGGGAACGGATATGAAGTACTTTTTAGAGATGAGAAGTGATTAATCAATGTTAAGACTCTCATAAACAGAACCACTCACATAAGTTTCACTCCCATCCCTTTTCTCTCCAAATCCAGCTCTACAGTGTCAACTCTCTACAGAAAAAAAAACGTGATCCCTACCTCTCGTTCTCTCTGAACAAATGATGTACTCCATCCACACTATCCATCCCGAGGCCACAGTTTCCTGCTGCCCTTATCTACCCGATAAGCCTCATTGCTGTTGGAAATCTGGCATGAGGAGAGAGAAAGAGAGCGAGACAGCCTTATCTTACTTCTACTGGTTCTCTGACTGACTGAAGGCCAGGCAGGTGGCTTTCCATTGGGTGGGAGTTTCTCCGGAGGCTTCTGGGAGTCTGGAACCTTCTCTAGATCACAGTCTCACTCAAGGTCTTTAATGGCCATGTGAAAGCAAACAAGCAAAATCTCAAAAAACATGAATTTGTGAGGTTTTTAAACATTCATTATACTAAATGTTATGCTACAGACACAAATGGCACAATGACCTTGTTTAAAATGATACCCTAAGTGACCTTACAATTTCTTCTGGTGAATAGTCACATATAAGGACCACAAAACCATACCTGGAAGTGGGACGTTGGCCAGTAAGCATCCACTTAGCAAACGCATAGGAACAAGCTAAAACAACTTGTAACCACATAGCAATACCCTGGCAAACATCCACAGCAACCTAGTTGAACATTCATCAAAGAGAATTAAAAATAATGTGAAGAAAATGGGGTGGCATGAGCTATGCTCAAATCGCAACCCAAAAGAATAACATGGCTCAATTAGCACAAACGGAATACATATGCTTAAATATAATCCAAGACATTCAAAAGTTATCCTATAAGACATTCGAAGTTATTCTATAGTAACAGTCAGATACATATAAAAAAAAAAAAACTTTATTGAACAGCAAATCCACTTTATCGAACAGCGCATCAAGATTTGCTTTTTAGCCTCTATAATCCTTCAGCTTCATGTGCTAATAAACTTACTTTTTGTATAATTCCCATCTTGCCGAGGGCTAATTAGGTATGAAAAGCTTCATTAACTCTTCTAAATGATAGCTCACCTCAGGGCATGTCCACAGTGTGAGTTTCACAAAACACTTAGTCAGCTAATCATCGCTGAGAGTTTCCTTAGGATACACATCATGAATGCATTTTAATAGGTTCTACTATTCCCTTAGCAGTGTATGTGTATGTGTGTGGCCACTGTAAGCAGGCACAATTCATATTAATGCGCTATAGTAGGTAGCACATCTACAAAAATGTGCTTAATTGCACTCACAAACACGCACATGACCCAAATCACCCATGGTTTATCATCTGGAGAAGTCTCTAATGGTTTTGAGGCTGTCTGCTTATATTAATGATAAATGTATCTGTCAACACTTACAGTATTACACTAATTCATTTAAACAAAATGAATGGTGTTAATAGAGCAAAACAGAAACCATCTACTTCATTCAATTTTGTATTCAGGGGTAGTTCAATAAAAAAATGAAAGATGAACATTGTCATTATTTACTTACCCTCATGTCATTGCAAATCTGAATGACTCTCCTTCTGTGGAACACAAAAGGTGAATTTTTGAAACATAAACTTGCCACTCTTTTTTAATTTAATGGAAGAGAATGTGGAAATACAGCAAAGAATGGAACTGGTAAGCTACAAAATGCCAAAAAGCATAATAAAAGTGTCATAAACATACTTCTTTTTTTTCCTGAAGCCATGTTTAAAATTTGTGTGAGGAACAGACCAACATTTAAGTTAAAAAAAATAAATCAAGACATTCAGATTAAATATACTTGGTGTCTACTTGGTAGAAGTAGAGATGTAGTATTCACAAAAGAACTGAGTCAGAACTTTTCAATGAATTAGTCAACTAGTTTGAACGATTCATTCACAAAACCATTCATCAACTTACTGAATAACTTGAACAAGTCGCCATTATTCAAAATTTCTCCTTTTGTGTTCCACAGAACATCACAGAATTTGGAACGACATGAGGTTGATTTATTTCTGATGGAAATAATCCCTTAAATCACCAGCTTTGTATAAGACTTGGCCGGTTTAAGTGTGTATTGTTGTACTGCAAAAGAAATATCTGGTTTCGTCAATTAAATGCCACTGCTGAATAGTTTTGTTTTATAGGAAATTATTTCTGCTTCTCTGGGCCACAAACTGTTGCTTTTAGCATGTCACTATACCCAAAGTTGGCTTTCAGAGTGACAAACTTTCAGTTCACTGCACATACATCAAAAATTTGGAGGCCAAGACAAATGCATTTTATTTCTGTCTTGGTTGCTATTACAGTTTTGTTGTTGTTTGTTTGCTACAGCTTAAGGCATGCCAGGCTATTTAAACTGGAGTTCCTGTATTGCTTTTCAAAGCTCCGGAGGTACTCGGATATTTTTATGGTTTGGCGTTTTCAAGTCAAAGAAATTGGGGAAACCCAAGCTCTTCCACTGGCATTCCTCTGCATTTTTATGATGTGCTTTCCAAAAGCAGCACACATTTGTTCAGCGCAGCCACTGGAGAACTGGAGGAAAGAAAGAGGAGAAGATACCATGTAATAAAGGCCATGAGCCCTGCTTTATTTCTCAAAGTCTTTCAGTTTTCATAAATGTGAATTTATCCAGTGATATTTAGTTGGATAATTTCATTCTTTGTTTATGCCTGCTGTGTTTATGTTGTCTCTCTTTATTTGACAGGAATTAGATGCACTTGGACTGAGTAAATCACAGTTTTATTAGGTTTAGATGTTTTTAGATAAGCGCAGCATAAACTACAATTTTAAAATATTTGTCGAAATACACTGAGAATGACAGACAAATGCATTCCTAAGAAAATTAAATAAAAAAGCCTGTTCATTTAACACGTTCCACAAAATCCAATTAACTAAAATCACATATGAAAATAGTCCCTTCAAAGTTTAAAGGGTACCTATTATGGCATTTAAAATGTACCTAATATTGTTCTGGGAGTCCCCAACAACAGTTTTACAAGCATGCAATGACAAAAAACACTTTTGTTGTCTTATAATATGCATTTATTTTTACCTGATTTGCTCACCGACTCCCATATGAATCGTTTAGCGAGTCATTTTTCCAAACCCCGCCTTTGCGTGACGCTAATCTGTGGTGATATGTTAGACACCCAGCCGACGGGGTGTCATTGGTTGTTGCGCTAGATCTTACCCAGATACAACAGTGCTATTTTCTGATTGGCTAACAACACCAGACAAACAACACCAGAGGAGACCAGGGTTGCCAGGTCTGCACAACAAAACCAGCCCAATTGCTCATCAAACCAACCCAATCACGGCCAAAAATATTCAAATAGCGTTCCCGGGTGTTTCCTCAACAACAATCATGTTCCAGTGGATAAAACAATCGCGTCAACCAGCGTGCACTACACAAACAACCCGCGGAAACAGTGCAGGCATACGGACCTGGCAACACTGGAGGAGACGCGCTTGAATCCTGCCGGTTCCACAGTGAGTGAGTTTTGGGCACTGCGGCATATTAAATATATTACAAATAGTTTTTCAGCGTGAGAAATACAATGTGTGGCCGGAGAGCGTGACAAAAGACCGAAATGAGTGACTGTCACGCTCAATGCGTGATGCGTGACACTCGAGAGCCCTGTGACAACTCCATTAACAACGACAAACACTTCACATATTTCAATACAATTGACATTGAAGACCTAAGTTAGCTGCTAGAAGCTGCGCTGTGCCTGTGCGTACACAACACGCAAAATAATTATAGAACATGATACAAACATAAAAGCAACAGCCTACTTACAGATTGTGATTCGGAGAAGGAAGCTGATCCAAATAAACTCAGTACTGAACCTCCCTCCTTCAGTATCAGCCGGCTCGCAAATTCATACTTTATAGCATTTAGGTTTGTGAAGCAATCATCTTCAAAATGACGCGAACACAGAACAAGTTCGGGCTATAATACTTCTGTGGTATAGTTATGAACTGTAGCCACTGTCTTCAAATGCTCCTCACTGGGCAGATGAAAAAAGTTTGCTTTTGCGTCGCACTTCAAAACACAGCAGCGTCTCGTCGACATGATGTTTTCCCTGGTGTCTCCTAATGCAATGAGTGGGTGTATCTTATTCAAATAACTTGTACAAGTGACGTACGAAAGTTAGAGAAAGTGCATCGTTCGTCTATCGATTCATATCAACGACTCAGAGTCGACTCTTACTTTTGAGAGATAATAACTTTGTATACGGTGAACTTTCATATTTAAAACTTTGCAGGATGTTTTCGTTCACTTAGATCTATGTTACACACTACATGAAAGGTAATTTTCAAAATTCCATGATAGGTACCCTTTAACTTGATGCCATACAAGTACATTTTAGGATCCAAATTTGAAAAATGGTATATAGTGAACCTAAGAGTTGTTTCATACGTTTCACCGTCCACGACAGCATGTCTAGCGGCCTCGCCAATCATCGCTAATAATCAAGGTTGTGTCCTTCACAGCTTTAATGCTACATTAACACTTAACCTCTTAACCTTCGCCAGAGCGAGGGCGCTCTGAACGTTTTTTTTTTTAAATCGTTCAAAGTTACTATCAGATTCAATGTTAATACCTTGACAAACTATACATCATTAAAAAGATATAAGACTGAAGGTTTAGTATTTGACCACTATTGTATTCTGAGAATCTTATAGTGACAGTTATGTCTTAATTTGTGTCTGGAGTTATGTAATCAAAAAATGAGTCGATACCTTTAATATGAATTATGAGCGTCAGCCGCTTCCATTCAGAAAAAAACTCCAGTGAGATCGTCACGACAGAGCTTGACAAAACAACGTCCATCAGGGCTTTTTAGCTCAAAAGTGTACAGATTTGGAGAAATATTGATAGATTCTCATAGGTTTACATCAGATTTATATAGACAGGAATCATATTTATTGAATATCTACCCAAATGCGTCGATTTAATCATTATGAGCGCTGGAGACTCTGATGTACTGTGTTTTCAATACATACTGGCAGCCTGAGGGCGCCCTGTGCACATATGGACTCCAAATTTGGAACACGAAGAAGAATCATATCATGTGACATTTCAGGAAGTCCATCACGACGTAAACACTAACAGAGATCGCTGTAACATGCAGATAAAGATGTTTTGAAGACAATAAACATGATTGCAATGATATTTGGTTTACCTGTGTTCTTCGAGCCATGTCAGGTATTTTCATAATAATAGATTATATTTATAATGTAATGCTAATCGATATAGACTTTATCATGGTGAAGAATACTATAAAATACTATATTTTCTGTCCGATTTTTTTATCTGAAGCCAAATCAGAGCACAGAAGGTTATTTAAAACACTCGACTTGTGCTATAAAGTAAGTTTTAGAGCACAAACATGGTTTTAATCTCATAAATTGTCGTGTATTGATGGTGTGCTAAGCTAACATGCTAGCTAGCCCTTGGTGCACCTGCTACCTAGCTGTTATATTTATGAATATTTCTAAATAGGACTGCTTGCTGAAATGTTTCTTTTTTCAAGAAGGTCATTTTATATAGTTTCAAATGTAAGGTGAGAACTTTGAGAACTTTCCCTAAAAGAGATTAGGGGTTGAAACAGTGTGAATAGCCAGTCGTTAGTAATTATAATGCAGACAAAAAAAAGCATATTTAGAGCAATAACCAGAGGCTGGATCGGTGTGAATGTGTGCAGGGGAGACTGACACTGAATGGAGATCGTTTAGACCACAACACAATAGAGAAAATAGACTGAATAGATGCTTAGAAAATGACAATAAACATCAGTTTGCATTTTAGAGTCTAATCAAAATAAAATCGTTTGACATGATCTGAAAAACATTTAACTACATAAAGAGTTTTAGACATATCATCTTCAGATTTTAAATATAACATGGTCAGACATGTGGCTTTAGCTGCAGTGCATTTCTAGATTGCTACAGGGCCAACTTCAATTTTATTTTCATGAAAATATTTCATAAAAATAAATTTCTAATAACTTGACAAAACTTTGAAGCTATTTATAACATTTATTTTTCATTATGACAATAATTAATTCTACATTTGCAATAAACTGCCAGGTGTCAGCTTTCAAATGAGATCATACTTGTGCTTTTAGAACAAATGGTTCATGAACTGTATCTGTTTCAGTTTGGGTATGCCATTTCTGGGGATTTTTCAAAATTGGGGGTGAAGCTTAACAGGTTAAGGCGGCATAATATTACAGTAGTGCTTTACTTATAGCATACAAGAGGAAGGTGGAGGCCTTTCCGATGTCCAAAACATCAAAATATGTCCAATGTGTTAGCCTCTGGCAGTCAAAATAACCTGCTTTCTCGCTAACTGAGAATGAGAAAGTGCCCCTCGGAAAACCACCCTTTCCTGCTCAAACTCAAACAATTTAAGAAATGGCGAATAAAAACATCTAAGCCAGTTAAGGAAACTGAGTGAAAATCCTCGTAACACTCAGGGAAGCATAAGGGAAGGAATCCGATATCCACGTAGCCATGGGGAATGCCATGAAGCAGGCTAGCCTGTCTCTCAATCTGCCTTCAGCTACACTAGATTACCTTTCTCGAGTCCCATGAGGAATATTGGTGGTGTGAAATGTCAAGAATGTTACAATCAGATTTGACATGAAAAGAAGATTGTTTCATACAGACTCAGTTTCACCTTTCTCTTTCTTGCACTCTCTCCTTTTCTCGTGTGCATTTTTTCGCCAATTGCAAGAAGGTGTGTTGATTTGACTTTTAAAGTCAACCTAAAGCGAACCGTTTACTTTTTGGGCTTATCTTCCCTTATTACTGATGTTATATGTCATGTGTTAAGTATGTAGCATCTCTGGCCTATAAAATAAGAGATTTGAAAGCAATGGCTTGCATAAACTGCTTAATCTTAGACTTGTAATAAAGTTTTAAGTTAGTTACATAAAAAGGTAGATCAGTCTAGTTTGATTTAGAAACGCATGATTACCCCTAACTAACTGCTAGTCATCAGACTAATTGTTCGTATTGGTGAGCTTTTGCGTTACTGTGATTTGAGTGCATTTCAGTCCATTGTTTCATTATTTCAGTCTATCAAGTGCTTTAAAACTGCATAGTCAGCTGCTATCCATTTGACCACCTTATGGGTTTCAGAGCTGATCTAATGTCAGGTGTATTGATCTTTTTTTAAATGGCCCCAAGCTAAGTCTACCTTCTCTTAGATCGTGATTGGAGTTTGAGTCACTAGCATTTGCAAATGAATTGGCTGCATAATACAATTCAATGACTTTTGAAGACTTGTACAGCAAAGCAATCAGGTCTATTTTGTTTTATTAAGCTTTGCCATGGATTTAAATATGCAAATATATATAACATGAAAAAACTATCTAACCTATGCAATTCACACTCATTTTCTAGCTCTATACTCTTTACTGTATGCCAATTTTCTCCACATTTGTGTTGTATTTCTCCAAAGAAATTTTAAGGAAAATATCTCAGACAAACCGGACGCTTAAAGTCAATCAAGTCATTAAAGAGTTATTAAAAAGAAACCTCTGGGCAAAATTCTCCTCTGGGTATTTGAAGGCCAACAACGCCAATCTACATATATTTGTTTAGAAGTTACAAATGACCAATACTATAGATTATAGTATGAGCTTTCTCATGGGCATTCAGAGGTTGGAAGGGACGAATGGTTGAGTGCTGCTAGTGGAGCACCTCGGGGAACGGTATGACCAGAGCTCATGGCTCAGGCCTCTGAAGGGGGTAGAGGTAGTTCAGGACTGTAAGGAGGCAGATGGCCCTGGTGGAGTAGGAGCCATACAATTTCACGCTGAATTTTGTGCAGATGTGTCTGCAGTAACTGAAGCGAGAGGCTGCAGGAGTCAGTGACAACCTTGATTGATATTCCCAGAGTCCCACTGCGTAGTCCTTCCACATAACAAAAAAAAATAGATTTACCTCCCTGACCAGTTAAAGGAATAGTTCACCCAAGAGTGAAAATGCTGTCATCATTTGCTCATTTACCCTCATGTCATTCCAAACCCATATGATTTTCTTTTTGTGTGTGTGTGTGTGTGTGTGCGCGTGTGTGTAACATAAATGGATACATTTTCAATAACATACTGGTTGCTCTCCATGCAATTACAATGAATGGGGGGAGGAGCTTTCAAGATACAAAAAGGATGCAAAAGCATAAAAGTATGTGCACTATATTTTATGTCATAGCTTTAATGTATGTGACAAACAGAATGGAACTCGATCATGAGTTTGAATTATTCAGATCTTTTTTTTTTTGTAATATTCAGATCAGTTTTGTTAACTGGATCACCCGACTAAATCACTGAAAAGATTTGACTCAAAAGAATGATTAGTTTACAAAATAAACTTCCTTATTTATCTCATGAATGCAGCAAGGAGACGTATCAACTTAAATCTTAGTCAATCCTCACACAAAGTTATTGCACAAAGACCTGAAAATTCAGTACACAGGTCATACAAACCACCTTTTGTAGACTCTTTTTGGTAATTTTAGATTATGACAGCCTCATTCCTCATTAACTTTCATTGTAATGAAATTACTGGTGAGGAATGAAATTACTTTGTGTTCCACAAAAGAAAAAAGAAAAATTTTCATTTCTGGCTGATATATTTCTTTGAAAACATACAAAATATTGGAAGATGCATTTAGTCTGGACTTTTCATGTTTCATCGCTGGAAACCAAGAAGAACAAGTGAATAATCCAGAGTAAGTAAGTACATTTCAAAAGACTGGACCGACTGATAGACATTGATGGGATACAGCTGGTTAAAGGGTATTTGGCGTTCTCTTGTTCTCTCTCTCACACCATTGTGCTGGCTCTATTGACAGAACATGAATGAGTTCATCAATCAATTGACTGCATTATTAAGCAGGTCTTAATTATGCCTCGAATAACAACCCTGCAGTAATGCGCAATTAAGACAGAATACAAAACAAAGGAACATATGGATTCCAGACACTTCATATTTGCTTTTACCATACTTTTTTTTCAGTTTGGATCTTGTGAACAGATCTTTATTTATTTATTTACTTACAAACCATGCAAAATGGATTTATTCAGCAGTCTGAAACAAACACTTTAATCATGGTTGCAATCAGCCTTAAACTTCCTCTAGGCGAGTGGACTACACTTTTTGGCTTCTTTACAAATAAAAGGCATGCTGGTAAAGAGAGAGAGAGAGGAAGGTACAGATGAGTACTTTTCCATTCATTTAAATCACAGAGCCATTTTCCTTGGAAGGTAGGAATTTCCCAGCAAATGAGCCAATAAAGGGCTGGTGATGCACTATTGGTGTGATTCATTGGTTGTTGAAAATTTAACAGACGTTTCGTTACCAGGACGTTTGTCTTGTTCAATGCCTTCTTGATGTGCCAAATTTTGGTTTGTGGCACTCCAAATGAAATTAAATGAAAATGTGGATAGCCAACTTAAATGCCAACTTCAAATTCATCATTCTTTGCTTTTTGCTTGTGTATAAATTCATTATTTATATTATAATTTATTAGTATTATTATTTATTATTACAATGGGATGTACAATTATTTTAGGCACCCTAATGCTCCATCTTACCAATTACAACAAAAGAGAATGAGGGAGATTTTACATGAATCAAAACAATTTGGTTTGATGTCACTCACATTAAATTAATTGTGAAGAAATGTGGAATTTCCCTCACTTTTGATGATGATTGACAGGTCCCGCCCACATCCCCTGGCTGTCCGGCACTTCACTGTGAAATCACACAGATACAAAGGAAATTGTAATTTAGCATGGGCTGCTCCAACATTCAGAGAAATGTCTTTTTTTTATGTGCAGTATTTCTCACTTATGCAAAACTTACAGTATGGCACATTTACAGAGAACTTTTATTTCAAAATGATTTTAAATTGACAGATTCATTCAAACTCCTTTGACAGATTATTTAAGATTTAAACCTTTTTGTATCACAAAAGACTGTATTCGTGTTATTTGGTATATTAATGATGCTACTGTTGAGAAGTTTAATCCCGCAAATAGACAAATGGCTTAAGTGTAAATTTACAGTGAGTACAAATAATTTCATTGAATCATGCTTTTATACCTAGGAGACCCTAAACAGAATTTTTTTTTCATGGAGGATATGATTTATCAAATTTATCAACCCAATACTTACTGATGTTAAGTATATTTTTTGAAAATAGCTTTTTGGGTAATTCAGACATAAAATAAAAAAGCACAAGGGTTAAGAAAGTGTGAACAATATCATACTGTATTCTGAGAAAAACAATTAATATTAAAATGATACTGTGCTTTCAAACTGCGGACTTAAAGTGGATATAACTATGGCTACTAGAAAATAATAGTGTTCTAAACAGATTTCTTTCTTTTTTTATGAACTGTTAAAAGCTCTTTAGATAGGACTTCTGTGACAATCTGTGCATTAAGCTCAGTCGCACCTTGTAGATTGAAGAAGGCCATATCACTTGGTGCCCTTGGATGCCAAGAAACCGACAGTGGCCCCTTGATTCAGGCTGTTACAGGAGGAGAGAAGGGTAAATATAGCCAAGCAAGAGCCAGTATATCTCGGGAAGGATAAGGGTGGAAACTGACACATGTGCAGCCCATCCTTGTGCATCCATTGCTTTCACCCTCCCAGTGCGTCTTATCTGTCCAATTGAGGGTGACAGCGGAGAGGCTAATGGTTCTTGCAGGTCCAAGCTGAAGTTTGGAAGAAAATCCAGACAAGAGTGTAATCTGAAGTGCGTTGGCCCACTCAGAGGGATTTTAAAGCCCTACTGCTTGAGATTAGATAACAATGAGTACAGATGACAAGAGGAGATGAACTTCAGAGGCAAGCTGGGAAAGTGCTGTGGCACAGGAAGATAGTCTGTGAAGGGTTTAAAGAGGTTCACAGGGGCAATTAACAACAGACAATGGGTGCCATTCACTATCCATGCATACACACATTTTTGTGCAAATCATGATTCATCAATAATGTTCTGCATTAAAATGCCAGCGTTAAAACATTTGCAACTCATATGGAAATGGTTTGTGCGTGCAGTACACAATTTACACCATTTTAATTCCGCCAATTCAGTGGACGTGGTGAAATGTCAGAGGCACATACTGAAATCTGAGCCAGTTCTCTAAACCAAACCATCACAGCCACAGAAACAGATGAGTGAATTGGTATGCTGATATCAAGACAACATAAGTGGTTGGATTTCAGATTTATCAAAGTTGTGCCTCGAGCAAAAGAAGATGGTTTACTTCCTTCCGAAGGAACCAGCTTTTTTGGCAATGCTCATGAGAAAATACAACCATGTGTGGATGTTGTGTGATGTGGATGGTTTGGTGTGCGTGTGTTAGAGACTAAAGGAGGGGAAGTATGGTTCCATCTGTTTTGTCCATCTGTCCATCAGTGTCGGTTCATTCTTTTAGACGATCTCTATTTTTTTCTCTTTACTGTCAATGTTAATGTTTATATGGCGATATGTCTACATTTCTGGGTTTGTGTTCTTTTTAGTGCATGATTGCCACTTAGTTTTATGTGTGTATTTCACTGAAGGCAGGCATCTGGCTTTTTAGTGTTCTCATATGTATGTACTGTATTTTTGTCATCATATATGTAATTGACGGAATATCGGTCTCAACATTCCAAAGCTATTATTTTGGAAGAATGGCTCTGATAGGGGAAGTGATCGCCTGTGGCTAGGAAGTGCTCCTTGTCAACACCAGCTCTCTTGTCATCAGCCTCCCAGACTTTTTGCTCAGTTGTGGCTCGCCTGCCTTAAATGTCCTACTTGTGTCATGGTTGCTCTTGACAAGAAACAACTTGTTGAAAGTTGACCCTCACAGTGGAAAATTAAAAAGAGGAAAAAACTAAGAAACCAATATTTCCCCCAAAAAAAAGAAGAAAAAAAGAAGAGGCTAACAGCTTGTCCCATTTTCCTTGGATCCCATGGATTGTTGAAAACACAAGTGTAACTCAGACAAGAAAAAAAAAAAAAAAAAAGAACAATGACCTGACTTAATGTCCATCCGTCCATTCATCTGTAAGCATATTAAAAGACAGATTTTTAAGAACAGTTTGGGCAGTCAGTATAGGAGTTAATATCACACAGCATTCGAAATAATTGGGAGAAATTAAAATTTGGCTGCTGTAGAAATGAGAGTCAATTAAAGTTTTGATAGAAGCATTGCCGGTCTTTACTTTAGAACATGCATTAGCTGCACCAGCCTAAAAATCAACGTTTTTGTTAGTGTTATTTGCCCTTTAGACCCAAAATCTATGCCCAATTTTTGCTGATTTGAAATATTGGTAACACTTTATTTGAAGGGGTGTGCATAAGACTGACATGACACTGTCATAAACATGACATAACACCTGTCATAAACATGAAGGAGTCTTTATGAATGTTTATGACTGTTGTCATTAAGTGTCATTCTGTAAATTATGACACTTTCAATGCAAAGTTGACATTGTTTAAAATGTCTTTGTTATGACAACTTGACATTACCCAAGACAAAAATGTCTTGATTATGACAACTTGACATTAACAAAGACAGAAATGTCTTTGTTATGACAACTTGACATTAACCGAGAAATCATAACCTGTCAACCTGTCACAACTTTGGCCGTCATGACACCATTATAACTGTGTCATGAATATTTTACTTGTCCTCAAGTAAAGTGGAACACATTGTACTAGTTATAAAGATGTCATTAAGGGTTATTACACTGCAAAATGCTTGAAGTTTGATAATTAGACCTGTTATGACATATTTGTGACAGGTTGACAGGTTATGATTTCTTGGTTAATATCAAGTTGTCATAACAAATGTCAAGTTGTCATAATCAAGACATTTTTGTCTTGGGTAATGTCAAGTTGTCATAACAAAGACATTTTTGTCTTTGTTAATGTCAAGTTGTCGTAACAAAGACATTTTAAACAATGTCAACTTTGCATTAAAAGTGTCATAATTTACCGAATGACACTTAATAACAACAGTCATAAACATTCATAAAGACTCCTTCATGTTCATGACAGGTGTTATGTCATGTTTATGACAGTGTCATGTCAGTCTTATGCACACCCCTTCAAATAAAGTGTTACCGAAATATTTTATTGAAACATAATTTTGACAAACAATTTTGGACATTGCATTATTTCCCCATTCAAGCAAATAAGAGCTATGTCTGTTGCTTACATAAAAAATTGCTTCCAGAGTGTGTTACCAAGACAGTCAGCGAGTGACTTTGGTACAAGATTCCATTAGACATGAAGGCATGGCTATAGCCAGACAACAGCTTGCTTAGTTGTCCTTCAGTAAATGAAAAAGGGGAGGGGTGGGAGTGATTGTGCAGGCATTTTGCATGCTGTTAAAGCTTTTGTATCCTTATTGTCTATGCTCATGTGTTTTGCTGTTCACTGAAGCTTGTAAGCCCCAAAGACATTAAATACACGGCATGTATTTAATGTCTTCGGGTATTACGGTCTTATCAAGCCGGATATGGAGACACATTAAAGGGAAATATTTTAACTGCTCTTTAAATCCGGAGGATCAACAACCATATGTGAAGTCCACTAATCTTATTTGAAAAGGCCTGAAGCATCGAGAGCAACAGTATGGTTTGTATTAGCCAACTGAAACTGATTTACCAAACGCTCCAGCCAAATGTACAGGAGATTAGGGGAAAAGAAAGAAATGGGATTCACGGGCGGGGCGTAAGCTATGGTTTTGACAAATCCAGGGAACACACGCTCTGCTTTGTGTATTAAACGTGTTTACATTTGTGAACATGTTCAGTTTAGCGCTATAATCTGCAATAAAGTAAATAAATAAGAAACTTTACTTAAAGGAAGTTATTTTAGCACAATCCTCCTACTGGGAGAAAAATAGAGAATGAATCAAACAAACGTAATTCATCACAGACTTCCAGCCTTCTCATCTGAACCAACTGGAAAAACTTTGTACAAAATGGAAAAGCCTAAGTGATGTCAAAACATCTAGATGAAGTGGCCTGTGAGTCTACTGACAGTAATGTGATCGTAAACCAAACAATAGTAAAATTAAAGATCTATGATATTTATAGTGAATCTGAGGCTTGCACAGCGGTGTTTAGACTTCCCATGAGGAGGAATGGAAAATCCTGGTAGGATGAGTGTGCCTTTTGTTCTGCTCTTTCAAATATGAAAGGGACTCCAGGGATTCTACTCCAGATTCAGCAATATTGAGCATCTGTGAGCAAAAAAATCTTTGTGTTGACAAGAGTTATTTAACGTGAAGGATGGAGTGCACTTGCAGGCGCATTTCAGCACAGCGAAAAATTGACTTAATGCAGAGTCAATACAGAAAGAGGTAATGAAAGCTACATTGGATTTAAAGCGTTTGGGTATAATGTCAGAGTTTTGTCAAACAATCTGTTTAAATGATGGATTTAAAGCACAATGTGCAGAATCTGATATTATAGTAATTACACAAGGGGTTGACAGCTTAACTGATCGAATTACACGTCCAATAACCCAAATGTCTAGATTAGTGGTTCTCAACCGGTTTCAGATTTTACTTTGGACATTAAGTGCCGACTCAACACAGCAGCAAAATTGTTTACTGTATAAAGTGCATAAAAAAGTTGTAAATATCTAACATACACTACCATTCAAAAGTTTGGGGTTGGTAAGAATTTAGGGTTTTGAAAGAAATCTGTTTCACTCACCAAGGCTGTATTTGATAAAATATTTTATATATATATTAAATTGCAATTTATTCCTGTGACGGCAAAGCTGAATTTTCAGCATCATTACTTCAATCTGAAGCCAAAATTTTAACAGTATAGTGTAAATATGAGAATATTTTGTGAGATTCTGAATCTCAATGGGACCTCCTGGTTAAATAAAGGTATAAATAAAAAAATATATATTTAAACAAAATGAATATTTTCGTATAATATTGCAATGAACTGAGCCAAGCAATATGCATATGTTTCTAATAATAAAACTTTTGATGACTCACCCAGCAATTTCAAAATAGTTGACATCACAACTCACTAGTTGAGAATCATTGGTATAGATAATGATTTCATGTGAATCATTTCTTTAACGATAGTCCAGGTTCAGAAAGTAAACGTTTTTCAGCCAGGAGATAGAACTAGTTAGTAAAGATTCGCTTCATGGGTGGAATAAACATGTGGCAGGACCTATTACTTTCTGACCCCTGGACTTTACACCTCTGATTATTTAACAATCCACACAAGACGAAAATCATTCGCCATGCTGGCAATTTCAGACAATGTGGTACTACTAAAATTAATTATGTAATCGGTTTGCAACAAACCAAGCTTGATATGTGAGACACTCCAGAATTGAGATATAAAGAACAGTGGAAAGAATCCTTGGGCTTGGAAGCTTTGGCTTTATCATTGCAAATTTCAATATATCATTTTATACAGACATTTATGGCAGTATTAATCATGTATAACTATTAGAACAGAACGGCCACACATCCGGCATTCCAGAAAAGGTCTCCATGCCGTTTTCATTGGATGTGTACATTCATGGGCATCAGTGAACCATCCATCACTGGAGCACAGGGAATGAATGAAACATGGCAAAAAACTGCAAGAGAAACTATAGTGAGAGCAGAAGGATGCCAATAGCAATGTGTTGATTCGATTGAGGAAGTGATTCTGGAACGCAGTTTAGTAGTGAGGAAGATGTACAGTAGAGGTTCAGTAAAAACCGTAGACAGCTGGTGCTGCCGTTTCGAACCGAGACCAGATTGGCGGAGGGGGGAAAACTAACCCATGAGACCGAAACCAGGCAGTTGTTTAAGACATTACCGAGGAATACACTATGAATAAAGGGATGAACTTGAATTAAAGCATGACATTTCATGACACTTGTTTTTTCCATCATCTTAGCACTAGGGTAGACAAATGAACCTTTGTGTATACAGAAGAAGACATTCAGCATTACACTCTAAATAAACATGAATTTAAAGGATGCGTCTCGAAATTCAACTGATGCTTTCAGTACATGGTCTGTTGGTTCCTGCTGGCGTATTAAAGAAATGAAAAGTGCTGAGAACCAAATATTCGCTCCGCAATTAAGCGGAAAACATAATTTCTCAGCCCAGATGTTCTGGCCTCTCCCAGAGTTCATGCCTTTCTATAACTTCCTGAGACACTGAAATGCCTGCACAAGAAAGACACAAATTGAAGATAAAACTATAAACAAGCAAATAATGACTTTAGACTACTGGTCACCAGCCTTTTCTCATCTGGCTCATATTAAAAGTAAACTGTACATTCCAATGTATCAATCTTGGAGGTTGGATATTCGGCTATAATTAATTTTATATGTGATGCGATCTGGGAAAACCCGTCGGATGCGCGCTTGTACATTTTCAGTAAAGTCTAAAAATAGATTGAATGTCAGTTTATTGTCAAATTTGGGTTTTCAATAAATTATTATTCTATAACATCTTGTTTATCATCTCTGAATATATCTAGTGAAAATTCACTAGATTACTGCAGAAAAATAGCGATTTATAGTGGCAAGCTGAAAAGATGTGTCTTTAAGAACACGCGCAAAAAAACAACAACGGCTATTTAGTTCTCCTTCTCTTAACACTACAAAGACAGTTTCGCCTAAATAAACCACATAACAGAATAAAGGTCCCGCCAGTCCTGTGTAAACTACAACGGCACGCAAGTTTTTATTTATTTATTTTTATCCAGCGTTATGTGATGCGGAGCACAAGAGAACAACAGAGTCTGAAGCTGCTCGTTTAAAAGACCTTGCTCGCCTCTCAATCGCCCAATTTCAAAACGGTTTTCACAGGATGAATTTTGAGTTTGTAAGCTTTCGAATGATACCTAATCTATGATGATTACTAAAATATGTGATATGAAAAAAAGGCAATAAAAAAAAGAGCGCCCGTCATCCCGCTAGCAGGATGTGACAGTTAATTAAACCTGTTTTTCTCAAAATTCCATTTCTGAAAATCACAGCGATCAGCCGACTTCAGATAACCATAACTTTTGTTACAGACAAACTATAAAATAAATAAAAACAGATTTGGAAAGGACCAAGACTTTGCTTGAACCAAGCTTTAATATGATCGCAAAACCTGTAATATGTCAAATTTCACCATGTGGTGGGTTTTCCCAAATCGCATCACATATAATAAATAATTCTTAATTTAATATTAATATTAGTAATATTAATAAATTAATATTATTAAAACATGTATCCTCCTGGTCAATGATTTTACCTTACATATTGTAAAATCCTCCCATCTCTCATACTCCCTCCTTCCTTTATGCGTACATCCCACAACCCCCTTCCGCCTTCTCTTTGCTGACCAATGTCCTTCAGGAGATGCTGACCTCCGACCTCTGCCTGCTCTGGTGGTCAGTGTTGAGGCCGTTGAGAAGCCATTGTTCGGCCCTCAGGAGGAGGCAGAGCTTTGTTTGCCTGGGACATGACTGATGCTGCGTGACCCCTGTAGTAGTTGACTACATACCCTGATGCCGGGGCAGCTTCTGAAATTAGCTGGGATAAGTCCCCTGACAGGCCAAAGTCACGGCCCTCCCACGCTCCAAACAACATTCTGCTCTCGTTGCAAAAGTGCAGGGACTTGGGTCATCATGATTTACACTTTTGATGCTGAATCAGGGTGTTAGGGTAAGCACATGAAGAGATGGTGAATATAATTAAGAAAATTGTGTAAATTTCACCTAGTTACCTAGCCTGGTAATACCAGACTCTGCTACTTCTCCATGCTTCGTAGACAGAGTCTGGCATAGCATAATAGAGAAGTGTTTTCTCTCCCGCTAGGGGGCGATTTCTGAAGTTTAAAATCATTGGTTACCCGTAAGCCAATCAGATAAGTTTGTTTATGACGTATGTTATGCGGCGACACAGCCGTATCGAACCAAAGACATCATGCATCGAACTCAAATCTATGATCAAACTTCCACTGTAAACACTTGATGCGAGCGAAATACCGAAGTGAACATGGCTGTAAACGACCTTTTTGATCGGTGATTGATGTAATAGAATGACTGCTGCACTTGACAGGGCGCTAACAAGCAGAGAGAGAGAGAGAGAGAGAGAGAGAGAGAGAGAGAGAGAGAGAGCGAGCGAGCGAGCGAGCCCCGGCCGCGCGCGCACTATCACGTCTTCAAACAAAACAACACGAGCGCTGTCTTGCTCTCTCTCCCTCGCAAATATTAATCAAAATCAATCGACTAGTAAAAGGTCGGAACACCGCAGTTTCACGTGGAGCATTTGGAGATTTTTAGAGATTAGAGACTCTAGGAACAACATCTCAAAGAACAACATCTCAACACTAAATTATAAAGGCCTGTCTCATATAACTTTAGACGCCTGTCTCAAATACAAGCCGGTGCAGTTCGACGATTTGGGCAAATAAAAGCCCGGGCTATTATTTGAAGTTTTACGGTATTTAAGACCTGGAAAAGAAAGGAGACACTGACCTGTCAAAAGGCTCCCTAGTTTCTCGCTGACGATCGGTAATAAACTTTTCCCAAAGGGAGTAGGGCCACAACATCACCTCCATTCAAAATGTTTAATACACACTCTTCTTGTTCGGGCTTCAGTTTGCTAATGCTTGGAATATTCTCCACAACAGAGCGAATTGCATCCGCGTCTCCCTATCCGCGGTCGTTTTCGATTTCTCTGACCTAACTCTTAAACTCGGCGCTTGGCGAGTACGTCACGGCTTTCAGCCCGCCTTCTGTTTGCTGATTGGCCCGGCTGTTTTCAGGCCGGTGGAAAACAGAAAGATAGGCTGCTATCTCAGACTGACTACAGGAGTGAAATGAAATTAGCGGAAGTAGGAAGTCTGACGTAGTCAGGCTACTAGTTACCCATCATAACCTTACTTTCCATAAAAACACCAAATTAAAAGGATAGTCATCCAAAAATTAAAATTATGTCATTAATTACTCAAAACACATTTCAAACCCGTAACACTTTGTTCATCTTTGGAACACAAATGAAGATCATTTTGGTAAAATCAAATATCTGTACCTCCATAAACAGCTATGCAACTACCACTAGGACGCTTCAAAAAGTTCTAATCCATATGAAGAGACTTAATAGCTTTATATGATGAACAGATTGAATTTAGGCTTTTCATTACAAATAAACATTGATCAGCGAACATAAGCAGAAGCTCAACCGAACCTGCTTGACGCATGAGAACAAACCTCATTGGTTCTTGAGGAAGCTCAAACATGCTGCGTAAAACAAGAATGAACCTCATTGGTTCACACACATAAAGCAAGCATGCTTGAGCTTCCGTTTACCACAACTGATGTGTGAGTTCATGAATGTTTATGTGAAAAGCCTAAATTCATTCTGTTTATCATATAAAGTGATCGTGTCTCTTCAGAAAATCTGGACTAAACCTCTCAATTCAGTCTTTACGATCTCTTTATGAACTTTTTGAAGCGTCGTGTAGCTGTCAATGGAGGGACAGAAAGCTCTCAGATTTCATCAAAAAGATTTGTGTTCCAAAGATAAACAAGTTCTGTGACATGAGGGTGAATACTTAATGACAGAATTTTCATTTTTGGGTGAACTATCCCTTTAATATAATTATTGCTACTATAAAATAATATATGACTGAAATCTCCTTCAAACAAGTTAAGCTTTCAGAATCTATTGTGGAAAAAAGGCCCATTGGGCAGCATAAACAACACTAACTTTCTGTGTGCCTTCCTCTTTGAGATTAGTTGGTACTTTGGTCGATATCTCTTCTCCTCCTCTCTTCTGTCCATTAGGCAGTTTTCCCAGAGTGTTAGCAGAGTGGCATCAAGCCGTCGTCTTTCAGTTTCTCTCCGGAGAGCTCTTTCACAGAGTTCACGCCACCCAGGCAGAGCTGTGAACTGACGAAGTGGGAAACATATTCAGCATATGGTGTTTTAGATGAGACGCTTCACTTCCCAGTCTTCACAGCCACTGTGAGGAGTTGCCTAAGGGTATGAACACTTGCCTCACTTCGCTCAATTTTAGGAACAACAGGATTCTCCTTGTTAATTTAGATGAAGTTTTAATGCTTTTACATCTTTTAATCTAAACACATATGCTAGCCTAATTTTGAAACCGTTTATCTGTTCAAAAGTGTCTGTTTGGATGAGCTGCTGTAAAATAGCTGATACACCGACACATTCTCACTCCAAACTCTGAGCCACACAGTGTCACCTTTTAACGAACCGGCGTCATTTTTCGTGTGCAGCACACATATGTGATGGGCATGGCATTTTTTTATTAAATTATATATATATAATTTTGGGGGGTATAATTTTGCTATTATGACATGTATGTCTGGCAGTGATTTTCAAATTAATCAGCCAGCACGATTTTTTTCACACTATTTAGATATGTTTGAGCATACAACCTTACTCCAAAATCTACAAATATATTGTTAACAGACAATTTATTCAAAAAGTACAAATATACGAAGTGCTCTGAGGCCAAACGATTGATTTATGTGAGGAACAGACCCAAAGCGATCACCATCTCAGATCCACATTTAAAAATTGCCACCAGAAGAAGCGTTACGTCAGCTTTGATTGTGAAGTGGCATAGGCTCTCGTGTCTCGTGACCCAAAATGCAACACGAAATATATCACCGATTTTGACCAGACATTTGGTATAATTTAGCTTCTTGGGATTTTAATGAATTACTGAATGTGGCTTGAGGTCTCTGGGCAGGACAGATCAACAGTTGGTCATCAAATCAGTTCTTCTGTCCAACAGCATGTGGTTAATATGACTTTAGCAAACAAACATCTCAACAAACTCCTACCGGTCAAAGAATTAACTTAAAGTTCCAGTGGGAAAACATTCTGGAGGGATGCCAATTTTTGAGAAAGAGGATATTGATTATTAAACCAGTTCTCCACATGAACAATGCATGTTCTGCAGATGGATGGTTTGTATTGTATGACCCAAACGTGTAGAGGTGATTCTTATATAATAGTGCTATACATCCAAACAGAAGATGTCATGTGCGATGCTGACAGCCCGTCCAGACCCCTTGAGCTCCTGAAGAATGATTATGTAAATGCAGGCATTCTCCACACACGCCTCTTCTTGTGCCATTGTTTTTGTCTTATATGCAAATGATAAATAATCTATTGATCAGTTATTCACCCTTCAAGCTGTTCAGGGCCTGACGGGGCACCTAGGGCACGAGTCGCACCGCCCCTTGAGGTCATGATGGGCACTGATATCGGTTACTGGGTAGGCCTTACAACAACAACATGTGCAAAGTAACAAGTCCGCACGTGTTTGCAAGCGGGTGATTGGGCGTGTAAGTGTGAGCGGGCCTGTAAAGAGAGTGAGAGTGTGTGTGTGTGTGTGTGTTTGTGTGTGTTAGACCATACAGACTGCGTCTAGAAAACAACAGGGTTCCAGTTGGGAATTGATCAGTTAACACCAATAAACCCCGCAGGACTCCAGAGACGGCAAGCAACTACAGACAGACTGAAAAACGTCTCTGCAATGTTTATTCAACCTGCCTAAAATCAATTTGAAAATGTATTTTTAAAACTTAACAAATGCACTGTGTCCCAATATAAGAGTAAATCTGGCCCTAACAGGAATGCTATTTAAATTCTAATTGGATCAAACAAGAATCCTCTTGTGATCCAAGTTCCAGCTGGAGTTAAGTTTATGTTTTTAGGGGTGTCAATTGATTGCATAAAATATATATATAATTAATGACATGATATGCAATATATATATTTGTGAATTAATCACAAATATACAAAAACTGCCATTAGGATGCCTTATAAAGTTGCTGTCAATGTAGGCGGCAGACTAAAGTCTCTGGTGTGCAGTATATCTTTGTAATTGTGAACGTCAAGCACATCATACTAGATTAGAATGGAGATTCGGTTTACATTAATAGAGTAATTGATTTCCATGCGAGCGGGTCATTTATGAGACAGAGAACCTGAATTCCCTTGTCATGTTGTCACGCTGTTACATATAACAACCTGAGAAATCACAGAGCAGATTTCATGCATTTCACAACAAATGGAAAAAAGTAAATTACATGCAAATAAGCAGAGCGGAAAACACGCCCTCACATGAGCACATATAACAAATGAGAACAATCTGACCATAGACGGCTCCATCGCTGGGGAGAAGTGCCCAAGTTTAGTCATAAATGCCTCATCCCCTTAAGGGGCCCTGAAAAACAAAAGGTTTCAAATGACTTTCATACGGCTGTGAAATTAGGTCCTGTGGAATTAAAAAAAGAGAAGATACTAAAGAACCACTAGCCCCTGCACAGTCAGTTGGAAATGAGTAAAATCCCATGAACAGATGGTGAGGACTACAGACGTGTGCTCATGCCATGACTGGATTTGTATTATAATTATATATTAACTGCTATAAAGACACTTAATATGGCACTATAGTCTTATCTTTTTTATATTTAGACCCACAAGATTAATTTTAGTTATGCTCATAACAAGCATCACTTTTACCTTTGCAATCTGCCTGACATATTGGCAATGTTGGCACCACCAATATACAACCATGCAGAACACCCTACACGCACCAAAATTCCTTTATCTTAAAATACCTTAGCAACTACATAGGAACCACCCACAAAATATTAGTATTTATTTTAGACTTTAGACAAAATACACATTTTTGCTGCATAAGATATATTCCTGTATATCTAAAAAATATATACATCTATAAAAATGTATATCTATAAATATTAGAATTTTAGTGTATATATAAATATCTAAATATGTATTAGTATTTTAGTATATACATATAAAAATTGATTAGCATTTTATATTTTTTTATAAATATATTATGAATATTTGATAAGGATAAGAGGAAGAAACAAAACCGGAAATGATGCAAGCTTACATACTGTACAGGAGCAACACAACCCAGCATGCCCAGTGGTAGACTGACATTTTTATTCCAAGGTCTTCAGATTATGAATGGGATAATTCAAACATTTAACTAAACAAAATACCAGTTTGTTGCTATCCCATCCTCCCTGACTTGTTCTCAGGAGTCCAGAAGGGACAACATTATCTTCAAGGCCAGTGGGAGTTGAAACAGTGAAAGAATGTCTTTAAAAAAAATTTTTTTAAATGACTGTGTGAGAAAAGAGAAAGCTGGTTTCTCTGCACCTGTTGTCACACACTGCTGGGGTCCAGGTCGATCACTGGACAGGGATAGCCAATAGTTCACGGGGGCTGGGAAGGCCAGTGGAATTCTAAACCTTAAATGACAGCTATGGCTGGGTCAACACCCCTCACGTTACTGACAGCAGGAGTGTGTGTGAGAGAGAGAGAGAGAAAGAGAGAGAGTTTCACCTTGTTCATCGAGGTGGCCTTGGGTTGAAGTAATGTTTGTGGCATGTTAAATATTAGCTTAGCTGTTAAAGCCATTAGCAGTGATTTCATTTAGCCACCTGTTACGCTGTTACACAGTTAGAGGGTGCTTCAGTCTGCCGGCGTGGAGGGATTGTAACCCAGCGTCCTTCTTTTCAAAACAGATTCTGCATATGAAAATATAGACTGGGGTTCTCCATCTGGATGTCTTTCCTTTGAGTTTATCAGTTCAGATGTTTCTCGAGTTCTTCAACTTAATGTATGGTGTCACCACAAAAATATTTTCAAAAACACACTTCCCAGAATCTCAGAATCAATGTTTTCTCTCTCAAATCAGTCCAATTCAATTAAATAAGGATAGCATTGGCTAGGCATAATTAAGGAGTACTATATATAAATAGATTGTTACCACATGAAAATGTAAACATTTACTGTAGTTTAAAACTACACTTTACAATAAGTTTTAACATTAGTTCAATCATGACAACTCTCAGAATAGGTTTAGCATGTAATTGAATATGGCAATGTTAATGTATTTGGTCTTGGCGGACTAGATCTGCTATGCTACTGCTGTTTTTGATTATTTTTGCGGCATAGCAAGTATGGACTTGCTACTGATAACAGATACACAAACACGTTGCTGTGAGCGTGTAAGATGTGCTGCTGCTTCATAAATAGACATACATAAATCCTGTAGCGTCTAGGCAGGTGGAGCTGGGGGAGGTGGAGGGTTTCAGAAAAAAACCTGATAGCACACTGCAGGACTAGCCAGCAGCAAACAATAAACCAGACTATTTAAATGGTGAAGAGCAAGCAATCTCATTGGCTGCAGGATCAGCAGAGGCCTATCAGCTTGTGGCATGCAACAATGATGTGATTGCATGTAAAGAACCAATTCCTTTTAAAAAGAAATCTGATCTATACTTCTAAAACCATCTGACAGATTTTTATCAGAAAGGAAATGAGCATTTTGTTTTGAAAATCATTGACAGCCATGGTCACTATGCTTGGGCATTCTGCTAAAAATAACCCCTAAGAATGAAATTCATACAGGTTTAAAGACATGAGGGTGAGTAAATGAAAACAGAATTCCCTTTACATGAGTAAATAAGTATTAAATTGTTGAATTGCTGTATTTACTATTTAATCAATCATTTTCATGTCTTTGTTCCTTTGTGCTGATCTTCTGCGTCTTTTTCAACCACATATTTAGAGATTCAGAGACTCCAGGCTCAATTATTCATGTGTGCTCAGCGCTGTGCTGTAATCTTGGCCGACACTAAAAGTCTGTCTAGATTTAGCATCATGAAATTTTCATGGTTAAAAGAGAGGCTCTTTCTCCATCTTTTCACATCCCCGCTCTACCCTTTTCTCTCACTCCACGTACAGCAGTATGCGCAGGCTGTTTTACGGTTTCATATTCTCCTCTCACTCTCTCTGTCAGAAACACACGCCCACTTGCACACCTTACACTTCTCTCTGCGCTGATGATGGACAAGCCCTTGAGCCCTGAGGGGAGTCAACCAGGTCACTGAAACACATCTGGGTTTATTTAGTTTCCCTTCCCGACACACTGCATTCAGCTTCACAAGGTACATATATATCAATTAAGATGGCCTAATACTTTGTGAAGTCCACTTCCAGGGCATTATGGGGCAATCGGAACACGTATCCTGACAGAAACCGAATGGAAGCTTTCAAGTAGACATAAATAACGTAATGTGTGTTTGTGAAACTGCACCCCTGGTTGGATTTGTTCTGCTTCTGTCTTTGATTCCCTGAGGCGTAGAAGTGTATTTTTCTCTGAGCAGCTTTAGCGTGCATTAGTCTATCGGAGCAACATATCAGATCATCAAGATCCAGCCAAATGGTTATGTGGCACCAGTGTGCTCTGCTAACTAGAATCATTCAGTTCTGATTTTGTTGTCATGAGGACTTCTGCTTCCTGTTCTCCAGCTCAGTAAATGGTGGAAAGAAATTAAGCTAGGTTTAGGTTCCTCAGTATAATTCTTCAATACTTCAAGTTTACTGGAAGGGTTCACACCTGTAACAGCCATATATCTTCCTTTGTCTTCTTTTTTTTCTTCACAGAAAGATAGAACATGCTCTTAATTTTCCTGAACCCAAGAGCAGAAATCCCCCCATCTCTTGACAAATCATAAATACATCATTTATCATACTGAAAATGGCTCCAACTGAGCACTTAGATGGAGATCATTTTTATGATTTAGAAGTGCAGCTCATTTTTGCTTTTAATATGAAGCTCTAAATCAAACCCAGCTGCCTTTTCCTCATAAAAGCTCATTTTCAGTGTCTTTCTGAAAACCAAATCACAATTTTCACTTTCCCTCTTACCTCAAAAGAAATCCATTACAAGTGAAAATGTACACATGAGACCATTGCGAAGTAGCTAACAAAAAATAGTGACATTTCATGGTAGCATTATTTTTTCAGTACCTCAGTTATGAATTCTTTCCATTTTTCTTGCAACTTCTCATGAGACTGGGTTGCCTAATATACATACAGCTCAAAACCAAGCAAACTGGAAAAAAAAACAAAAACTGTGGTATAACACAAAATAAAAAAGTTAAAAGTTGCAAGCTCCAGCAAAGACAGAGAAAGAGTGAGAGTTATCGAGAGAAGGCTGGTAAGTTTTCAGTGGTAATCATCTGACATTAATCTCTGGAGCGATGCCAATATTAGCGTAGCAACATTAGCAGTTTCTCCTGTTATCTCAGTGGAAAAGATTGTGTGGGAGAAAGACAAGGCCTGCAATTTGCCGCTATTGTAATTTCACTCCTCAAACTCCAGAATCATGGCGCAGAGCAGCAATGGAGATCAACCGATATCTCACAATGAGTTTTTCTAATTACAACACGAACCCTCATCTGCCTTCCTCATCTTCCTCACAATCATTAGCCCACCCACTCCACAGCAATCCAAAGTAATCGGAAAAAACCAAGACATGATTACGGCAGACGTTTGGTTTAAACAGAAAATCCGCCCTTTGGATAGTTCCGTTCCAAAACCTAGTGAGTCGCCAGGAAATCCTGGAATTAAAAAGAGATTTTAAAGACTTTAAAAAGTCAAGGGAATTAATGAAATCTTAAAGAGTCATGAGAAATTTGAGAAGTTATGCTAAGCTCTAAAATATTTAATCAGTTAGAAATTGAGTAATTTATTGAAATTATTTAATTTTATTTATTTATTTTAAAGAAAGAAAAAAGAGTGTCACAGAAACTGGTTAGGCAATTTTTTTTTGGAAGAGAGCCATAGTTTCTAACTTCTGTATATGGTCATTTTCATGAACATATTTAATTTATACAATTTAAAATGTGAGGGCTTTTAAGCTAAAACAAGTTTATAAAGTTATATTTCTTTCTTCTAAACCCAGCTGAGTAAAGAAGAACAAGTTTTCAAGGGTGTTTCTGAGCGGTTTGTTCCTCTCATTCCATTTCCACGAAGCCTGTGTGCGAATCCATTTCACTGAACCCTACCGACAGAGTTAAGTATGCATGGTCAAGCATTTTTTCTTATGGCTGGTTTTATAGGCCACATTTTATGCAGGTTCATTTTGCACTCAGCAACACAGAAGAAAACCAACACCTCTCTCCATCTCTCTCTCTCTCTTTCTCTCTCTGTGGCCTCCTCTTTTAAGAGACCCATTAAGCCTCTGTTTTCTTATTTAAAATGCTAGGTGTAGAAGCATGCCAGGTCTTCACCCTAAGATGTGCTTTATGAGCCTGGATATACAGTAGTGCCTCTACTGTCACGGCCTTGTCACTTCACCTTTAAGAAAACGCCTCGGGTTATGGTGCGAGACTGAGCCACAAAATACTACTAAGCAAGAAATTTTGCACACTCCACGTAAGAGGAAAACTATGAAAACAGGAATCCCACAAACAATAGCTACGTTTACACAAATACAAACAATCTGGTAAAATTGAGACTAATAGCTCAATGAAAAAATATCTAATAGGAAAAAGCTATCTGACTGAGTTTGATCCGAATGAAATTTCTATGTAATCAGGAGGTGGTGCAGATTTTAAATAATCCAATGAGAAGAATATATCTACCATGTAAACCCGACTATTTGACTATTTTTTTAAATTAAGATTAGCTAATCTTGCAATCCAAACTGACAGTTCTTATTTTTAAACCCTTTAACATGTAAATTTAAAATATTTTGCACTGAACGTTCTAATACACTCCATTGACCAGCTTAGAGTGATCATGTGATCGTAAGCGCGGGTTTGGGATTATTGCAGGTTGTGTTATAAATTATTTAATATATCTGTGCACATCATTATATTTTGAAAATCCATGTGCCCTTGTAATCTATAATCAAAATAACTCTCCCGCAACAATATCTCTTCTCTGACTTCGATGACATTACGCAGCATTTAGCAAACAACAATGATCCAACAATCCAATCAATTCCCGATACACAAAATCAAGCCCCACCCACCCCCTTAATTTTTTTCTTGTTTAAGAGGCGTTTCATTCAATATACGTCACTATAGGGAAGAAAAGACGATCGCAACTCAGTTTCATGGTGACTTTAAGAGGAGCACTGGCATGGTCTAATACTTGCATATTAACTATTAAATATTAAAGCCTTATAAACAGTCACTAACATGAACTATAATAAGAATCTAACTGATGCTAAATGATGTGTTTACTAACTCCCTGCGGTAGTGTCTGATAGTTTGCAGTATGAGTCCAGATGTCAGTACACACACACACACACACGGTTCCTGGTGAGACTAATCCTTCAGTGAGACACACAACATGAGGGATGAGGCCACCCAGAGCCTCTCTACACTCTTCTACAAATCATCAGGTTTTTCTCTTCTTCCTACCATTTCACAAGCCTTGTGAGCTCTTTAACAACAGTTTTGAGGTTTGAACTCACTCAGTTTAAAATATATTCATATATTTATTTATTTTTTTGCACATGATCATAAAAAACAATGACGTGAATGTATACAAACAAAATATATAAATATCACATAAAGGCCCTGTATTTGGATTCCCTCACCTCCAAAATCCCAACACTGCATCAACAGGACTGCTTATATCAGCCAGATCAAATATTCTGTCAGTTAAGAAATTCTATACATTTCCTTTCTAAATAACATCCAACCTTTTCTGTATTTTACAACTGTAATATATTATTAAAATATACCCAGGGTATTTATGCTAGGAAGATTCAAAAACATCCAATTTTTTTTGCATGAATGGAAGCCTGCCAGCACGGACTCTTATCATAAATATTTCTGCATATCTAAAGTGACTTTGGCCGTGTGCTATAGTTATGGCAGGTATGTAATGATGCATGCCTGAACTAGTTTTGGTTGAGTGATGACATGCCATTTCTGTAATATTCACACACCTACACATGACTGAATACACAATCTCACCCAGTCTGTAAACATCAGCAACTGTCCCCCTTATTGCTTTAGGTGGTTCGGTCAATAAAGGCCAGGTGGGAGATGCAGATGTTAAATGGCTAGAGGTAATATATCGACTTCATTCTGTCCTGAAATGGCATTTTGATGGCGCACATCCATGCCATGGTCCCAGGATGGGGAGCATTGGGAGATATACACACACAGGTTTTTGGGCCCCATTTCCAGCAGTGAAACTTCTCCCAATCCCAGTAGCCCGATGTCAGCTTATTAAAGGGGGGGTGACCAGCCCTCTAGGCACAAGAATATATGAATAAATTTATTACACTAATGCAATGACCTTAAAACTGCAAGAGGCATTCACACTTTCAACCATCTATTGATGTGGTTATAAGTTGAAGAAAATGAAAGGAAAAAATCATTCCAGTAAAAATGCATAACCTCACAATCACCTGGAGAAACTGTACACACATTCTATCCTACAAAGGATTGGGGGATGTTCTTAAAATGCAGGAACAAAGAGAGTCATGCAATGAGAGTGAACATAGAGGAGAGAGACTGCAACAACCATTGCATTTATTTTACCAAGCACTTTTGCATTTATGCTGAAATGTGAGGAAAAAAAACGCTAAACACTATTAATCCAATTTTATTATAAGATGTTCTATTCTAAATAAACAAATGGTTTTGGTTTTCACAATTTTTGTAGTTTCCATAGATATAGCTATGGTTAGTGGTTTTCAAAAACTCTACAATCTGAACAACAACAGCAACATTGATCAACACGGTTGATCAATTTAATGCTGAATAAAAGTATTAACTTCTTACTAAAAAAAATCTTACTGACCCTAAATGTTTGAATGGTAGTGTCAATTTTAAAATTCTCTAATATCTCATAAATCAACTGATGAGATAACAATATCTAGCAGTGTCTTACCAACTATTCAGATCAACCTTACACTAACCCTAACCCTAATTAGGATCCCCAAGACACCCTAGCATGAAGGCGACCCATTTTGCATGGGTAAACAGTAACACCACTCATATTTTCTTCAGAAAGTGTAAACGTCAATCACAACTTTATGCTGATAATGTGATCAACATTACTGAGAATGAGTACTAGTGGAATCAGAAACAATAAAGGACAATGAACTAATGGAACGGTGGGGTTTCCTTACCTATCACACACACACAGACTGCATTCCATCAACGACGATAATGTGCTCGACAGACTGTCTAATACCTATGAATGTTTTACCATTATACGCACAGCCACACACACGAATATGAACCACCCACTCCACTCGATCCGCTCATTAGGGCTTTGCTGAGCCTCTGGCCTTCGAGAACGACTAGAGTCTCATCAGACAGCAAATTAGACTCATCCATTCGTCTGTGCAAGAGAGACTTCCTGCGGGGACACAAGTCAATTGTCCCATCACCACGCGCACACACAAGCAAAATGTTCCTACTCTCTGAATTATTGATGGATGTCAGTCAGTGTGTCTGACCACATTTAAGTGTTTCCACGGGGGGTCCAAAAGCAATCAAAACACACATGCACACGCACGAGCACAGCTGGTCGTTTCGCTATCTTCTGTCGTCTTTTGTTATGACCCCACGCCACTCGTTGCTATTGATGTTCGCTAGTAGGATACAAAATTAAACTTGTATTTGACATGTGCTTCACTATGCCATCTTAATCTAATAAGATAATCATGCACGCGCACATGATTATGCACATTATACACTGCCTACTGTATTTTTAAAGATAGTATGTCTGTAGTAAGCACTATGCGATGATACATGTAGTACACTAGATTGTTGTCAAATGACCTCATTACACTGCATGTGAGTGTGTCCAATTATCATCTTGGAAATAAAATAATCATTTTATTTTCTTTCTTTCTTTTTTTTTAGACAAAAGTCTTGAAGGAATGCACTTATTTAAGTACAGGTTTAACAGCATTAAAAGAAAATAATTTTGATACATCCCTCAACCAAAATTGTGGTTGCATTAAGGCACTTGCAATGGAAGAATACAGGCAGTAAATATTAAAATACATACTGATTAAAAACCCAAGTACGGTATAGCAACAATATTTTTCATAGTAGGCCATCTAGATATTGATTTCCAACAGAAATGTCTAGCAATGTATGTTTATGCTGAATTATAATTCATTATGTGTAGTGATTTATGTTACATGCTTCAGAACTTCCGTTAAGGGAACATAGCAAGCATCAATGCTCCCTGGTTTACAATGTGCAATGTGGGACTTTTTATAGAGTGAACGTTTCAGTGCACTAGAAGGATTTTGCGATTTAGACAGCCCTTAAAATGGCCGACTCCCCGGTCTAGTGCCTTGACTACTGAACTAGGGAGCTTATTGAGACACACCCAAGGTCTTAGAAAGTTACAGGCAGATGAGTTTGATCAAGGTTGGAACTAAACTCTGTAGGAAAGTGGACCTCGAGGACCAGAGTTGAGAAACTTGGTGAATACGGTGCAGTATTCCATTCCAAACACAACCAGAAAGAATTTCTACATTTTAATTTATTGTTTTTAAATCCAAATGTTTCAAGCATGCTAAATACTTTTCACATGGCCTCATCACGCTGCATGTGTATAATCCAGTCATCATCTTATAAGAAAATAAAAATGGTTCTGTTGTGTTCTTTTAATGCAGTTTTGTGTACAAATTGCCAAACTTTTGTCAGTCCAATCAAAAAATAGTCATAAAAAGGTATTTGAGTATAAAAGGTCATATAAGTAAAACTCTCCTATTGCATTTAACCCTGACTTTTTAGCACTTTCGCAAACTGATTTTCGAAACTGGTCACTTCATGGGCTGAAAAATTTTGCGCATATGTTTGATGAAGACTCTAAGTCTGTTAAATCCTTTACTGCTATTTGTGTTGAATATCAAATTCCTAGAACAGATTTTTTTTAAATATTTGCAGGTTCGTCACATTATTACATCTCTACATAAAAAGGGACAACTTAGATTATATCCTACAGAGTTGGGAAAAATTATTATTTCTGCTACTTTGGTTAAGGGGAAGATCTCTCATTTGTATAAAATTCTGTTAGAAAGCTCCCCAAATTCTTTTTTTTTCTCTGAGAACAAATTGGGAATTAGAGTTTAAAAGAAAATTCAGCGAAAAAGAATGGTCAACTTTGTGTATTAATTTGACTTTACCCCTGAGTGTGAACATTAAAGTTAAAGAAACTAATTATAAATTTCTGTATAAATACTATATAACTCCAGTGAAGCTTAATACATTTAATGACACAAACTCTCCTATGTGTAGAAAATGTGGAATTGAATTAGGAACATTCATGCATTTATTTTGGTATTGTAAAGTTATTTTTTATTTTTGGGAGAAGATTCATAAAGCAATTCAAGATATGTGTAATTGTACTTTTGAACTATGCCCTATGTTATATTTATTGAATTATGATATTGAAAATAAGTTTCCTTTTACAAAAAAATGTGTGTTTACAATGTTTTCTTATTTTGCAAAAAAATGCATACTTACTGCATGGATTTCCCAGTCAGGACCCACACTGGGTCAATGGCTGGATCAGATAATAGATTTGTTGCCCATTGAAGAAATTACAAGTAAACAGCATTCAAGACTTCAAGAGTTCCAAACCACATGGGCTTTAGTATTAAATTATATAGAGACTATACAATTATCAATTTAAATGGAATAATGGATAACCCACAGACTGTGTAGATTCTTCTTCTTTTTTTTTTTTTTTTTTTTGTTGTTGTTGTTGTTGTTGTGTCTTGTCGATATATTTAGCGATGTCCTTCTTGGTGTTTGTGATTGTGTGTAATGTGTTAAATTGTTAAATTGTGAATAAAAAAATAATAATAATAATAATAAAAAAAATAGTCATAAAAGACACAGTGGCTGAATTTGGAAGAGCATACTATAATACTACTAGATATGGCAGAAATAGTAGGAGAAGTTTGCTAGTGTTCTATATCTACAGCACTCTATGTAGAATACTGCACATTTTATCAAATGTAGTAGGCCTTCCAAGTATTCAATGCATATAGAAAATGCACATACTGCTCAGTTGAAATAAATACTGCATACTGCACAAATAATATGACTAGAGAAAAATAGTAAGAGCCTCTCTCGCTCTGAGCTGCAAACAACGTGGGCAGGAGTCCCAGCAGTAAGGTTCATGCTCAAGGTTAAAATTAATACAGCTCCATCCACCTTTTTTCCAAATCCAAATGTCCCCGCATTCTTACATACAGTGCCATATGTTTATATTTCCTCTCTTATGTCTGCACCAAAACCAACGCCACCATATAAATGACAGCTGCATGATCCAGCTTGCTGCCTTCTTCAATAGTTACCCAATCCTAAACCTCAGTGAGATCCTGCACAGGTAACATACACCGTTACCTGTCAATCTGTTTGGCCAAATGGTCCTCAATAGTCCCACATGGATTATGATTGACATTTGATATTTTTATATAAGTAAGATATGTTTAATCGGGTTGGCAAAATGACCTGGTGTAGATTTTATCCTCTGAAAGGAAAGCACGCAAGCATATTAAATGTAGTAACACACATTCTGAGAGAGCCAAATCTAAGGAAACACCTGTGAGGGTGTTGAATCATGTCAAATTGAGAGGATGGTTCCTTTACTTCTAAGTGTGATTCACAACAAACACAAACTTCTAGTGGAATTTAAAAGACATTTAGAGAGAATTATTTAAACTCCAGACTAACTGATTTGCTCCCTCACAAATTTTGAGAAATGCAGCCATAAGATCTTGAACTGAATTAGCCACACCTGGTTGCCAACCGTTCCGTATACTAAGGAATCGTCCCATATTTGACACATAAAAGTCTTGTTCCGTATTGAACTGATACGGAACGCACTTTGTTCCGTATTTTTGAGAATCAATTCAGTGCAAATCCATGACAGACGCATAGCTTCTAATATATGTCAGACAGACTATGAATGAACAAAGACCTGCTATAATGCCAAATTCGGGGCCTTGGCGCCCCCTTGGCGGGCTCTGACGTGTAATGGCGTAGAGTTGTCTCATTGGTCGCACGTCAGAGGTGCCCGCGCCATTGGATGTGCAGTTGCCGCAGCGCAGCCTATGAGTGAGCCAGACGCTCAATGTGCTAGCTGTCCATATAGACTATACACGGCTGTGTTTTAATAGGCTTCAGTAAATCCTATTGAGTTTCCTATTGAGGAAAATGAGTTTCCGAAGACATTTGTAGGCTGTGATAAGAAAAATGTAAAATATTTTTTTTTGCACTGGAAAGAACATTCTAGAAGTCTAATTCTATTGAATAAGTTTGCACAAGGCTACAGAAAACTGTTGTGTTTATTTTTCTTCAAATGCAGTCTAAGCCGATGAGTTTTGAATGTTATATGGTGTATTTGTTTAAGTTAAAAATAAAATGTATCATAAACTAAACAAATCCATGGTTCATTGTTGGCAAAATGATCATGATAGCCTTTATATATCTATGTGGTTCAGTCTTGTTGATTAGGCCTACTTTGCTACTCTATAAATATATAGGCCTAGTAAGCTGCATTATAATATGCTATAATGTATGAATTTCAGGGGTTATTTTAAAAAACTAAAATTCCGTGGGGGCATGTCACGGAAGAACCCCCCGTTCCTTATTTCCATTTCAGAAAGTTGGAACCCCTAGAAACCCTAGCCACACCTCACTCGAACATGAGATGAAGTGTTCTTCCACTCCATCCATCCATTTATCGGTGCATTCAAGTCACGTCAGAAAAGCTCGCATTTACGCCACCATCAAGCTGTAATTTGTTGTGAATTAATTTACAATACAACTAGGTAACTTGCAAGTACAAAATATGACAGCATTGCATAATTACGATAGAATATATAACGATTCAGCACCATGGTTTACAGCACCATGAATTGGATTAAAAACATGGCAAAAACATGCCTGATGCGCATTTTTTATTCATTTTTAGATACATTTTTTGTCAAAATGTTATTTGAACGCACATGACGTCGTAATTACGACTTCTCAATGTGTAAATGCAAACTTTTTCCAGGTGGACTTGAACACACCATCTATCTAACATTTTAGTTCATTTCAATTCAAATTCAATTAAATTTTTTCTGAATCCAGTTTGCTATCTCAAATTTAGAATTCTCTGTTGACTTCTGAATGGCGCACAACACTGATGTGTCATTATGGAAAATTTACAGCCAGTTCTCTTTCGTCCATCCTCGACACATGTGTAATAAAATAAAGACTAGGTCAGTTACATTCCCAGCCATAACGTGCCACTTTTAAAACATAAAATGTCATGAAAGCGCACTACGTACGTACCACTCTTTAATAGAAAGCAGCATGTAGTTCATGTACTAATGTGGTATCAAGGGGGCTGAGCGGGCTGAATTATTGATTCCTCTTTTCTGCAAGGCATGTTTTCCTCTGTGGTGGACCTTCAACAATTTTAGTCTAAAGCCAGCCAGATCAAATATGCTAGAAAGCAACCATTAAGGGGGGTCTATAAATGAGGCATAGGGGATTTGCCTGTCAAGAAAAGGACAGGTGTTTGGACCTATCCAAACCTCGAAAACAACAGCAGTCATACCCATAACAGCCCCACGGCTGCTGTGACGACAGCAAGTCATCGGTAAAGAGTAAAGTAGCAATTACTGGATACCATTCAGTGCCCAGAGCTTAACAGCAGCAGCATAAACACTTCCTCTGAAGGTGTATTGGCTCTGAGCCCTCATGTCTTAAAGGAAGAGGCCTAATCAGGATCATCATGTATCGCTATGGGTCATGCCAACAGATTTTTTTTTCAGAGGTTTTGAACGCAGGCCAGTAAAGTCAGAATGGTGTAAACGGACTAACCGGAATGAAGTCTACACTTCGGCTTGCGATGAGCAATTATCTAGTCTCAGACATGCCGGTGTTGTCTGTAATCTTGATGAAAGGAAAACAATTATGGAACGACGCAGAAAATTGGAGAGCCGAGACATGTTTTGCTCTTCACGAGGCCAAGTTCGTTCCCTCATGGCGTCATTTTCGGCTATCTCTAACAGGGAATGTCAATTAGCTAAACACGTGACAAGTTCTAGCAGGAATGATTTGAGTTAAATATTCGAAATCTTTCCACCTAGCAATTACCGGAACAATAAGTAGGTGAGCGATTTTCAGGATAAAATTACAATATCGTGGATGCACAAAAACAACATGGATGTGTTGTCTTGTGTGCCACAGTCTCCCTGATGTTTACAGTAGAGCATATGCCTTTTGTTCTCGTCTCCATTCCCTAGAATGCTTCGCTCCCGAGAGGACGGAGGAGTCACCCAAGGCTCGGCTTTGCTCTATTCCAGCCAAGGATCTCTAAGATCGGGTAACACCTCAGCCCCATAGGGGGTCCCCGGGGTAAGCTGTGTTTTCAGTTCATGTCAACCCGACAGAGTGTCAGCCAGCCCTTAGAGTGGAAAAAGAGCTGGAAACACAGACGATGACACGGGTCACTATGGGAATAGAGTAGTATGATAAAGCGTAATATGCAAGTAGTTGATAAAAAGGGTCTTCAAACAATCTTAAAACAAAAATAAAAAATTATGTCTTTAAACTTAATTTTTTTTATACAAGCATTTGGCTATCATAGGCTGGGTTTCCATCCACATATGTTCTGCAATATGTGAGATATCAACAACCACAAAAAAGAATGACTACTTTAGGGCCCTATAAAATCCGTTTTATTTTTTCCCAAATTCCGTTTTTTCCGTTTTAATTTTTGCAAATTCCGTTTTTTCCATTTTAATTTTTGGGAATTCAGTTTTTTTTACCCTTTACTGTTATTTTAGTTGTAAAAAAGAGTGTGTTAATGTTAATGATTAAAATGTACACAAATAAAATAGGCATTTACTCTTAAAATGACAAATAGGCTACTGCATGATGCAACATAACACTGCACTCTAAGAACTTCAAGTAACAACAAAATATGGTTATGAGCTTTAAACTGTCCTGTAAAATAAATTATATTAGTTTATATAAGTTAAAATAAAAGTCACACTCTAGCTGCGTCCTAATGTGCATACTATCCATCCTAAATAGTATGTGACATTAGTAATTGTCAATACTATTTCGGGCATAGTATGCACTTGGGACGCAGCTTCTGTCTGTCTCTCGCGCACTGTCGAGTGCGCTCACGGACACCCTCGAGCTGCGAGTTTAGGATCACATACTATTTAGGATGGATAGTATGCACATTGGGACGCAGCTTCGGTCTCTCTCGCGCTCTCCTCTCTCGGACACACTCGGTCTCTCTCTCGCGCTCTCGACTCGGACACACACACACTCGGTCCGGCACCTCATAGACAGACGTGCACGGGGGGGATTTTGTGTGTGTGCGTGCGAGTTTCTTAACTTTTTCGCCGACGAAAGCAGACCCGTGGAGAGCCGCTTCGCCATGCTTTCAGTGGAAACGCGGCTATTGTTTTGATGCCGTCATGAGCTGAAATGACAATTGTGTCGCCCAGATTTGCTTCCCCGTCTGCATTTTCCCCAGACATACGTTTTCTCCCACACAAAAACCGAATTTCATTCCAAATATGTAAAATTCCGCGATATTCCGCGTTAACACTAGATTCCGCGTTAATTGGCCAATTCCGCGATTCTGTGATCGCGGAAATTATAGGGCCCTCACCTTTAGCCAGTTGCTAAATAAACTATTGAAAATTGCCCATGGAGGAACAATACAGAAAAACAACAACATGTTGGCGTTTTGTCAATAGCTAATTTTTTTAATTTAATTATTCTGAGCATTTTGTTTTGTAAACGAGCCACAGTTTAATGAAGAGTTCGCAAATAAATTTTTGTTGAAAGATAAAGCCGCCAACTGTATTTGAACTGACAGCAGCTGCAACTCAAACTGTAAGTAATTGATTTAATCGGTTTAATATGGATAATGTTGTTAAAACACTCACTCACATTTTACTAACAAGCCTTAAAGGAGCCGCTCCTTAAAAACACAATTTCAGACAGATGGTCCGAATGAAGGTTGAAAATAAATACCATGACCCGTTTAAGAAATATCAAAAATATCCATCAAAATTATGTGATTTTAAAGCAACACTATGTAACATTTTTTACCTTAAAATAATGTTTCCAAAATCTTATCAGTGGTTCATCAAGTCGTAACAGGGTGAAAGGCACTTCTGCCATCGCCTGACGGAGTCTGTATCACTTTTACTGGCACTATGTAACTTCGGGGTTCGGGTAGTAACCCGACAACAAAAAGAACTACAAAATGCGACTGCTTTATGGCAATCGCTACAATAGTCATTTCGTTTTTCTTCGTTTGTCTGTGGACATTGCTCATTCTAAAGCCGGTGCTGGATAAACAGCGAGCTTGCGTGCGACGGTAGGCTAAATTATTTACGACAGCGGTAATGGAAAATTTCATTTCCAACCAGTAGGGCGACCGAAGAGGAAAAGTTACATGGTGTTGCTTTAAGTCATGTGACTGAATAATTTGCTCAGATTATTTGCTACTATGAGCTCACAGAACTGTCGGTTTGGTTGTCTTGAACAAGGAAATGCTGCTTAATTGACAAATTGAATATAGGCTACAGTACTTGGAGGAAAACAAAGCATTTGATGAGTAATACAATATGCCAGTAATATATTCAATAAGGCTTCCCACTTCTGAACTTTGAATACATGCATGCCAGGAAAAACTTTTTGGGAAATAAAGTAGTTTGAGGCAACCTGCACCACCAGCATAACACAAACAATTCCTCATACATCCTCAGGTGACCTATATAGGGCTTTGTAAGGTTTTAGTGTCCATGGCAGATGCTGCTCCACCACACTTTCTAACCCAGGTGCAAATCACCTGTCCCCGGAGACTGCACTGCCCGAAAAAGTAGAACTACAGTCTTGTTTGATAGGCTGGTGGCTCTGACCAGCAATAAACACACCAGTGTGCTGGTGGATCTCACCACAGGTACACGGACAGAGATCTCCTTTCATTAGAGGGTCAGTGGGTGGGCTACAGGAATGTATCCACTGACTGTCTCCTCTATTTATGAGGCAATATGGAGAAAGAAGCTGTAGCCGTAGCCCTATAGGTGATGAACTACTTATTGCTGCTCAAATCCTTCTCTGAATTATTTGGAAAGCAACTACAAAATCATAGTGCTTTTTAGGTGCCACAGCCTGTTTAAAAACAACTTCCTGAGCTTTTTCTTATTAGGAGGTTTGTTTGTGTCGCTTTAAATGCGTATTTAACCATGGTTAAGTGTACCCATTAAGCCCATGTACCCTTTAAGCCATCTTTCAACACTGAAGTCAAATAAAAAAAAGAAATAATATTTTATTCTGCTCATTATTTTAACCAATCCAGTGATTTGTTACTTCCCTGGAATTTTTTTATTGCATACCAATCACAGACATTTGGCAATGTTGAGTTAGCCCCAGACATGTGCATGCTGTCTCAGGGGACCTCACACAAAGTCACCCCAAAACTTTGGTGTTTCGGGACCCTTCAGAAATCAACACATTTCTGCAATTTTCAGCTATTTCTTTGGTAACTACATTGATATTATGTCAAATAAGAGATAGATGTATTGCTTTGTGTGTATGAACAAATAGTACTTTATCATTTTATATAATTTTTCTTCAAATGGAAATGATTTTCTAGGTCAAACCATTAGCCTTACAGAAGCTAGACTGCCAAAGATTTAAGCATGTGAACTGCAAACAATAAATGTTGTGTGATTCATTTTAAATTAATTTACAAATAAATACATCATAAATGGTTTTGTAGAGAAGATTAATTTCATAAAATTAACTTGTTTTAAAGATGGGCTTAAATGGTACAGTGCCACAAAAAGCATGCAAACTATAGCCAACACAAGCTATCCTTGAATGAAAAAAACGTAACATTTCTCAATGTGGGCACACTGAACATTACTATGATAACTTAGTCCACACAGTATATTTAAGCTCCGTGCATATGTATTTGTAAACATATCTTACATTTTTAAAGGAAAACATTGTCTTTTTTCACCATTACTCAATGTGGAACCTTTTAAGCCCACCTTACAGTATGTGTTTCAATGAGGAATCCCTCTAATTGCAAACTTTAATACATTTTCTGAAAGTGCTTAATGGTAACATTTCTTTGTGTGCTTTTACCTTACTAAATTTTAACCTTACTTTACAACTTTATTTAGATATAGCCTACAAATTACACACATTCATTGAAATGAGACAGAGCAGTTTTGTCCTAAAGTCTATGTCCTATGTTTATGTAACCTGACTCCGCCAGATGGATTTGCTCCGCATATCCATCTGGAAACCTTCCGTTGAAGTAGTTTTGGTAAGGGGCGAAAATACTGGTTAGCTGATTGGCCTATGTTGGTGATAGACGGGCCAAATCAACCAATCAGATCAACGAAGCATATGACGTACTAACAGAGCTACGACGAAAACACAACCACAAGCCAGGCTACTCTTGCTGCTGCAGGTAAAGGCTCGTTAGCTCAGCAAATAAGCAACATGTCGGCAAAGGATATTTGCCGTTTATGTAACTACAATTTACAAATAACTGAAGCCGCCATGTTCTTTAGACTGAACTGTCGCGCTTCTCGTTGCGTCACACCTCAACCCGCCTCAAAGCCAACGCTGATTGGACGTTCGTTTGGTGAACTGCTCCCAAATTTTCTTTAACGGAAAGTATCCAGACTGATCTGCGAGTGAAACCTTGAAAGCTCGCGAGATCAGGATGGTCTCACGAGGCTAATGTTTATGTATAACCGGTCATAATTCGGAAGCCAAGCCGAGTTAAGGCTTGAGATTCCGGGCTCCGATACCGCCACTTCCTGTCCAGCTTTGACCGGGCAAAACTCGGGACCCAAGCCGAGGGGTCACCTAGTGGGCCCCCTATGCCGAGAGTATTGAGCCTTAACTCGGCTTTATTCCTGAGATATGGTCACTTTCTGTGGAACTTTGATCGGGCATAACTCCAGAGTAAAGCCGACCTAAGGCTGCATACTAGTCCCGGTGTGGGGGGCGCACTAGGAGACCCCCCGAAACCCCAGAGTCTGGAGCCCCAACTCGGCTTCCTACCCGAGATACACCCGGTTAAACTTCCACCTTTGACCACGTATAACTCGGGAGCCAAGCCGACTTAAGGCTTCAGACTCCTGGTCTGGCGGGGCCCACTAGGAGGCCCCAAGCCCAGAGTATGGAGCCTCAACTCGGCTTGGCTCCTGAAATACACCCGGTCAAACTTCCAGCTTGACTCCAGCTACAACTCCAGTCAAGCTGACTTAAGGCTCAAAACCACCGGCCATTGACACCTACCCTTCCCACTCAGGGCTCTAATCAAACATTAGCAAAAGGATTTTGTTAAAGGTTCTCTAAGCGATCCTGGGTGACATCACTTCTTGTTGACGTTCGAACTATTGTCAAACAAAACGGAGGCTAGCTAGACACTCCCTCCTCCTCATCCGCGCACTAACCCCTCAAACCCACCCCCAAACCATTCTTGTCGGTTATTGGCTGGAACAGTTTGTTATGTTTCGTAGAGCGGGTCGCTAGAGTTTGTTTTTGTAGCCGTTTGTGGAGCCTGGGGTGTCTGCAGAGATCGCGTTTTTTTACAGTGTGTTCAGGGGACAGGCAGCTAGCGGATAGTGAGGAGATGTTTGCTGTATGTGACAAAAAATGTTTTGGCCTTAAAAACGCGTGACATCGCTTAGAGCACCTTTAATGCTTCTCTGTCACTGAATAAATATATTGATGTTTTACTTTAAAATCAATTAATTTTTATATTGTGTGAATCAATGATGATGTGGGCTTATTTGAAACACATGCAGGCTTAAATGGTGCCAAAGTAACAATCAAACCCATGCCAGACTTCTGACTTTATTCCTACATTATCCTAATTTTATATTCTAAAATGTACATGAACTAATTAATACATTTTCAAATGAGAGATAAATCTTGCATTTTAACAAATTATTTTTATAAACCATGTCAATATCTATGAAAAAAACTAGACTTAGATTTTGGTGGGCTTAATAGGTAGCCTACACTTACATCACAACAGAAACCATAGGCTACTGTAAAGACTTGGCTACAAACAAACAAACAAACAAACAAACAATAAATAAAATCATTCACAGTTGCTGATGAAAAATATAGGCTACAGTTACTACAAAACATTTAAGCGGCAAAACGAAGTCCAACAGTAGCCTACAGCTAAAATGGGTCACAAAACAAGCCATAAAACAGCGTTCCGGGTTAATGAATCTTCAGCGTCACGGCAAAAGAAATTATATCTTACCTGTGTTTTGAATGTGAATTCATTATCTCTAATGAATTTGATTGAATAGCAATATATTGTACCCCAACATAATGGCAAGAAACGCATTTCTATTTTGTTATCCTAACGTTTTACACCAAGAAAAACAACGTAACCTACAAAGCGACCAGAGTAATCAGATTCACGAACACTTATCACCCGTTCAGCTGTTCATTTTGAAAGACTCTTAAGAGCGATTCGTTAGTTTGAATCTTCTGATTAATATTTTACTAAATCAGAACGGTTACTGAATCAACATTTGACTCACTTTCTGAACATAATTATTTGCTGTTATGACAATCAAAATTAAACAACTATAGGGTCTATAGGGTGAAAGGGTGGATGGGAGCTCAAAAGGGTCATATGCTGACCTCATATGACCTTTCAGTGATGGAAAAATATTATAAATCTTGTAATTGTATGTAATTGGCATAATGTATATTGTATAATTAACATGGGTTTAATAAATAATATGAAAAAAACTTGACTGTATATTGTTTGCACTTTTTTTTAAATCCACAAACGAAATTTTAAGTGCCTAAAAAACTTTACTTCTTTAAAAAAAAAGTAGTAGGCTAAGAATTGTAGTAAGTCAAACAACTTTGTAAAATTTCAATCAAAACATTTTCAAATGTTTCTTTTTTCAGAAGGAACCAAAAATAAAATTATGTCAGAAACACGTACTACGGAGCTCCGTACGTTAATGGAGCGTTTCATAGTGTTTGAACTTGGACTCGAATATAAAGAAATGCAGTCAAGGAGTTCAGTGAAGTTGGCAATATTCAAATAGGCTATTCGAACTTCCCGGATCAATATTCTTGAGCTAAACGTTGTTAAAACACAAATGACACCTATTTACAATCACAGTAACGGTTACTGAGTAACCTAGACAACGAGCTACAACCCAATTCTCCTCAAAACGAGCTTTATAATATAGGCTAAATGGATCTTTATGTGCAGGCGGCTGAGAGTCAAGTGCTAGAGGTCCATCTGCAAAGTGCAATATTGCCTAAAAAACGACTACAGCATCAACTCATATTCAAAAATACAAAAATAGTCATTAACTTTAATGTTACAAACTCTAGTGCCACCCAATTCAGCTTACACATCAATGGTGACCCACTGGTCATACTACACTGCTTTTGCACATTTTATATTATGAAAAATATTCAAAACTTCACTGTAACACACCAAATTTAGTTCACACATCACTGCTCTAATATTGGTTATACAACACTTAGTTACATTTACAGGTATGCATTTGGAAGACACTAATATCCAAAGGTACACATTTACATTCTGAGTTCTTGCTTTTCCCTGGGAATCAAAGGTCATGGGACCTTGGCATTGCAAGCGCTCTACTGTTTGAGCTACAGGAAAGCTAGTATGGGAAGTAATTGCACATAAAAAATAAGTAGGCCTAGTATTTACACAAATTATATTGCTACTGTGCGCAGCTAACATAATAGTTGCAATCATAGCTTATGCATTATATTTGCTTACTGAATTTCAATGGCGTATAACAGTGTGAAGTTATTGATTTTATTTCATAATAAAAAATCATAACAATTATATGCATTTTTTTTTATCAAACTAAGTATTGTAGTATAACCAGCAGGAGAGCAGTGATGTGTGAACTAAATTTGGCGACAGTAGCTACAGTGTGTCAGTGAAGCTATAGAATATGTTTAATAATATAAAATGTGCAGAAGGGTTCGGGGATTTGCACTTTGCAGACGGTCCCTTATTTGGACTAGTCTCTCAATCGGCTGTTTAGAGATACATTTAGATTATAAAGCTCGTTTTTAGGAGAATTAGCTCGTTGTCTAGGTTACTGTGATTGTAAAAAGGTGTCGTTTGTGTTTTAACAACGTTTAGCTCAAGAATATTTATCCGGGAAGTTCGAATAGCCTATTTGAATATTGCCAACTTCACTGAACTCCTTGACTGCATTTCTTTATATTCGAGTCCAAGTTCAAACACTATGGCTACGTTCACACTGCAGGCTGAAACGACCCAATTCCGATTTTTTTGCCCCTATGCGACCTGTATCCGATCTTTTCATGACAGTCTGAACGACACAGATCCGATCTTTTCAAATGCGACCCAGGCCACTTGGGTATGTGGTCCAAATCCGATACGTATCCGATCTTTTGAAATGCGACCTCAATCTGAACGGCCAGGTCGCATGTATCCGACCCGCACGCCGTTGATATGCGACAAACGTCATAATTCTGCGTTGAAGTAGGCAGGAATGAGAAGATAAACAAGTTAGCTATCGTACGATAGCACCGATAGCACGCACCTGTCAATACACTCCAACGCGTTGCACTGTTATGGTCCGCCGCAGACGTGTCTCTTCCCGTGAGTTAATCGAAGGCGCTCAAACGCTCTCCTCCTTCTTAATTTTCTTCTTATAACGAAAAGATTGTAATTGTGCTGGCTCTGTTGGGAAAATAACTTTAATATTGCTAAACGAGCTCCACTGTTGACATTCATGTTTAGGTACTTCCGCAAACAGCAAGTGACGTCGTTGACCGTTGAGTACTCTTCTGCGCATGCGGGTCACTTCTGGGTCATTTCACGTTCACACAGGAGATCACTAAAGGTCGCATTTAATTGGAAATGTGAACGGCCTTGCAAAAAAATCGGATTTTTTCAAAAAATCGGAATTGAGCATTAAGCCCTGCAGTGTGAACGTATGAAACGCTCCATTAACGTACGGAGCTCTGAAGCACTGCCAGCGGGACATTAAAGAGGAAGTGTCTGTCCGAGCTCACAACAGGTTTTGCGTGGGAACGCAAATATCTTTGCGAGGGAACGCAAAACTTTTGCGTGGGAACGCAAATAAATTTGCGAGGGAACGCAAAACTTTTGCGTGGGAACGCAAATATCTTTGCGAGGGAACGCAAAAGTTTTGCGAGGGAACGCAAAAGTTTTGCGAGGGAACGCAAAGTTTCTCGGGGGAACGCAAAAGTTTTGCGAGGGAACGCAAAAGATAAAAAAAAAAAAAATTCTCCCATCCTAAATTTTTTTCCACCACCACGTCCCTTTAGGGGCTCCGTACATTCTCATAGTAGCCTATGATAGCAATTCTTTCTATTGCGTCTCACACTACAAAAAGACACATTACTTAATATCCGAGTCAAGACAGAGTCAATTAGTTTGGTAAAATATATATTTTATTTTATTCTTCATACAAAGCAAAAGTATGAATGTTCAGTATTTAATTATCTAGAAACATCTGTTTCTGTTTTCTCTTTCATGGTGTAAAATTAATGTTTGATACCACAAAATACTTGGTTTACATGTCTTCCTCATCATTTGTACATAAAGCTCATTTCTAGTCTATTTATTTCTGTTATACTCAGAGTAAGACAAACATTTTTTAACATCTGGATATCTCTATGAAGTTGAATAAAACTCAACCATTAAACAGATGCATCAGCACACACTGCCTGACCATGAGCGAAGATATGAAACTTTGCTCAAAACAACTTTTGACAGATCAGAATTCATATGCAGTTCACATGTAATCAGTGACAAACTTTACCCAGAAAATGCTTTGACATCTTGGGACAGTTGTTTCTGAACCACACACAAAAAATTGCACTGGTAAAAATCACAGGAGGCCCCATGGGTGAGCATTTGATGACAATTTGCTCTACCCTATTCAGTATCCAGTTCCATAATCCAACTGATTTGCTTTTAAATAAAATGTAAATGCAAAAAACAAGCTTTGATGATTTGATTACAGTTGGAGGAGAAATTTCACATTGTTTCTCTTTTGACTCCTCAGAGCATTTGATTACTTGATGAATTGAATAGGAAAAATGCCCTAGGAAATTGTCCTCAGCTTCCACCGCTTAATTCAGACTTGAAGGCCAACAAGAATCGTATGGCTGTGTTCTCACAGCTGATAAATATTACAATCTCCTCTAAACGAAAGGAAGTTGGCTTATCATAGCACAGGTTCGAGGCACAGCATGTTGTAAAACAAAACAAAAATCAGTGAGCTGATACAGAACGCTTTCATTTTGTTTGTTTTCTTTTCAAATGCGTCCATCCAAAAACAAACAATTAGACAAACATCTCCCTCTGAATTTCATTTTCCAGTATATTAAATAGGGGTGAAAAGGGGGAAGTTTCAGTACATTCGTGATGCAATATTCTGCCTTAAAACCTAGCGGTGACCTCACCCCTTGAATTCTGGTCCAGGTATACCATCTCAGCCTGACGTTAAAGCTGAGGCGTAAAAAGTGAAATGTTGGCTCCATGCACCCTTCAAACCCTACACCTTAACCTGACATCGAGAGCTGGTCCTGAATCAGGTGCTCTAAATGAACAGTAACCAGAGCCGTACTAAAGCACAGTCATTCATCTTGCCTTCGAGACAGCCGCCATCTCAGCGGTCACGGGATGAATTTCACAGATAAAGAGCGACCGACTGTTTCCCCTCGCTTTCAAGTAGAAAGACAAACAAAAGCACATGGAGGCTTGCATGAGAAAAAGATGAACAATGAGGCATCTCAATGCAAGCTTGTTAAAATTTGGCAAGAAGAGGAGAACTGAGATGTAGTGGAAAACGCGTTTCGATGGGATGAATAAGAAACGTTACCCTTCACGTTATGGGGTTTATTTTCTAGTATGAGTCACATTTGCGTAAAGCTTCTTAATAAAAATGAGGGCCTGCCATCTATGAAGCGCATGACATGTCATTTGGCTCTTACTTTTTAAACAAATCCAGTTCTTTTCAATGCTATCTTGACCTTTGAACCTTTCAGACAGGGCAGCAAGCCATTTCTGAGGCTGGAGAAACCTAATCGATCCATTCAGATATGTTACGTGATTAACATAATGTCGACATGCTGCCTTGCTGTTGTCCAAGATACGATTTAGCCATCGATGGATTGGTCATTTATTACAAGAACCTGCGAGTGAAAGCCCAGCGGTTGACTCTAAACATGAATGACACTGTAAGTAGCAATTAGGGCTATTGATCGTCATGTTATTGAGTAAAGGGACACATTGAATCAGCTGTCTTGCTTATCAGCTGACCATAGTAGGACTTGGGCCAATATGGAGTGTAATGAAACACGAAATGCGGTCAGAGAGTGAAATATAGGTCATTACCCTCCGTCGCAAAGGTACATATTATGGACATTCAGAACTGAATGAATTGCAAATGTCGCTATTGGTTTGTAAATGCACGATACCCGTAACAAACTGTTTTTTTTTAGTTTGTCAAACCATTTTCTAATGGAAGCACCATTTAATTCATTGTGAATGGAAACACGCACAGCAAATCAAAAACGTGGAATGTCGGTGGTGAGACTAGAGTTGGGCCAGACGTTATGTACAATATGGTTAGGCAGCTTAGTGAATTAATTGCTTAGAAATTAAAAATAAATTATTATAAAATAGATTTCTGTACATTTTACATATATATAGCAATCATCTCAATGTGTTTTTGCCATTTCAAATACACAGAAAAAGAAAGAAAACAACGGGTCCTCCATTCACAGTTAATCCCAACCAAAGTTATGCCCAGTCATCTGGTAGAACTTCATGTTGAAAGGCCTGTAAAGTCTCGAAGTCTCTGCACGACCTCTGGGTCAATGTTTGGGTGGGTCCGCCCTTTGGTTTTACCCAGGCAATGGGGCTTGCTGCTGCCCTCAGCCTTTTTGAGACAAGGAAAGCCCTTGGTCTGGTTGAAGTAGAAGTGTTTGTCTGTGATGATCCTCTTGAGTCCTAAGAAGTCCTGCACGCGGCCCAGCTCTCCGGCCGGGTCGCTGATCAGCCGTTCTCCGCTCACGAACAGGATCTGGCTCATGGGGAAGAACTGCAGCCAGTTGTCCAGGTGTTTGGCGTAGATGCCGATCTGAATGGCGCTCCACGAGGTGTCGATCAACCCTGTAGTCCTGTTTTTGAATGTCAGGCTCTCAAAAGTAGGAATGTCAGGCTTCTTGGACAGTGTCTGCGTGTAGTCAGAGATGGCTCGTGTGACGGGGTCCCGGACCACCACGATCAGTTTGGTGTCGCGGGACAGGGCGTAGATCCGGGCCGGAGCCTCGCGGGTCACAAAGTAGCTTGGTGTTTTCTCCATGGTGATCTGGCCCTCCAGGGTCTTAGGCATCAGGTCCCTATGGAGAGAGAGAGAGGGTTACGAGTGAGGTCTAATGAAAACAAAACTTTGCATAATGCAATCAAAACAGATGGAGCATGTGGTGCTCCTCAATCAATGAACCAATTCAAGGCCATGATTCTGGGTCAAATATGATTAGCATCGGTTGCTAAACAAAACATGCATTCAAACGTCACAGATGCACAAACCATGTTAAATGGCATGGCTAATAGCGAAGGCTTTCTAATATAGTACAAAATCTTTCAGAAGCTTTGGAGAAATTTATTCAGCAGATCTTTTGCTTTGTTCTCTCTTAAACCATGTTCCTGATTATTCCTACAGCAATAGATCAACCAATATTGCATTTTTAAAACAAATATTTATACAGACTACAACAACAAAAAAAACATGTTTGATTATCAATCTGTCTCTACTTGGTGACCAGCAGACAGACAATCATCATCAAACAAGGTTACTAATTGGTACAAATTGGTTAATCCACTCAGTATATAGCCAGCTGTGCTTTAAAGCCCACTCTGAATCCGATTCCAATAGTGTTCTAATGTATGACCTCAGCGATGGTATTATACTGCTGACCACCCAGACCTAAACAATGATTTATACTTCGAAGGGGGCTAACGCAAATTACCATACACTACGCAAAGCAAAAACATTCCACGTGAAAGTTCTTCAGCCTTGTTTATAGAGAGAAAGCAGCTCTTAAGACATTACAGGGTGAAATGGATAGGGTACATGCATGACAGCAATCAAGGGACATTTTTAAATGAAAAGTGAACATGCATGTTAACGCCAAACAGGCTTGGGTTTCACAAGCCTACTCGATCAGGAAGAGTGGATTATACTAGAAGAGGCGATAACAGAGGACTTTGATGGACACATGGGGGTATGGATCCTATTTCATTGGCACACGCTCTCAGAAACCTTGATGTGTTAAAATGTGTGGAAACTGAAGAAAGTTCAGCTTCCGCTGACTCAAAATTCCAAGGCATAAAAGATATGTGATGAGAAACAAACAAAAGAAAATAGAGTAACAAACTTAATGGGTAGAGATAACTAAAGATAACAAAGTGTGAATTTCAGCCACAATTAGATGTCAAGAGACCCAGAATGAGCCTCTTTAGGGTATCGGTGTGCACAGAGATAAAGCTCTTGTTGGGCTGTTGTCTCTGGAGTATCAAGCCCTGTTGTTAGCACCAGGGCTAATTTACTGCTGTATTGTGAAGTGCGCTGTCAGCATCTAGTGCAATCCTGCTTTGCGTGTTTACACCCTGCGGAAACAAGGCTACGAGCAATTCAAGAGTCTGCAAACAATTTGTTGAAGGATATCACAGACACTCCAGTGGATCACAGTTTGTTCTATCTCTAGGCAGTCTTGAGTATAAGCCTATTTTTAACACTGGTGTTCACTAGTTAGAGGTGAGAACCCCTAAGCACCGGAGCAGAGAGTGGTGTTATGATAAACAAAACCCACGGAGAGCGTTTCAATGCGGACATACATTTCAAAACTATACAGTATGTGTGTGCACCAGGTGCTGCTGTAGACCTAGATTTTTGCTGCATTCGGCTGTTTTTTGCTGTACAGCACCTGCAAAGCACCAACTCTCTGCGCTAATGGATTTTTCAAGATCACACAACTGACACTATGTGTGAAAAATCCTAATTTTGCAAGTGAAAATCTGGCAGCGCTCAATTCAGAAAGCCAGAACAGCCTAAGGCTGCGGGAGGTAACGTGTTGATTTATATGATGGAAAACTGTTGGCAGATTTGTGTGGTTACATGGCTTCTCTAAAGAGCTGGCCACAGATCCAATTATGATAATATCAGTTTGATTACTGCTCTGTCAGAACACTGGAGTGAGAGTTTGAGCGAAAGAACACAGGGGGAAAAAAAACTCATTAATCTCTGTGAAATGAAAACAGATTATGTAGGTGCCTTTTTATGCAATGACGCACTCACACCCTCATCTGCACAGTTTAACTGTTTATTTCTAGTATGGAGGTAATATGAATGTGTGGCTTACTAATATTTAGCCTCCAAGTGTGTGTGTTTTTTTAAAGTTTATTTACTAATTATTGCACAATAGGAGCCAACCAGCTGTATATGTGCATGTGTGGTGCTAATGAGGCGAGAGATAACAGGCATTTACTGTTAAATGAACCACCCACAACTACTGTGCTGGGGAGAAAACCCCCCACAACTGTAACCCCCCACCTACAAAGCACATGCACATACACACACATTTATAAAAGACTAAAACTGCTAATAAAATACATGAAAATGTATATTAAATTGTTTTGTACTGTTTTAGTCCTTCATACACAAACACATTTGGTGAAAAAAAGCACCAAAAAAAAAAAACCCCACTACTAATATTAGGCTAATCTGCCTAAACTTGAGGTCATAAAATAATATGGTCGAAAAGCATGATGCTTTGATGATGAGTAAACTGCGGCTTTAGGATGCTTTCACATTACATGTGCATTTGATGTTTCACGTCAGAATTTGGTTTGTTTGGTTGGTGTTCAAACTCAAATGCGCATGTGAAAAATGTGGAGTCCAGTATGTTTTGCAATTGGTGTAAAAGCAATCCAGACTTACTTTCTAATGCGAACCGCAACCCATGACGCAAAAGGACAAAACTACCTAGCTACAATGATAAACAGCTGCTGAGAAAAGTGGGAGAAGAAAAAGTTACAAGACACAAAACTTAAGAGCCTGCAACGATCCCCTCACCTCACTTCTTTTACTTTGGCAAAAGAAGAAGGGAGGAAGGGAGGGAGGGAGTTAAGGAAGACAAGTAGGCAAGCTCTCGGAAGAACAATAGCCTTTCTTGCCTGTTTTGATTTATGAGGTGCTTCTTTTTAGACATTCCGCCAGTAAACAGGCAATGCTTTGACACCGAGGCCCTCTTTTTTCCCCTTTTCTTTGAAAACCGAGCATTGTCCTTCAATGATCTGAAAGAGCAAGGGCCGTGGAGAGGCCAGAGAGGAAAGGGGGAGGGTGACCATTGAAGGATGAGTGGAAAGCACTTCTCCAGCTCTCTCAAGGCGAGGCGAGAGGAGGTTGTGGAGAGCTCTTGAGGCGAGCGTGTGCCTCAAGTGCCTAGCCGGCACACTCTGCCACTGGAGCAGGTATAGATACGCTGCATATCAATTATTAAAACAGGGATTAGAAAGTGGATATGAGTGCTCGAAATGATTCTACTGATAAAAAGGGTCAGTCCTCTCAAGTGATAAGGCAAGGTCAAAGATTGCTCCTGCCTCTTGGGTTTTCTGTCGTAATTCATTCCTACGACTATTCTGCACATGGCCTGATGGTCGTCACTGTTCTGGATCATCTTTGTACTGCCGAAGACTTGTTTAAGCTGGAGAGAATGATAAATCTGAAAGTTAGCTTTTTTTTAGGATCAGATTCGCCCTGAGGGCCATGTTGAAAGACTTTTTTTCCAGCAGAGATGAACTGACAAAGGGAGAAAATGATAGACAAAAGCACAAGAGAGAACAAAAGACACATACGGGAGTTTTTATAACAATGTTTTTGTCTGTTTGTTAAGAAGAGCCTGTTTTGCTTAGGATAGACACAGTAGCCCCAAAAAGCCCCCTAAGCCTGCTTTATCCATGATCTCATTGCTTTCAAGTGACAAGAATTGTAGAATATCTGTCTTTCAACTCTGGCATTGTTATGGTTATATTCTGGCCAGCATTTTTATTCTTTTGCTGTGCATTTTTTCTTTTGTACACACAAACTGATATAGTCTAGAAGCATGTTTTATATCTAGGGCTTTAAAGTCTTGGAGGGATCAGAGAAACACAGCCGTACCTGCACTTTGGTATTGAAGAGCAAGTCAAAACAGACACAACCTTGGAACACCTGTGCGTGCATCTTTGATAGACATCTCGTAAGCGTATAGAACTCGCCGCTGTTGCAGTGGCGGTGAGTTGAAGAGCAGTTTGAGTAAGCTGCAGTGTAATAAAGTCTCAGCAGTCAAATAAACTTAAATTAATTGCCAATGAGTTTAACAGCTCAGCTGCTTGCGCTTGGAATACTGGAAAGATAAAATACAGAGCCGCAAAGCAGTTACAATGATGTAAAATGGCAGTCCTTGTGCCAGAATTGTAGTGTGAGAGTTTGCCTGTGCATGAGAATGAAAGAGTGTCATTATCAAATAACTTATAGTGAGCACAAAAGTAGTTCTGAAGAATGTTTGTCATGCTCATACAAAGAAAGTGATACTGATTTGAGCACCCAAAAAAATCCACCATGAAAATATTGCAAGAAATGTGAACGATATAAGAACAACTGTGTCTCTCTGTGTGTGAAAAAAACAAAACTGGAAAATTTGGAACAGCATGTGGGTAAGTAGACAAAAAGTTCTCTGCATCTGCAACCAGTAGTTCACACACTCTGTTTCATAGTCAGACTATTGATTGCAGTGTTCTAACATCAGACTACCAGTGTCTCAAGGATCTGAGCATTTGAGTGACACTTCACCCTACCAAAGGCTACAGCGCTAGCTTTCCGACCCTGCCACTCTTACCCCTTGCACTTTAGACTATTAGCAGAGGAGGATGGAAAAAACAACAGACGTGACATTCATGCATGAACAGATGATGGCAAATATAAGAAGGGCTTGTTTAGGAGAAAGTCCACTGCCACTTCATGAACGAGTGAGACTGAGCCGATAGTGATAAGTGACTGTCTCTCTTTGGGCTGAATCATCTTATGACCCAATAGTGTTTTTGACCTTATCAAAGTTCTGAGGCACTAGTTGAAGTAGCTAATTCTGACATCAAGCGGCCATTGGAACATTACTCTGTGAGATCAGGGTCAGGTTATCCTGTGTCTGGAGATCATGCCGGGAAATATGGATTCTGTCTTCAATGGAGGCCGTGTGGCTACATCTAGTAAATCCAGGCACCTCCCAGGTTGCTCCATACAGACAATATTTTCTGTGCTTTGTCGTCATAGAGACCTGAGCGAGGTTGTAGTTTTGAAATACACCCCACGGAGTCTGGAGCCTTGACATTATATTTAACCGCAGAGCAAAACTGCAGCCGTAAATCTATGGAGTAAAGCTGGGTTTTATAGCATAAGCACAGAGAGAATGGTAATGGGGTGGCGAGGGGAGAAAAGAAAGAGAAAAATAGCGAGAGACAGAGCCAGGATGAGCATGTGTGCAGCAGCTTTAAGTTACCGCTATATTTTAAGAGGTACACAGCCACTTAGAGCCTCCTGACGGTTGGTTTCCTTAGTGAAAATTGCCAGAGATCTCCTCATAACCTGCAATGCTGAAGCCAAGAGCCAGTAGATAGCACATGCGAAAAGGTTTTATGAATATCCCAGCTTCTAACGGCTATACTTTACCTTTCCTCACCTAACCTTACTCGTTCTCTGTCTAGCTTTCCTCAGGTTTCTCCTCAGCCTCTGATCTTTGCCATGTAACCTTGACATGAACATAAAGAGGTGTAAATGACCGTCTCAGTCAGGCCTGTCTAAGGTGTTGGTGTGTCTTAGCTTCAGTTTCTGACATTCTCGCTGACGGATCACGTCACTGGATCCACATTCAATGGACGGAGAAAGCCTCTCTCACGTGGAGTGACTGCTCTGATGGATAAATAATGAAGGAACGGGGAGGCTTGCAGACACTTCTGACCTGTCTTGCTCTGGAGATTAGACACACTCTTCCTTTAGAGTCATCTCTAAAGAGGGTTATACCTTAATGCTGATCTAGTTTTTCATTAAATTATTATGCCCGAGATGACTTTCTGAAAACTACTTTATCAGTGCTTTTGAAGAGAAAAACATCTGCATAAAACTGAACCGTTGGCCCCCCAACACTAAAGAGAAACATTGAGATGTTTAATCTGTATTTTCTCTCTCTTTCAAAGCCGGGGGCTTTGGTTTTGGGTCGACTGGTCTGCTTTAGGGTGTCAAGGGCAGAACAATATATTTATGTCTCCCTGCAGTGCTGTAGCCTATAAATAAAGACATTCGACATAAAGTGAGTATTGAGAGAGGGTATCTACTCAGCAATCATACTGAGGTCTAGGCTCTTCTTGTGCCAACCACAATTTCAGGCCCATTTTCTTTCTTCTTTTCTTTCTCCCTCTCGCTCTCAAACTCATTCAAAACCACAGCAGCCTCTGAGAAGGGCAGAACATGCATAAATCACAGAGACCTCGGGCTCTGTACGTTGCAATCTGCCTATACTCCGTTTCAGCGTTATTTGCTGCCATTCAACACCTACCAAAATCTCTTTAAAACAAGGGGTAGGGTGTGTTTTCTGCTGTCCGGGCAGCACATTAAGTTACTGCCCTACGGTTTTGCCAGCTGAGTGGAATTACTGTGTGTTAGCGACAAGGCTGCGCAAGAAGAGGCTGCCATCAGCTCTGAATAAAAGATGTAGGGATGAGACGGGGTAATAAAGTGCACTTTTCTCTTTCTCACTCAAGTTGTGCATTTTGCAGAGCTATAACGTGTACTGAAGAGATGTTTGTAGGACTGGTTACTTTGAATCTATTGAACAGGTGTTTATGTGATATTACAGTCAAACCTAAAAAAAATTTTGTGATATTAGGTCATATCTAAAAATGTAACTAGGATGAATTTATTACTGCTCACCTGGCCCAAGTCAAAAGAGTCCAATCCTAAGTCTCTATGATATTCTGATTTACAATGCCATTTATGAGATTTTTTTTGCCAATTTTAACGCCTTTCGAGTGAAAATCACAACTTACAAAAATAATAATTTAGCATACAATGTCCTGCAAAAGGTGATGTTTTGGACAATATTAGCATAAATCCTTATTTTGTAAATGACTGCATTAAAAGAAGACAAAAAAAAAAACATTTACTTGTTTTTATTAAATACAAAGTAAATTCAGAAAATATAAAAACCTGAATTTCTAATACCCAAGTTAAATCCAGTAACCTTCATAGCTGCCAATATATATATATTACTATTATTATGGAAATGAAAAATGTTATTGCTGGTCCTTATTGATAATTGCATGCTATTTTAATGTATTTACAACAAGAAATTATATGGATGTATGCTGATTTTAACCAATGGTATTTGCAAGTGGAAGTCCTGCACAAAAAAAAAAAAATGAATTAATTTTGAGTTTGGCAAACTCCCGAATTTAAATATACTATAAATGAGGATGTTTTGAATTGCCTAATGCATACAATTACATGTTCTATATGAACATTAGCTATTTAGTATTGAGTGACTTATGTACACTTGCAGAAATTCCACAAACTAGCTATCCCATTGAATCTACTCTTGAGTTATTAGCAGTGATCAAGCCAGTACCAGTGTTTATCTTGCTCTTGCTAATCCGCAGTGATAAGCTTGTTTACTTTGGGTGTTTGTAGAGGGTGTTAACGGACTCAGTCCCACACTTCATTTACATTCCCACTGAGTGACACAAAGAGTCTCTAGACTGTTAGTGGTATTTAGCGTAACTAGCCATGATGAGGTTTTAGCTTGTTTACCAAGCTATAAAGGCTATTAACAAAGCTACAAAGGGCCTGTCCTGAAATAGTAAGGGACATGGTATTAATGTAATAGAATTTATAAGTTGCATAATTTATATCTGCCTTTTGTTTTAATTAACTGGCAAATGTCTTGACTCACTATGAATGACGTTGGACAGTAAAAAGTCTTGTTGGCATGCCAAAAAGATAATCTCATCTGACAGTATAGGATATCTCACTCACTGAATTGTAGTAAAATTGGCACGAAGACTTCAAAAATACTTTTTCCCCCACTTTTCAAAGCCATCCTGCTCAGACACAAGAACACACATGCATGCACCCATTACATCCTGTTTTGCTTGGCACACTGTCTCCTCCAGCTGAGGAGCTTTTGAAGACAGGTGAGCTTTAAAGAGCTGGGAATTTCCTCCAAGTCTGTCAAGCCGTTACATCAGAGGCTTACGGCACAGCTGCATTACTTTGACGCTTCGGGTTAATGGTTTACAAATTCTTCCAGACTGGTATTCTTCATTGCTAACCCACAATTAGCAAAATTATGTGGTGATAGCACCAGAGCTGACAATTAAACTGCACATATAAGACAAGAAGACTAACAAGAGCGTACAGCTCTCTCCTAAGGCAACTCTGCGAACGCTTTTGGATGATAGCCTAGTTACAGTCCGCTCTGGTATCTCAGCGCCCGCTGAAGACAATATAACTGGCGTGAAGCACAAAGAGATCACTGTCAAACGCTTCTGCTGAAAGTAATCAGCCGAGTGCGGATGTCACAGGTGTAATTTGCTTTCAGGGGTTGCTATTTCAGCAGGCATGTTGATGTATTGCGAGTTCGATGACAAATGTTTTTGCTTTCCATTCTCTTCCAAAAGGCCTTACAGTCCCACAAGAAACACGATCTGGAGTCAATGTGCCAAGAGAACAAGCCATTCAACCACATAATGCAGATTTGAAGAGACATTTGAGAAATGGGATATGAAACTAAGAAAAAGAAAGTGACAGAATAACTCGTTTTTTTTTAATAATACAAAATCTTTTCCTACTAATCGGGATTTGACTACAACTAATGATATCCCTATTGGTTTCTGATATAAAAACAGAGTATGGAGTAATGATGCAAATAGGGATGAGATAATATTACAATCAATATATAAGCTGATAATTATTTTCACGTTATGACCAACAAATGAATCAAATGTTAAAATTGTCATCAAATTATTTTGCATTTTTAAAGAATAACTGACAGAAAAGGTCATCTAAACTTGAAAATATGGAAAATCAACGTACATAATTGAATATCCAATATCAAAATATAGTGATTAATTAAACACTACTACTGGCAGATACATATAATACATAATATATACAAAGCCAATGTGGAAAAGTAAAATTATCACCATAAAAAAAGATGACAAAGACTTTTAATTCTCTAGCTGATCCTTCTCCTAGAAGAGCGAGAGAGAAAGAAAGAAAACAATGCAAAAGGCTAACAAGAGAAAGTGTGAGGACAAAAGTAGTGGACAGTTCCTGGGCTACGGGGAGAAACTGGCTTTGTTGCCCAGGAGCTCAGCTCATGCTGTGCTCCTCTGGGCACATCAGCAGTGTGTGTGTGTGTGTGTTCCTTTAATTGTCTGCTCTTTTCTCGCTGAGGTTAATGGAAACCTCAGGGGGTCTCTACTTCTGCCTGATCCCCTACTTTTCACTTTTTTCACAGAGAGACAGACAGGCACACACAAACAAACAAACAGTGTCTCATAGTAAATTTGAATCTATGATCAGCTTTTATATTATATCACATCAAGTTCCTTTCTACACTTTTCTCACTAATTATCCTCCTTGGGGTGTCAAACTTTCAGAAAAGGAGCTCTGATGATCACACACTTGGGAGGAAATGAACCTGGTGGGAGACATGGGCCAACAATTACCGGACCATACAAACAGCCGTGCGCTGTAGCTCCCAGACTCCTGTAAATGCGGTGTATTTACCAACAATGGATGAGCATTTAATTTTTGAAGGCGAAGGGATAGCATTATTCAGACATCCGACATCTAAATTATCACCTTGTTTAAAAAGAGTCCAATTCAAGGCAAGCACAGAGGGTAGGTCTGTACACAAAAGACCATTGAAATAAAAGGTGAAAGGGGAAGGGTTATTTTTCTCTTTATCCCTCATTTTTAGCTGTCCAATAAACCAGAGAAAGCATATGTAAACAATTTCCCAATACTAGGAAGAAGCTCCCTTCCCTTATTGGTCACTTGTTGCCTATGCTGGGTGTTTGTATGTGTGTATGAGAGACAATATTTCAGTAGGAGAGTAGAAACACGAGCGCTTGACATCGAGTTCCTGTCTGCCTTGATTTTATCCTTTAGCGGGAGGTTCCTGCTGAGGGCGGCCATGTTATTTTGCTTTTCTCTGGAGGAGACCGTAGCTTCTCAATGGCAGACCACCACAGTGCGCCTCTACTGTCTGTCTCTCCCCAGGCCATCCCTTTCACAATTAGCCAGTGGTAATTTGATGAATGAAAGCCCCTTTCTCCAGACTAAGACCCTCCCTGCTTGATCTATCCCACTGGTAAAGCCATGCCAGCTCAAGTAGGGGCCCACTTTCTCTCTTTGCTGACCAGTGTACCCAGTTGGGGGTTGCCTTATGTGGGCACTGAGGCCTACAACAGCCCCGCCTCTGATGGGGAACCAGAGCTCGATGTGGAGCCCGGCTCTAATGTGGAATACAAGGGGAGAAGACACGTACGAGAGGGTCATTGTATAAGCTCTTCTACAATTACACAATAACATTAGAGACAAAATGTGTGGAAAAATAAAGAGACCAAGAAATGCAAGAGAAGTTAAGCTTGGCAGAAATAGGCAATGCAAGCGGTCTACTTCCCTGAAATGTAAGAGATGATTCCCAAAGCTGAGGCCGAACACAAAAGCAGAGTAATCCTGTGGTTTAAAGGATGCTAAGCAGTTTAGCCAACACGAAAGCATCATTCGGAGGCAGTCCTTTGAATGTCCTCACTCAGCTCTGCACAGGCTCTCAATAGAGGATGTCAACCTGCTGACTGCTGAATGGATGACCGGTCAAGGTTCAGATCCAGCTGAGTGGAGGAAGTCTATTCTACCATGAGACTGAACAGTTTTCATGGATGCTGCTCCTTAATCTTGGGACCTGAGATCAGTTTATAGTTTTAATTTACAGCAACCACCAAATTAACTGCAGGCACACACACAAAAAAAAAAAATAATAATTTGAAATAAATGTTTACGATTTGCTCTTGCATTTAATTCCCATCAGTTTTGGGGTCTAATAACCAAAGTCCCCCAAAACGTGTGTGTGTGCATCAAGGATGAGGGGTTGATCGGGTCTCACCTGCAGTGCAGATGGTCTTACAGAGACAATGTTGCTCAACTGATTTGTAGATAACCAGAGCCACAAAGACCTTTAACCCTACACAGTGCCCGCCACAGCGTAAACTAATCAATACATGTAGTCCCACGTGGTCTAAGCTGGCTTGAGTCATTACTTTGTGCTTATCTGAAGCATAAAGGTATAAGTTTCTGCTACAGCAGTCACCAACCATAATATTGCACACAAATCATACAGCAACAACAACAAGAGTAAAAAACAGTAGGGTAAAACCGATTTTCCAATCATTCGCAAGCCTCATTTGAACAATGGTGATTGGAATGGAATGATCTTAGAAGAAAACACATTTGTCCTAATGGACTGCACGCAATAACATACAACAGTGTACACCGATTCACAAACAAAGGACTCTTTTAAACTGAAAAAAACCAACACAAAATAATAAATAAACTGAATGAAACCATTAGTCAAGTTTTAAGATGAGATTTAAAAGTACCTATCAATTGTGCTTCCCTAATATAATATAGGCTATGTTGTTAATTTTTAAATTGACCATTTAAATTATATATATATATATATTGCGAAACAAATAGACATTAAAACTGAAATCTGCCCAAATGAAATTGGGATCTAATTATATTGAGCGCATGTGACTCAAAATTGAAACAAATCCGGATATCTGTGTCAATACCAAGCCCTAGCAGTCAACTATAGCTCACTGTTTATAAACACACCCTGTATGTACAGCCAAACTTGGGTTTGATCTCATCCGGCACCACTTAGACAATGCGTTCCCTTGCTTTGTACAAGCAGGAAGGAGGGGGTCACTGGCCACAGCGTCCGTATGGGTCACCTACACGGTGGCGTGAACACCCCATGGAGTGTGGGTACAAAAGCTGAGGCATCCATCCAGAACTAGCCATTCCACGGATGGAAGTGCTCATCTGGACAAGGTGGCAGGGGGTCGTAGCCCTCCAAGCACTTCCGAACTTTCAAGTGACATGCTTCCGAGAACGTTCCCTGGACCAATAGCGGAACAGGATTTTCTGCTGAGCATTTCACTCTTACAGAACAATGCTCCACTTGTCCTTTTGTTGGTCGGCAGTTACGGAACATGTTGTTAAATGGCTGCTATTCAGATAACACACCCTTAATCTCAGGATGGACTCGGGGATTGCACACTAAAGAGTGAACACCAAAGAACTGCATGTTCCTACTACATACCTTTTTAGCAGAGGAAATAAAACCTAACCTTCAAACACAGACTGGAAAAGATGCTTAGAAACGCAGACTAAATGTTATCAGTTCTATGAAGACCGTTTGCGTTTACTGTAGGGAAAACTGCTCTGGTAGATTTGAAAATGATGTAACAATAAGTCAAACGCAGCGCCAGGGCCTTCACAACGTTCACTGTTCCAGTTGGGACCCTGTCTGTCTGTCTGGCTGGGTGGGATTTTTGAGAAGCCAACTTAACTGCTTATTAAATCATCAGAGTCCGCAAAAAAAAACTGTAAAAGCAAAAAAAAAAAAAAAAAAAAATGCAGATTTTGCAAGGTTCCACAAATCAGAAAAGCAGTTGAAACTGAAAACTGCGAAAAGAGAATTGCCAAAGTTATTACTCAACCCAATATGACTCCAGCTATTCATACTGTAATATATCTTTCAAATAAACTGGCTCTTGTTATAAACTCTACATTGACCAGACGTTCTTGAGAGAAGAGCATAACAAATATACTGTATAAATGTGAAGTGCCAGCAGATATAACTTGAATGACTGTGAATCATACTCTATACAGTCTCTAAAACAGCCTGAACAGGTCTAACCAGTATTGAGGAACAAAAGCTCATCTGCCATGTCTTTCTCTGGCTCTCTGTAGCACAGAAAGGTCTAAAAAGGTCAATCACAACTTTTGAAAAACAGAGCTTAAAAAACAACAGTAAAACCCACCTTATTAAAATGACTTGGGATTGACTTGACTTTAGGATTACTCATGGTTTCTGCACTATAAACTATCTTTTCCATTACAAAGCAAATCACTTCAAGTGTTAGACACTCTTAAACTGAGAATCAGAGTCACATTCAGTCCCTTAAGAGAGACAATTCTAAGAAAGTAACAATTTGAACATATCACTTCTTTAAAAAGACAAGAAAGGACCAAACAGACATATCAGAGGGATCACATGGAGACGTCGAGACAGAATAAAGTCAGAGAGCAAAAGTTAAAAAAGCAAGTCTGCATTTGTTTGTGCCCTGTATCTTCAGCCCAAACAGCAGTGGCCAGATATAGAATTTCGCTGTGGCATCGCATGTCCAACTAAGACCAGCTGCAATGGCATGTGAATCCTGTAAAACTTGAGACAGAAAACTTTCTCGAACGGGTGGAACACAAGCATTATACCCTTCAACACCCAGTGTTTATATATTCTGGATTTTATATGTAATTTATTGCTTATTTTTAACCAACAGAGGCTTTTGAAAAGTTACTTTCAATCAACCATATAACTTGGTGAAGGCTCTGCTCTAAATTTTTCAAAATTTTGAAAGGGACAAATTAGGATGAAAAAGCATTTTAGAGGAAAATCCTCGAGTTTCAAACACCACATCCACTGACCAGAAACCTTCACTTTTTCCAGGATAAAAAATAAATAAATAAATTAACAACCATACTAGTGCTCTTTTCAGCAAAAAAAAAAAATCACTCGTTCCGACTTACAACTTTACTAGGAATAATCAAAGTTGCAACGAACACATCTGACCAATTTATTTTCTTTTTCTACTTGTGTTTTAAAAATCTAAATGGCATATGAAGAAAATGAAGGACATGTTTAAAGAATCTGAAGATTTTTGGGACAATCTTAAATGATTCTGCTGGACCAGCATGAATTTGCATTAGACTGAAGTGAGGCCCCGCATTTAAATAATTAATCAAATAAATCTTTTTCTCTCAACATGCACGAATATAATTCCCTTTTCATCTAAGCTGGACTACCAAGCATTCACTACAACGCCCATTCTTTCATCCGTCCTGTTTTTTTGTTATAGGGGCCCTGAAATGTTGCATATATTTAAAAGCACTGGGCTTTCACCCCCTCAAACCTTTGCAAATCCATTTAGAGAGACAGGCGTGCAGTCCAGGACTGTTTTATAAACTTATTGAGGGTTTCTTTCCGCTCGGTGTCTGGGGTAAACAGGGACAGACTCTGGGGCAATAAATCCCCCTTTCTCTCTTCAGTTATTTATTTCATTACGTTTTACTGTGGAACATTAATAATGTTAACAAATAGTTCATCAAAATGTCATCACATTTAAATAACTGCAACACATAAGTAACAAAAAAATCCTAAAGTTGATCTGAAACAAATGTCTGGAGTTTGAAGCTTGTGTTATGAATTTATGAGCTCTCACTGTGTTCTGGCAGTTGATAAAACAAAATGGGCCAAATAATAATGTCCAAAACACGTTTAAAAGAAACAGCAATGCATAACTCTAATATAAATGCTTTTTTCAAATACAAGCCGCAATATTTAACACATTTACGGTTTGTAAGAAACACACACACACACACAAAAAAAACACAGCTACACGGAACTAAACAGACTTTAACACATTATTAACGAGAGTAATTCACAAGCTATTAATTGTGTTGATCCCGCTGTCAAAACTTCAATTGTTATTTTTCTCCTGATAGACTGACATTACACTTGCGCAACGAAAAATAAGGTCACACTATTACTCTCAGTCACTCATAATTTATCCAACCATTTAAACCGACAGTTCATAATTTCAGACATTTCCACCCATGCGTTTTCAGAAGAAAAAAAGTTTTCAAAACTTAAATGCAAAGCAAAGTAATTTGATTTAGGCTAGTTAAAACTGAGACATCAACTAAACTTCACTTCCTAGTGGTCTACAGTCTATTTGCTTTAATTCGGTTGTATACGTATTTGAGACAATTGTAAAGTAAAAAAAAAAAAAAAAAAGATTTGAAAAGTTATAAAAGACGGAAAGCAGAGGTCCGGTAACCTGCAATGATCCAGTGTGTCCGACAGAGATCACTGCGTCATCACGCGGTCGGATATGAGTCATCTCTCAAGATATTAGCTACAATCACAAAAATGCATACCGAACTACTGTGTTTATATGAATAATATCCGTCTGAATTAATGTGTATGCTATTTAAAGGACCGTGTTCAATATTTCAGCCCTCAAAACTCCGAGTCTGACAGTTCGACAATAGCAGGAACAGTGAAAGCAAAGTAGCCTAAATGTTTGAACTGGAATCTGAAAACTACCGCTACTGTAACTCTGCGTTTCTAGATGGGTAAATGCAAACCATATAGGCTAGGCCACAGAACATCAATTTACATAATAATTAAATTTGATTTCCTACGAAAAACTAGGAAATATGGGGTGTTTTAAAAGGAAGGTTTGAGAACAAGCCACCGGGCTTAATTACATAATGAATGACAGATACAAAAAGGTCATGCATGAAGGAGGACAAAATCCATTCTTCACAAAAAAGTGAAAAAGGCGCCTATTAAATAATAGTGTATGTTTAATTAATGTGTTTTATTAGGCCTAATGCTAAGCAACATGCAGAAGCCAAACTATTAAAACATGAATTCAAGAAAAAAAATAGCATGTATAAATCCTAAATCCGTAGCATGCCTATATGAATTCTAATTCTGAATATCTCGGATTTCTTATTTCATAGACAGAATTAAAAAGTTGTATTTCGTTATCCTACTTAAACAGGCTATTACGTTTTAATTAACGATTTCACAAGTTTTCAGAGTTTCAACTCTGAATTTTCGTAGTAATTAAGTTACATTCAAAATTTCAATATAGATTGGTCGATATAATTGTACTTAAATGTAGCAATTAAACTCAAGTTCAATTTAAATGGGCTTGTAATTTACAGCTCAAGTCGCGTTACTTCTCGTGGGAATTATGCCAACACAAATATTGCACACAAAAAGAAAAAAGAAAAAAAGTAAACGAGAAGCACACAAATAACGCCATAAATTTAAATCCATTAAATAGCCTGCTGAATAAAAATAAAAAGAAGCCAAAAGCTTACGGATAGGTCAATCGTCAATGTGTCGTTATTATGCTATCTACTTCGCTGAAAAACAATACAAGTCAATGGAATTAGTATAAATTATTAGTGTATTTATTGTTTACGCTCTTACCTGTACCAGTCAAGTCCGTTGTCATAGTTACGGTCGAAGAAGTGCGGCTCCGCTCCGACCGCGCGAATATCTGGATGCACGCGCAGAAACTCCAGCAGCGCGCGCGTCCCGCCCTTCTTCACGCCGATGATGATCGCCTGAGGCAGCTTCTTGTTGCCCGAACCATTGGAGAAACTTGACAGCGAAGAAACTCTCCGCCCGTCGTCCCACTCCTCAGCTCGGTCTACGTCCCCTTCATCTTTAGAGAAGTCTCTGGGAGCTCTCCTGACCGAAGGCTCATCATAATCTGACTCCACGTCCGTCCACGCGCTCTGCGGTCTGGACAGGAGCTTTGACATCATCAGGTCCGGCCGGCCACTTTCTGCCTCAGCATATTTCCCGAGGAAATCCGTCTCCTTTGCTCGATTATTGTTATTATTGTCCACAACTAAACCTGGTGGCATAGTGGCACAGTAGCCCACGCAGGAGTACAGCATGTAGACCCAGAGGAGCAGCATGATGAAGAGGAGCCCGAGTTTCTTCTTCACGGGACTGACGGAGAGCGCGTAAAAATGGTGACAGAACAGGCTATATTCCATAAGCCCTGTGCATGCAGACCACCACACTCCAGCTGGACATATTGACAGGTAGGTAGCCTACAGTTCTGTCCAGGTCCAGGCTCGGGAATCCTTCTCAAGAGTCTTTAAACGCCATTGATGTTCACAATAAAATCCTTACACGTTAAATAAACTAGCCCAAAGTGGACGGGGACATCTAGGAATGCGATTTTAGTCAGCTGTCCTCGTTCATTTCTGCGAAAGAATACGAGAAAACTGATGAGAATGACCGGTGCACTTGAATCCCAACCGGAGAAGCTGCTCCCGGCCGCATCCCCGAGTGTCTGAGCGCTTTCGAGAGAGTGGAGCTTATACAGCGCTGATGTGCGTGATTGACAGCAGGGCGAGCCTACCGCTGCGCACTGATTTGAATAAAGGGGGGGTTTATTAAATATGCCTGCCAATCAGGGGGCGATAGAGGCGGGGATTTTAGACAAGACACTTGGTCGCGAGCCGATTAAACGCTCTTATTGGATAGAGGAACATTAGACCGGAATCCTTTTATTACAGTTTTTGGGAGTTTCCAAAGAGTTACAAATTTTACGCAACTGAACGGTTTAGAAAGGAATCAGGATTTGGAATGTCATAGCCTACAAAGTTTCCGTACAAGTTGCATGTGTTTGATAATTTATAATTTAAAAAAAACGCATATGTAATTAATATATTTAAAAAGACACAACTATAAGCCGATATGTATATGCCTAGGGCCTATATTTGTATTTTTTTTTATATTAGGCTACTCTAAAAAAAAAAAAAAAAAACCCTGCGGTGTAGAAACAATTTTCAGTGAATGAAACGACATAGTCTACACTGACAGTAAAATGTCTACTTCAATAATCATTGTATTATTTACAACTTCGAAAAATATGTTTGTTTGTTTTTTGGGGTGTAGTAGCAGGCTACGTCTTTTATCTTACATGTGATATCAACTAGTTCATCAATTAAAATATAGCCTATTCAATTGGTTCAAACAAACGTAAAATGAACAAAGTAGCCTAGCTACATAGGATATACATATTTTTAAAATGTGTTTTTAATAGTTATACATTCAAGCTTTAAAAGTCAAAGCGTCGGGGGATACATATTTAAACTTAAGTGCAGGGCAACACGAAAATCTGCTAATCGCATTGAAATAAAATAAAATATATCGTCAATTTAAATCTGTATCTGCAAAGGAATGTGAACTAATGCAAGTAAAAAAAAAAATTTAAAAAAGTAACACGATATTTTTCTTCCAAATGTCTTACTAAAGAATGCTTTCGAATTTTGCAAAACAGTCCAACTTTTCAACGTGTTTCTGATGAAATTTTAATTTAGGCTAAATCAAATAGGCCTAAACTAAAAACTTTATTAAAATATGAAATAATAATTTTATCATCACTTTTTAAAGTAGCCTAATATATATTTACCGTGTCTATTATTTTTGTAAGTAGCCTAGGCCTACATTTTAAAGTTAAGGAGTTCAATGAAATAAATCAAATAAACTTTAAATTCACATTTAGGCTAATTAATACTGAAAGTTATGCTTCCCTGCAGTAGCCTATATTTTGCAGTTGACGGATATGATAATTTATGTCAGTTTGTGTGTAGTCTTGAACAACAAAACAAGCTGCGCTTCAGTTCGCTCTTAAGCAGGTTTGGACACACGCAGCTCTACAGTGAAGAGTGTTCGGCTAGCCTGCAGAACGCAGCACTTTCCGCGATTCCACACACACCCTGACATTACTTTCCCAGTTACTCATGATTATTTCAAACATAACTAGAAACATTTAAAATTGATTACAGAGCATTCATAACGTTTTCCAAGACTGCAATCAGTTCTAAAATATCCTGATAATTGCAGGTTTTTCAAGATCTTCCCACTTCACTTTCATAAAACGGACTTTCATGTAGGCTACAGTAGTCAATATTTGAAGATCAAAACCTTTTATCAAAGTTATACATGAATTTTGAACAATACCCTTGTTCTTGTCTTTTTTTATTCACTTCAAATGTTGTCTGTCTTTCTCTCTCTTTCTCTCTCTTTTCTCTCTCTCTCTCTCTCTCTCTCTCTCTCTCTCTCTCTCTCTCTATATATATATATATGCTTAATTACATGCTTATTTAAGCATTATAAATATATAATGTCATATTATGCATGTATTAATGAAGGTTCAGGGAGTACTACTGACTAAACAAATTTGAGCCAATATTGAAACAAAATTAAGGCATCTGAATAAAGCAACTTCTGAGTTATGAGTTATGCAACAATTCAGAAAAAGAAAATGATTTTTTTTCGGGGATTTGCCAGTATATGCTTAGTAAAAAGAACACGGGGTCAGAAAAAGAAATAAAGTCTGGACCTTTTTTCTGAATAATGTATTACCACTTCAACAAAACTGGAAAAAGCAGATTTCTACTTTTTTATGTTTGATTTTATGTCTCCAGAAATTCCTGTAGCTCGAACAGTAGAGCATTGCGCTTACAATGTCAAGGTCGGGAACACATGAACCGACAAAATGCATATATTGAATGCAATGCAATGTAAGTAATTTAAATAAGCATCTGCCTAAATGTGCATAAATATAAATGTATGAAACAATGAAAAAATGTCTACGTTTCCTCCAACTGATACTGAATAGTGAAACAAAAATCAACATATTTTTAAATCAGCACAGCATTCTTTGTTATAATGTATATTTTCAACATGACTTGACTATCAAAGCCTCTCACAAATATAACTTATGACTAGACCACATTTCTGAGATTGATGTCACTGTGCGTGTTCGAGACTGAGACTCCCTTAAGACAAATATATCTGTGCAAGTTTAAAGAAGCTTAGGGAATATTTTGCCCAAGAAACATTCGTCCACCGCATGACTGATTTCAAGCAAGTGGCGAGTAGGTATAAATCAGTTTCAAAAGCCTTTCACTATACTGTTTTTCTTGCACACTTCGTGCCAGGAATACTTGATGCACTGCTGCCCAACGTCTGCCAAAAATGTTTGTCATTCTGCCTAACATGCTTAAACGGCCGTTAAAGAGCATTTTAGAAAAATACAGTTTCTAGCCGTCGCTCAAGAGTCGAGAGTTCAGAAAGACAGAATGTTGAACTTTCATTTATAATATCTCTTCTTTAACAACGCCACACGAAATCATCCCGCATTTCAGTGTAAGATTTCAAAGCATTGTGTTGCCTGTAAATGAAAAGAGAGGAGAAATCCACCTGTTGCTGTTGTAACAAATGAAGGTCTGGGAGGCTGTTAAAAACTGTAATGAGAATCCAAGCTGGATGAGAAAAACCACAGAGAGCCAAAGATCATTATGGGAAATGTGCTCACCTCCTCAGGGTTCACAGAGCTCATAATGAATGAACGCACTGTGAGAAACTCTCCGTGACACTGTGATATTTTTCTTGAGAAGAGGATTACTCCATTTATGATGCATCCGTCAAGCCTGGCCTGATAAAGGAACGCATTTAAACAGGAAAATTGAACAATTTTCATTTGTAATACTTGTGTAATACAAATGATCATAGCAATACCCTATAAAAGAGTGCAGGGCGTCCATTCCGATGCTTGGGTACTGGGAAGTCGTCGTCCCACACAGGGTGTCCATCACGACAAGAGCGGAAGCTGTAAAATCATGGTGGGAGAGTCCACGGGCCCCAGGAGGGCCGGAGCTGCTATTTAATCTATTGACATGTTGGGAACAGCTGTTTCACTCTCTTTTTTTCTCCCCCCTCCATCCCTCCATCGTCTTTCTGATGTGAAACGCACTGGCTGCATCCAGACCAGATCTTTACGAGGGGAAGAATGCCTCGCTCTGCCGCCCTGACTAAATCTCAGCATACGGTATATGTGGGCATCTAATGGAGGTGGTGAGAGAAGTGGAATCGTAGAGGACAACTGGGAAGGAAACAGCGGAGTGGTATCGAGTGTTGCAGCCGGACAGGTGCAGAGGTCGATGCTTAGGAGATTATATAGGCTGATATCTTAGCCAAATGTGTCCAGAGCAGCCAGACGTTGTTTCCAGGCCTTCTGTAATGCAACTCAGCCATGCATTCAATCGCACGGTGAAATAAATACAGCAGACTACCTGCCACACACGTTTACAATCGAAATATTAAACACATAAAATACACAGTTTATTGGCATTGCAAAAACATATACAACAAAAGTTGTGGGTCAGGAAGATTTTTTTTGTTGGTTTAAATCAAATTGATCCAAAGTGACTTTTACATTGTAATATAACATTTTTATTTCAAATAAATGCTGTTTCTATTCATCAAAGAATCCTGAATAAATTATCACGCTTTTCGCAAACAAAATTAAAATAATAATAATTAAGCAGCACAAGTTTTCAACAATGATAAGAAGAAATGTTTCTTGATCACCATATTAGAATGATTTCTGAAAGATCATGTGACACTGAAGACTGGTGTAGTGGAATAACATACATTTTTAAATATATTGCAATAGAAAAGTTATTTAAAATTGTAGCAATATTTTACAACATTATTGTTTTACTGTATTTTTTATCAAAGCAACGCAGCTTTGGTGAGCATTAGAAACATTTCAGAAACCTTTGAATAGTAATACATGTATATTAATATAAAATAAATTAAATTTATAATAAATTATAATATTTTTGAATATATATATATATATATATGCGTGTATATATTACATACAACAACACATACACAACACTACACACAAACATACAACAAAAACACACACACAATCATACACACACACACACACACACACACACACACACACACACACACACACACACACACAGTATAATGTAAAAGTGCTTCTACTGGCAGCATAGAAGTGAAGTTATATTGCATTTCAACAATTTCAAATAAAAACTCAAACACAATCTTGATCACAGCACACTTGTTTTATTTGTGTCTTACACAAGTCATTGGTACAGTGAGGTCAGATGTAAATAAACTGAAGGCTCTGAATAAGCAAATGTAGTATCGAACAATGCATGGCTGCACTCAATGATATTCTGCACTGTTACATTCAGTAATGAATCAACAGTAATTCAGTTCTGGGGAGCTCAGCCGAGTTGACTTGAGTTTATTTGACTAGTTCTGAAATAATAAAGGATCTTTGATGGAGCTGATACCCGAGAGCTCTATAAAACGATCAGCCTTTTAACATCTCAACTCAAAACTCAGAGGGACGGAGATTCATGTGGAATAAAGACTTCTGGGCTAGCAGTGAGACTCAGTGGTTTCTTTACTGAATCATTTATTGCTGAAATGAAATTATAACAGACTTCAAAAGAGAAAACTTTGAAAATGTCATTTATCAAGTAATTAGATGAGGCCAAACTTGGAAATTACTTGCAAGGTGCATTAAAACAAACCGTTCTCCATTATCCGCATCGAACCAAAATGTCCACAGTAAAGGGTTTATGTTGATTGCAAATTCTAGTCAAATGTATTGTGGTCTTAAATTTTAGTTAAATCCACTTTCCACATAGACATATCAGCCTACAGAAAGTTACAGTCTATGAGTTTATAGACAACAGGGGGCTGCGTCAAATAAATATCATGTATTTACACACAAATAATGATTTGCGTCCAAGTTACCAGAGAGATTTTTAAATCACTGCTGCGCATTTAAATATACATCAATGTTATTTTTCCCTGAAGGACACTTGTATAACAATGGAAAGAGGCTATGTCTTCCCACTCCAAAGTACACAACATTTGGTGTCTTTTTAGCTCCAAGATAACTCATTTTGGGGCTGACAGCAATTATCTATCCAGTATGAATATGGCAGAGGATTGTGTTTGCTCTACAGAGCCAGAGACGCAGTGCTGGGAGCTACAGCTGCCTCGTCCCGCGACACGCGGCTCTTCTTGCAGGTGAGGGCCAGCAGCAGCAGCATGGGCAGGTGCCAAAGACTGCAGAAAAACAGCTTGCGGGCGTTCTGCCTGTCACCGCTGCGATAGAACCTGAAGGCCAGGAAGCTGATGTAAAGGTTAATTGGCAGGGAGACTAAGGGGAACGTCCATGTGGTGACGTCCAGAACGGGGGCCAAGGCTGAGAGGCCGATCAGGCCTACGCTGTGGCGCAGGGCCACGCGTTTACAAAGGCCGGGATGGGTGACGGACATCATTCGGTACCCACCCCGCGAGTAGTCCTCTCTCAGGTTCCAGCTCAACGCATTAAAATGAGGAAACTGCCAAGAGAACAGTAAACCTCCCAGTAAGAGTGCTCCTGCAGAGACAGAGAGATGAAGAGAAGGAGTGAATAATCAAACAAGATCACACAGATCATTTAAACACCATTGGTGGAGGAGTGCATGTGTGCAAGCAGGAAATGAGAGTGCGGGGAAAAACTACAAGAGTGCGCTCTATCATCCGAGTTCCTTCACATCCTGCTATGGAGGAAACAAACACCATCTCCTGCATTCAGAAGCTGGCAGAGTGGAAAGGTGACACCGCACAAACAGCGGCCCGTGCAGAGGTAGTGGAGCATGACACGTAGGGCTGCCTTTGTGTGTGTGTGATCTTAGAAAACACACTTGTAGCTAAATCCTCTGGGAAACAGGGCAGGGCAGCATGACCGAGACCTCAAACACGTAGGTCATCTTTTAGAGCTTTGTGTGTTTTTGAACGCTCTCAAACCTGGAGATTTTAAGGAAGAACCTGGTCACTTGAACTGATAAACTGCTTCGAGAAAACAGAAAAGACACAGGAGACTCCAAATATAAATTAATGTGTGGTTTTCAGTGTGGGATTATTTTGTAGTTTTTGTACTTTTGTCAATGTAATTTTGTCAATGTTAAAATACTTTTTCTTGCTATAACTGAGTTTAAAAAGGGAAAATATTAACAAATTTACACAGTAGGGCCCTATCATTTCCGTGATGCAAAAAAACTGGGGATAGAATTGCAAAATCCAGTCATAAAAAATAATTTATTGTATAAATCAAAAGTAGAGCTGTACAATTAATCATTAATAAAACTAGTCACATATAAACAGAAAATAAAAGGTCTTCACTACAACCTGCAGAAATAAAAGTTTGGTTTGGCAAGAAATATGATACCATTGTACAATATAATGTACTTCTCCAAATTAATAATAATACAATAATAGTACAGTTAATTAAAAAAAACTTTAACAAAACTTAATTTTTTTTAAGGAATATCACACAAGATCATTGAAGTTTATGACTTTACTTGATTAGACATTCTTTCTGATTATTAAAATGTAATTAAAGTATTAAAACAGAATCAGAATTTTGGGGGAAATAATACATACATTCAGGATGGTTGTCAAGTTCTCCAGTTGTTTAATGAGGTCAACTAGTCATCAAGGTTTTTTTTATTTTTTATTTTTGCCACTTTTTAACACAACCACTAAATATTAAAGATATAGTTTTCCAGAGAGAAAGCTCTAATAAGCTCTAACTAAAATATTAGATAAAACAAATTGAAAGAAATAATTGTTGTTTCGATGCACTTCATGTTGCAGCCTCACCCTATGGGGTCAGAACAATATTTAGGTTTGTACATCCTAATATACACAGGCTTGAAAAGGGCACTGAAACGGCACTACTACAAGAGACACATGGAGTTCTCAAAGCTCTAGGCAAAAACATAAATATGCACACAAACACTTCAGTCGTTCGCTCCTGAGAAAACAGATGCATGGTTGCCACAACAGTACACTTTTAATAGTTTGCAAAACAGGCCAAAGACCCCCTACCGTCTTCCAAAAACACTTGATCCAAGCGTGAAATGTCTTTAAAAAACACACAGGATGCTGGATGTATATGTAACTACAACACTCATAAGTGGACAGGGACCTCGGGTCTGGGAGAGGAGTCAGTAAAAGTCAGAACATGAAGTTTCACTTCTCTGGAATGGCTACACAACCCTGAACTGTGGGATAAATCGTGACAGCACAGAAACTATCAGAAGAAGGACTTTTAAGACTAAGGACATATCTCAATGTGAGCCTGATAATAAATTCCTGTTGAAACACTAACGTTTAGCTCTGTGGCAATAGGGGACAATGGGGACAATGTCGTCCATGTCCGCAGTGCCATATATGGTGATATGTGGAGAACTCTACAGCTCTAGAGGTCAAAAAGGGTCTACGAGAATCAGTGAGAGTTGACCTTAAATGAATAGTTCAGCCAAAACGGAGTTTGGTTGCAGTGGAAACTGATGATTCACATGAATGTGAAAGCAACTCAAACTCGGGCACTTGTTCAGGAAGTAAAGTAACCTGCACATGCATTTTAGTCAACGATGACATCATTAGTTAAACAAACACATGTAAGGGATGACAGTGGTGATGATTTACCTTGGATACAAGCGATAGTGAGCGTGCAGCTTAATCGCGCATAGAGTGCAAATGAATGTCTCGCAATCTGCTGTCTCAGAGTCCGTTCGCAAGCAACAGAAAGTGACCTTCATGTGACACGCATACAGTAAACCCAAGTGCCGTTCTAGCACCAAATTAATAAAAAAACCAATATATTGACCCACGTCCAGTTTTCTATAATGCGCTGTGTGTACGTTTGTAATAATAGCAAGAAGAGCACAAATGCACCAGGGTTCGACAGAATCAATGTGAGTGTAAAACCAGAACAACGCTGTGGGGTCCACCGGGAACAATCGCGCTCGGATCCGGTGTGAAAGTCCCCTAAGAGGAAGCATATTTGCTTTATCCAAGACATTCCTGCAGGAATGTAGTCACTACTGTATGTGTGCAAGAGGACTCGTACCTGGATCAAGAGAGCCGGTGGCCGCTGTCCAGCCCATTATAGGTGGGATGGCGCCCACCACGGCCCCCACCCAGGTGTTGGTGATGCTGAGGCGTTTCAGAGGAGTGTAGCAGCACGTGTACAGGAAGATGTTCAGAGCGCCCAGGAAGCCCGTCAGGGGATTCAGGCCCAGGGTCAATAGGGTCACACCTGGGATCCCACACGCCAGGGCGAATGACACGGCATGCAGAGGGCTGAGAGAAAGAGAGAGATGGAAGACAAATTCAGAACAACCAAAACACAGTTCCTCTGTGGGGTTTAAAAAGATCATATTTTTATTTCCCCTGAGGTCCACTTATACTCTTACTGGAGGCTGTGGTGTCAAATGCAGTTTATTTTTCATAACCAAAAATCAGGGAAATATTTAGCAATTGTGTTAGAAAACCAGAATTCGATCTGGCTCAAATAATGTCTTGCACTTGTAAACAGCAAAGCATGTCAACTAAAAACTAAGTTTCATTAGAATTTCAGTTTTCATAGTACACTGAATTATTCAAAGATCAAGGAATGATGCGATTCCTCGTGTAAGACCCTTAAAACCATCTTACAGATCTGAAACACCCACCAAAAGAAAATAAATGATAAAACAAACCAAAAAAATGATGATGCATAACAAGAGTGGAGTGAAAAAGCAGCAGGAATAAAGCGCATGTATAGCATTCGTTTCTGAGATAAGCTTTAGTGTGGTTCTATGAGTCACATCAAAACAAAGGCTTGTGGGTCTCTGCTACAGATTAAACCTCTCCTGGCCACAGACGCTATTCTCTGTGCTCCATTGGACAACCACTTCCTCGAAGGTTTATTAAAAGCAGTCGGTTCAAATCCTGCAGAGGCGTCTGGTTCAAATTCACAGCTAACTGCTCCATAAATTAGAGGAGTATTGAGACAGAGACCAAAGCAGAGAGGAAAAGAGGGCAAATTTTCCGCCCAACAGCAGGAGACTCCATTTTAATGTTATTATCATTGTTATGGCTGTTTTATGTGGTGGAGGGGTTTTAAAGTCTATATGAGTCCCATAAGTTGTTTGAGGGATAAGGCTGACTAACGTTAGGAGCAAAGCCACTGGCATTTCCTACACTACATCAATAAAAGTGCTATTCTAATGCACCATAATAACGTAGATATTTTAAGTTTGTTCATTATTTAATTTATCTAGTGTTACAAAGGTTTTGTTCATATTATGGGCCATTTAAAACAAGCACATGAGTTATTGAAATAACCATCAGGCCTTGACAATCCAATGTATTTGATGTCATGGTCTCATATGGCAGAAACCAAAGCAAGGCCTATCATGACATCAACAATAACTCTCAGTAGAAAAAAGAATCAGTCACTTTAGTCTAGTACTTGACGTTACACAGAATTGTTTACTTGAGCATAAACTGTAGTTATTTACGCACCCTCATGATGTTCGCAAATGTATATTTTCCTTTATTATGTGTAACAAGCATTTCAGTAAAAAACAGGTAGTGCTTTGCTCAAAGCACACCATTAAAAGGTCCATAAAAGTGTGACTGAATCATTATTGACTGAAACGTGTTATGACAGAGGGGAAAATTTGAAGTGAATAAGTCCATTATGGTCTGTTCATCAAGCAAGCTATTGTACGGCTCCAGAAAACTTGGAATATAGCACATCAGTTTCATTATTGTTTGTTTTTGTTTCTTTTTTTTGCTGCTCAGTGAGAATCATTTTCCATTTTCATTTTGTGGAAATAATTTGTGCAAACATTCAGCATATTGTGTCAAAAGAAGAGAAGTCATACAGGTTTGGAATCTCATGAGGGTGAGTAAATGGTTTTCAGAAATGAGATTGAGTGAAATATATATTTCACTCAAAATGTAATTTCTGAAAACCATTTACTCACCCTCATGATGTTTCAAACCTGTATGACTTCTCTTTAAATTATATTCCTTTTAAAATTGTTTGTTCATACATACATATTATATAACATATATACATACATCACACACACACTGCATACAAATTCAAAAGGAATAATTGAAATTGATCAAAAGTGACAGTAAAGACATTGTTACAAAAAAAATCCAGAAAAATATATATCACGGTTTTCACAAAAATATTTAAACAGCACAACTGTTTTTTTTTTGTTCTTTTGATAATAAGAGAAATTAGCATATTATAATAATTTCTGAAGGATCATGTGACATTGAAGTAATGATGCTGAAAATTCAGTTTTGCCATAACAGGAATAAATACATTTTAAAATATATATAAATAGAAAATTAAATAATATATATATATATATATATATATATATATATATATATATATATATATATATATATATATATATATATATATATATATATATATATAAACGATATATACGCAAAAAATACAATGTAAAAAGCCTTCTGATATATAATAATAATAAAAAAAGAACATACAAAAACTCCACACAGCGATCTTGCGAAAGAAAGGATTCACAGCTGTGAGATTCTGCTTTTCTTTGTCAAATGCACATCTCTGCCTTCAGGCTTACATCATAAGAATGTGACAGTCACACGCACACAAACATCAAAGTGGACAGTGTCATCTCAAGTCTAATAACATACTGAGAGGCGTACGAGTGCTTGTGCGGGCATAAACAGGTTGCGCTAGGGCACGTCTAATGCGTGTAATGACACGTTTTGGAAGGTGACTACTGTTAGTATTCTGTGCATTTGTTTACAGGCCTAGAGTGTCTACAAGGGTGTCAGGTGAAGATAAGTAGTAGTTACGATGCATTCCTCCTGTCACTGACAGTCAGACTGGATCTGTGTTCATTGTTGGAGTGACAGAAATAGAGTGCGTATGACGGCTGTCGAATCCCATCCTTCTGCTTTGATATAAATGCTGCTGTTTAATCCACCTGCTAGACCTCCTACAGCGCGGCTGAATCAGTGTCGTGCTCCTGAGAGGTTCAACCCTACAGTAATTAAGCAGCTCTGCGGGGAGGTTTCCAGAAGTTTGAAATAGAGCACCATTTATCAGCTCACCTCTTTATCTTCTGCTCCAAAACGCTTTTAGAAAACGAGCATGGATTTAGGCAGTGAGGAATGTTGTGTTTGAAAGGGAGTCAATTGCACAGCTATACGTTTTCCAAACCAAGATAATGCGTGACATAACAATGGCCTCCAAACATAAGCTTAAAAAACATCATTTGGAGACGTGGCCTGGCGATTAGTGTGCACACTATCTTCTACTCGACTACCTATTCTTTCTAGAGAATAAATAAATAATTATTGGCAATAAACATTTTCATTTAAAATAATTTCAAATTTGATTTTAATTTTAGAAATGTTTTAATCATTCCTGGTCTTATTGTGCTTGCTGTGGTATATTGGTGTACATTAATCAATTTATTAAATATTTAAAATGTATAATTTTTTTTAATATTTTTATATTAATAAATACATACACTATTTATACAGATCTATTTAGTTTATTTATCTGCTCCACCTCAGACACAACTTTTCTTTTTAGCCGTCGAGCTGACTAAAAAGTTGTTTATTATCCAATCATATCTCGATAGATACAAAGTCTACTTGATAGATTGAAATGTCCAATTTCCGCATTTTTTTCTTCACATTAAACTTCCTCTTTTATTCAAAAATGTTACGTTATAGTATTTCAAATAAAATGTGAAAACAATTTTACAATTACTTTGCATTAAATATTTACCATGCATATACAGTTGTGCTCAAAGTTACACTCACATTGTGGAATATGCAATATGTTCATTATTTATTTTTACAAAATAAGAGGGATCATACAAAATGTTTTTTTTTTTATTAGTACTGACCTGAATAAGATATTTTACATAAAAGATGTTTACATATAATCACCAACAAAGAAAAAAAAAGAAGCTGTATTTATAAAAATGACGCCGTTCAAAAGTTTACATACCCTTGAGTCTCAATAATATGTTGTACCTGGATGATCCAGGACCATTGAGGGACTCAAACACAACTATTAAAAAAGGTTCAAACATTCACTGATGCTCCAGAAGGAAATTTAATGCATTTAAGAGCCAGGGGGTGAAAACTTTTTTAATTTGAAGGATCAAGGTAAATTGTACTTAATTTCTATTCGGGCAAACATGTAAGTGTCTTCTGTTTCTTCGAAGGGCAGTACTAAATGAAAAAAAAAAATAGATATTTAAACGAAATAAGAAAAGTTTGATGATCTTAATCCTGTTCAAAATGTTTCATGTTTTTTTTATGCTCCTTATTTTGTTTAAATATTTAACATTTTTGCAGATTCTGCAATTTGCCTTGACCATCAGACACCATAACATTACTTTCTCAATCTAAAATAAAAGCACACGAGGGTGTAGAATGAGCCGGAATGGGTTGACATAGTTGATAGTGACATTATGAAACCTCTTATGTATCCTGGAGCTGGGCAGCGTCTTCGTTTGAGAGTGTGTTTGAGATGCACACACCGCAACGGGATAAGCCTGGGTGTTTGGTTTGGGCTGTTTGGATTACTTTGACTGTTTGAGTCATTCATTATACCCTCACGTCAACAGATCTGGCCCTTTTGTTGTTGGAAAGTGACCCTCGGGGGAGTGAGAGAGGGCAGGGGTCCTGTTCAGTTAAATTCCACTAACACACCCAATTAGTAAGAAGTAATGGCTGTCAAATGTGTGTCATCACGCTCAAAATGTGTGTAAAGATGCCTGAGATGGATATAGAATGCTTTCTGATTGTTTAAAATGACACTTTTTTTAATCAGAGCTATTAGTGTAGCTGTTCCAGATGTTGCGCTATGGTGCTTTGCATGTTCGTGTCCAAAATAGGGTGAATCCTGCAGAGATGACACATTTTTGTAGGTCAAACACTGGAAACCGTTTCATTTTCAATGAGTCAATAGTTTTTAAAATAGGTTTTTGGTTAAATGCCTGAAAAAAAATGAGCGGAATACAAGCTCAAGATATTTCACTTTTTATTCTACAACAGGAAAATAAATCAGTGATACCCTCTTGTGATTTTATAAAGCTTTTACTTGTCTTGATAAAGGTGGTTGCTAACAAGTGGCAAAATGGGACTACAGAGGTTATTAAATGTCACCAGAAAGGTAAACTCTTCCACTTACAAGTCCGCTTTCACTTCCTCATTCATAATCACGCTCTAGCAACCAATTTAAACTTAAACTTTGAGGAAAAATGGTTATAAATCAAGAGTGAAAGAGTTGTCGGAAACTTAATGGTGGTAATGGAGTCATGTAACCATGGTGTAGGTCGTTTATAGTCTACATTTAGCTTTTTGACTTCTGCTTGATAGGCTTCAAAATGCATTCTAAATATTATCATGATGAACTTTTGTTAGTCACAGAGCTTATTTTCTGCAATAATCCAAAAATCCAATAATGAAAAAAATCGTATTTTTTTTTGTTAAAGGAACTAGGGTGATGCTAATCTCCGGATTGCCCTACAAAATATCATCAATGCAGAACTCTACTCCTTGTCTTTTAGCCAAATAATATCATGACACTCACAATGATCTGAAAAAAAAAAAAAAAAAGTCTCTAAAACAGTTCAGCATGCTAGTCTAACTACATGAAGGAGGTGTAACTGTAAATGTGTAAATAGGGTAACCTCACTACTAGGGCTGGGGTAAACGATTATTAACTAAACGATTAGTTGGGCGATTATTATAAAGATTATTTTTCTGCTGCTCGATTAATAAAAAAAACAATGTATCTCAAATAAATACGAACTAGCGTACTGAATCATTATACTGTATAAGCTGGCTAACGTCAGTCTAATGTTATGCATCTGAACACCGTCATTAGAACTCTATAACCGCCAAAACCGTGTTATTAAAATATTTTGTACAAACATTTTTTATCATAGAGAATGTTTAAATACTAATATCAGCTTAGGAGGGAAACGGAGGCGGATTTAGTGGTGCTTCTGCTCCTGCTGGAGATGATTCGGGAGAGTCTGTTCCCCTTTACCGATCAGAGCGCGCACTGACACGGAGTAAAGCCTTGTTTATACTCGACGCGTCCGCACGAGCGTGCGCCGCGTCCGCGGATGAACGACTGCAAGCCGAATCTGCCCGAGCCGTACGTCTCACCGCACCGGCACCCAGTTTTCGCGTCTAAATCGCGAAGGTTTTTTTTGTTAAGGATTTGTTTACTGTGTGTGATTCATTTAATGGAAAGCACATTCACTTCTAGTGGTCTTTGTCCTGTACTGCCGGAAACGGTGCAAAAAATAAATATATGAAGAAGTGTCGATGCAAAAATATGGTGTCGACGCAATTTTCGACAGCACTACTCACTACTAATCGTCTATTCTGTTGGTGGATGGATGACCATACTGGACTGTCCTTTGTCAGCAGTGGAGTGAGACGGGAAGAACAGAGAGAGGCACACCTACACACACTTGGATCAGGTTACACAGGACAGGTGCGCGAGCGGCTGGCCAGCGCAACAGATATTAGACAATGGTGTTTCTGATATGGCAGGCTCAGCTATACACAAACACTGTGCTATGAGAACAATGTAGAGAGTAAATGATGTACATAATGAGAGTAAGGAAGCCATTTTATTCTGCAGTTGGGTTTTACACATATCAAGAATGTGTTTCAAAACCGAGTGAGCTGCCTACTAAACAACATTTCTGGACAACACAATCATGTTTGAATCTACATACAATGCCCAAAAATGCAGTCTAGGTAGGATGCTCACTAATTGTTAAAATTGCTCAAGAGTGAGATGCAGGTTTTGAAGGGTCTTACCTGATCTGTCCTCTGACCAGAGGTCTGTTTTTGGTACGATTCATGTTTGAGTCAAAGGGCACCTCGAAGTACTGTTGGGGGAAACAAATATGAAAATTAACACAGCACAAAAAGTCTCTTTAACACACATATGAACAATCCTAAATGTAAGTGTGCATATCCCTTTCTTTTCCAATCCAGATCTTTTCCAGTCTAAATATAACATTGTCATTCTAACATACCTTAGACAGAAGAAACCATTTTTTATGTAATTATTTTACAAAATTTTTTGTATATGTGAAATGTACTGTGGCATTACGACAACAAACACTTAATTATTTAAATTAAACAAAAAAAAAAGAGGTAAAACATCACAATTCCACAATCACATTACACTAAAGAATAGATCGTAATATTGTATTGTGAACCAGATATCAAATATGACATAGTGATAGTACTTTGGAAGAGAATGAATTCGGAATGAAAATTTTTAATGTTTTTGAAAGAACTTCTGCTGCAAAGGCTGAATTTATCTGATTTACACAGTAAAACTGTATTATTTAGAAATATTACTACAATTTAAAATAACTGTTTTCAGCTTTAATTTATTTCAAAGCTGAATTTTCAGCATCATTACTCCAGTCTTAAGTCACATGATCCTTCAGAAATAATTATAATTCAAGAAACATTTCTTATGATCATCATCATTATCACCAATGTTTAAAAAAAGTTGTAATGCTTAATATTTGAAAACTGTGATAATTTTTTTGATAAATCTTTGATGAAATGAAAGGTCAAAAGAAAAGCATTTATCTAAAAATTTAAATATGTATATACTTTTTTTGATAAAATTCTGATGAAATGAAAGGTCAAAAGAACAGCATTTATCCCAAAAAAAAAATTATATATACTATATATATATATATTTATATATATATTTATATATATATATATTTATATTTATTTATTTACGATATAAAAGTCTTTATTTTTTGACCAATTTAAGTATTAAATATATATATTTTTTAAATCTTTCCTGACCCCTAACTTTTGAAATGGAATAGGCTATATAAACTTGGTTATTGAAGTATTCTAAAACAAATTTAATCAAATTCATGCTGCTGTGGCAAGAGCACAGCTAATAATTGGTTGCACTTTTCTCTTTGCAGCATACAAAAACCTCAAACACTTTGTGAAGGATTTCTCTGAAACATCTGCTCAAGATATCCAACAAATGCATGAAATTCAAACCCTTAAATGGATCGATATGAATGCATGTGTCTGAAACAGAACGACAGAGGTTACTTAGGAGCAACGGGGACGATTAAGGTAAAAAAAAAAAAAAATTGTGTTTTTGTATTTTATGGCTCCTGCTGGGGAGTCTGCACAAAATTCACCTCGGGGAATCTACAATGTGAGACTAAAACACAAACACATGGGGCGTTTAAACCCAGGAACCGTTTATTCAGTCTGTGAGAGACAGCACATGCACCTAATGAAGAAAACAGATAGCTCACTTTTCAACTGAAGAATTTCAGGATCCATTTCTCCTAAAATATGGCCCCCATAAAATAACTAATAAACAGATAATCCATTTCTCTTTTCCTCTCTTAATTTACTGTCCATTTGACATCGTAAAAGAGTTCTTGTGGTAGGTAATACATTCACACAGATTACATTTATATTTTGTTAGATACCTCAGAGAACAGGACTGTACCACTGCGGAGGACAACGGGGGGAAATACATAATTATCTGTGACGGTGCGTGTCTGTTTGGCCTTCCTAAGCGTCCCCTCGAGTTTAAAGAGGAATACTGCTAGCGCTATTTGCAACAAATAATAACATTTATCAATTACATGAGACTTCCCAGCATGCAGTTTTACATAAGGATAAGAAAAAAAAAAAAAAAAAAGAACTTCGTATTTAGACTAATGTAGGCAGGTCAATAAAACATCTCAAGGAGGTAAAAAAACGCACTCTGTGACAAACGTGTCTAAAAGCCGTCACAGAAGATTGATGCTTTTTCATTTTGTTTCAGCTATTTTTGGCAGCGTTTTCAAACTCGGACCAATGTCATCCAAAGTGATAAAGTAGCCTGATACAGTGCAGAGGAAGTTGAAGCCCAAAGTGTGTTGTATAAAGTTGAGTGGAGGGTCTGCTGAGTCTCAAATTTATTCTCTCGGCCGTTAGTGTTATTGCACTCGAGATCCCGGACGGGGCAGGGCACAGATGTGGCCGTAGCGGAGGTCCCTGCAGTTTTAGGGCCGAGGTGTTAATTCTATTTCCTGGGTCAGGAAGTGCGTCAGATGGTCGACGCAGAGAGAACTGGAGCGAATTTCTAGTGCTGGAACAGTCTCGGAAATATTAGCCGGATGCTAACACGATTGTATCTTGGCTACGACTGCACATTTTAGACCTGTGAGATTTCAAAAGTCTTGTTAACCTGCAATAGGACAAAGTTTACATTAAAAGACTCCCAATAGTCTGTATAAATGCAGTCTGGGACTGAACACTAGCTTTGGAGCAATCACATTCTCAAGAGTAAGCAAACTGACAAAATGTATTCTGTGATACTGAGAAGCAACCAGGGTTTTTAGTGTTCAAGATGTTTTTGGTGCGTGTCAGAAACACTTCGTTCTCAGGCATTGTCTTATTTCAGTCTATCTTTATACATTTTTCTCAGACTGGTACATCATCTGGTTCACATCAACACCCCTTCAGTACGCTTATAAAGAGCATGCTTTTTAAAAAAGAACAGTGAGTGCAAGTGTTAATGAATATGTAGTGCATGAGATTACGGGCTGTCAAATCTAAAGTCCTGTATAATAAGATTATTTTATTGTTTCTTCTGTGGATCTGTGCATATTAGAACGTACGTTACCATAACTTAAACAATGACTAAGGATTCATATTGTTGTGTTATTAAAGAGATAAAAGACACTGCTAGAGTAAATCTGATTTCAGTTTCAGAAGCACAATAAATATACACACTGTTCAAAACTTTGGGGTCAGTAAGATGTTTTTATGCTCACCAAGGTTGCCTTTATATGATCAAGAAATACAGAAAAGAAACAGTAATAGTGTGATATATTATTATTACAATCTAAAATAAAATAACTAAACTAAAATGTAAAATAACGGTTCTCTAATTTCAGCATCATTACTTCAGTCTTTAGTGTCACATTATCCGTCAGAAATCATAATAATATTTTTTTTGGTGCTCAAGAAATATTTCTTATTATCAAAGTTGAAAACCATGTTGTTTTTTTCAGGACTCTTTGATGAATAGAAAGCTCAAAAAACAGCATTTCTTTGAAATAGAAATCGTTTGAAACATTTTAAATAACTTTACTGTCACTTTTGATCGATTTAATGTGCAATTTAAAGGGTTTTTTTTTCTACTGCGTCAAACTTTTGAAGGGTAGTGTACATTTGGGTTGCATATAAAAATAATAATCGTAATAAACATCTGAGAGGTCAAAGAAGAGGACAGAAGAGGAAAGCAGAGCTAATGTCAAAACAAAAGTACAGGAAATATTTTTCTGATCAGAGGCCTGATCATGGCAGTGGCTGCCAAATTCTGCTTCTAAAATCTGAAAATGGCAAATATCAATTTAGCGAAATGACATCAATGTACATAAACTTTTCACTAGGGATATAGGCCAAATGATTAGTCTTTACTGCAAAGCGATTTGTTACAGCAAAATTCCAGTGTATAAAGGTAAAGGAACCATTGGATTTAATCCTCATTCTGTTATCCTTATGGACACCACAGAGTCTCAGTATATTTATAAAATTGCTCCATCAGCACAAGAGCGATACTGCAGAGTTCACTGTACTCGCAGTGACAGGGCTCTGGGTTCACTCACAGTGAAAAGCACTGTGACTGCCGCAGCGTGGCAGGACAAAGTGACACGCACAGCAAACAAACGCTGCCTGGACTATGAGACCGTACTAACTAATGCTGATGAGAAACTTACTGTAACAGTGACAAGTGTTTACTGAAGGGAAGTGCATCCGAGGGCAAACATACTTGCATAAGCATGCAAACAAACACACAAAATTCAGCCTAAATATTCTCACGGAGAGAAACACACGTGCATGGAGCCCGAGTAAATACACACTTACAACGCAGCTGCTGTATATGTGAAAGACGTCGGCGTTGATCAGTAGAAATTGGTCAAAGTAAACACCACCTGCTCAAACACCTACTCGGCAACCTCAACTTTTTTCCTCCACCTTTGCAAACAAAAAGCACAATCCCAATTCTCAATCAACGCTGTGTAAATTGTAAGTACATGCATTCAAAGATAATTCCTCATGCTGTCAAAGTCCAGGTGCAGAACCAGAGTTCAGGAGTTGATGAGGTAATACTCTATCGATTTAACAAAATTACCTGACAAATTTCTAAAGAACAGCAGCAGAAAACTTCAGCTGCAAATCATCTCAAGTCCTTTTGAAAGAGAAATTCCTCTTTAGTTACACCGACCGTTGAATCATTGTGGTTCAAGTTCAACTTGACTATGTGAGTTTTGCCAGGACCCTGCAGAATGCTCAGCCATGTATATTTATACAGAGTGCCTGCAGTATGATTATGTATAAAAAAGGTGAATGACTGGATCACAGTCAGCTGAATTACAATTATGAACTGCATTTCCTATTTTTTGGAGAACAAAGGAGAACAGAACCAACAGAAAGGACCTCTGAAATGGTCATTTATGTTTACAATTATTCAACAAGTCTACTTCATGGACTGAATCTTATCTTCCTGACACATCTGAAGAACTAATGTTAATGAATGAATCCTACAGACAGGGAACATGATGCTTTGGACAAATTGTTTTTTTAATCGTCTAGATGCCTTCACTTTAAACCTCTGAACAATGGTTTCACTACTCATGAACTTACGAGGATCGAAAACATACAGGATCTCAATATGAGTACAAAGCTAATGGAAACACGTTTTAACAATCTTAAATTGTGTTTATATCCAAATCAGGACAAGGTCAACCATTTGGTTACGATATTCATATTTGAAATGTTTGGCATATTCCAGTAAGATAATTATTTTATTTTGTAATTATTAATAAATGGCCAAAATAATAAAAATTCTGAATTTTGTGTAAAAATAAATAAATAAATACTAGTAAAATAAAGTTACTAGTTACATGAAAAACAGATTTTCATTTTGAGATCTGTGAAAAATTACATTTAACAGTGTTTTTAAATCATTCGTGTTTTTTTAAAAGAGTGCTAGATGATGTTCAAGGCAATATAAACATAAAAAAGTGGAAATGAGCATGTACATTTTAATATCCAATACCAACTGATACCAACCATAAAAAAAAAACTAACATTGGCAGATATGGTGCTGGTATATTGTTCATCCTCATTTTGGGATAGCATGCACAAAAGACAATAAACATTCAGTAAATACGACCAATTTTAATTTTAAAATGACTTTTAGTTTGAACAGAAAAGTAACAAACAAGTAACAAAGTTGACAATCATCTAGATTCAGATATCTAGCAATGCAAAAGAGCAAGGATGCAGGTCCTTCTCTCCCAGCCGTGATCATTTGGCCTCTCCAGCTTGGAGCACTGCAAGGAACCTGGCAGTAAGTCAGCTGGCAAAGCGACAGGCTTGATTAATGGCCCGTGCAAAGCAGAGTTGAGTGCTAAACTGTCCACATGCTAATCAGCCAATTATGAATGTTCTGCTCTACACTAGCGCTGCCTCAGTGCAAATCAATGTATTTAGTCATTTTGCCAGTGGGCAAAATAGAATAGGGAGGCTGGGAATGCTTAGGGATGCTGTCCTGAAGAAGAAAGGATAAAATAGCATATGGAAATCTATGCATCATTAGTTTAATCAGACAAAGACTTGCGTTTTGGTCATGTTAGCCACTCACACCCAGGAAAAGGCACCATGATCTGCACTGTAGCCCTTTCTTTTTCCAAAGCATTTTGTTTGGTTCCAGCACTACCATTCACAGATGTTTTTGCAACTTTCTTCCAATTATTATGACAACATTAAAAGGTATTTCATGGCGATGACATAAGATGGATGAGTGCTGTCGAGGTCAGTTGAGACTTGGAGACGGAGGCTAAGCCAGTGGTTTTAAAAGCCGAGAACCTCCTGTGGGAATGACAGGCTAGTTCATCATCTTTGGCCCAGTGTCAGTTCACACAACCCAGACCATCACTAAGGTGAGCCCGAAGTTCTTCGTCATGATCCCACACCACAGCACCTCCCACTGAGATGGGGCTTCAAGTTAAAGAGAAAGAGCCCAAATGGCTGATGATACTGGTTGCGGTGAAATAAGACAACTGTGATGGATTGAAATTTAAACAACTTCATTATTGGTCATGTATTTTGTGCTACAACAAAAACAACAAGGCCTCCCTGAAAAAAAATGAGGCAATTATAAGTTAATCAAGTGATTTAAAACCAAGCCAAAACAAGCTTTCTTCAAAAGATCTGGCACATAAGGAACAATCAAAATAATAACTGGCCTAAAAATTTTAGGCAGCCTTTTTAAATTTGGTGATTTGAACAATTTTTGAGAGTTACGCCAAGTTCCTTGTTCACGATGTTAAATGAAGAAACTTCCCTAAAGTAACAGCCTTGCGTAAGCATGTTTATGAACAGAGCCTTCTACTAAGAACCCTCATTTATCATGACCCCGATAATCAAAGCTCAATTTAAGTCTCTGGCAAACTAAACAAAGACACATTTGAGTCATACAATTATTTTAGCTGAGGACGTAAACATACTCAATGCGCCAAAAGGCCACGTTTTGCTTTGATAGGACCGGCTAACCATTCGCGTGATTTACCTGTGATACATTGGTTAAGATTAAATGTTGACATTCCCAGATTACCATTAAGACCATGAACTGTTTGTGCAACGGAGTCGTTTAATATCAGCATCTGTGAGGACGTCAAACAAGCATGTGTTTATACAAGAACGCATGAGTGTGTGTTTAGATTATATCTGGTGCTTCCAGCTGTGTGACAGCAGAAGGCACATGAGAAAAGCGGATCTTGCAAATGCATGCTTACTAAGTGTTTACATACAGACCTACAGTTTATGTCTTTATAGAGGTTGAACTCCATTTCCTACCGCCCCAATTCCATTGTGTTGAATTTGTCGCCGTCAACAACCTGTGGCGAAAATGCACTTTTCCTCTAAACATTCTTGCCAACAGACATCTAAGTTTACTTCTCCAGAGGCTGGCTCACTTCAGATGGACATGGTTTGCTTGAACTTTCAACATTCCGCCTCAACATAAGTTAACAAAGATGTGACATAAGACTAAACATTCTTCATTAAGCCATCTAAGCAATGGACATCTGAAAGAATTGGTTTTCTTATCAAAATGTTCATGTCAGCACCCTCTCCCATCTACATGATCCGTGAGACAGGGATGTTAGATTTTGAGCAGAAGAGATTATGTGCGAGACAAATATTCAAGCATAACACGCAAAGCATACACACATTCCTAGTGGTATTTCACCTATAGAAACTCTTTTCAATGTCTAATCTGAAGTTTTATTCTCTTTTCTTTATCAGCAGTTTGCGGTAAGTGCTTAGACATGTCTGGACATGGGTCATAAGATCTGTTTTCTCTACTGAAACTGCATCTATCTTTCTGTAAAAGCCTGAACCACAGGCTGCCGTTAACACCAAGACCCCAAAACAGTGTTTGCATTCCATAATTAGGACTCCTTTTCACATCCAAACACTTCTGTCTGTACAACTTAGAAAGGACAGCAATAAGGGAAGATGAAGGAATGAGTTGACTGCAAGCAAGATGCACTGATATTAAAATTCTGGTCAAAACTGATCCTATTTTGTCTAAAAAATAACTGTAAAATAACATGATAAAAATTCATACAAAAACAAAACTTAATAATTTTAAATGTGGAAAGTGATTTTAGGTTCAATTAAAAAATACAATAAGTTAAATTATTAAATCAATAAATAAATACATAATTATTCAAATAGATGAAAGACGCACCAATATCAACATAATGAGTAATACATTACAATTATATAAATATATATATAATATATATATATATATATATATATATATATATATATATATATATTATATATATATATATTTTTTTTTTTAAATACAACTTTGATTTATTAATATATCCAATACATTGTGAATCACTAGTATCCAAGATATCCAGCACACTGAATTTACTAGTTACACTATAATTTGCTGGGATAGGATGACAGCTGAGCAGCTCAAGACGGCCATTCCAATCTGATTTAATGCATGTAGACACTGCAAGTAGACAAGAACATGTTGAAGACCAAATAATGAGAGAAGAACATATGTATTCTGTCAAAACTGGTCTGTACCAAGTAAATATCCAAGAAACTGGAGGTCTAGACACGGAGGATTGTCTAAAAGGCTCTAGCTCCAACAAACTTGGATTTGATCACCATCCTCTCCAGCATTAAAGTTGGTAATTACAAAGCAGACACTAATTGTGGTTTTTCAAACCCATATGACAGGGTGCTGAGCAGCAGCATCCATAGAAACCAACCCTGTTATTAGCCCGAAGCCTTCTGACAGATGGGACATGGATTGAGTTAAAGATGCAAGTCTTGTTTTAATGGGGGCCTCAGATTAACCTCTGTATATATAAAAAAGAAGAAAAAGAGAAAAAGGCCGCTCATCTATTCAGACCCATTCGGAAACCATCAAGGCACCATTGGAGAAGCATTTGAATTATTCATGCCTGAAGAACGGTGCCTTCTATACTAACAGATGGAAGCAGGATGGTTTTGAAGAGCTTGACTACGTGCAAAGTTCCTGTCAACCTCTGTCGGCTCTCGCTTCATGCCTTCGGCCCTCGAGACCCTTTCCGCTCTTCTTCTCATCCCCTAGTCAAGCTTGTCGAAAGTAATGTCAGGCTGTTAGCTCTGCTGTCAAGTCCTCTGAGTAAGTCATCAACCATCTGTCGCCATTAAAAGAAGCAAAATGGTTCCTGTCAGAGAGAAAACAAATTAGCAGGGATGACAGAATGACGCTTCGCTATGGAACGATGGAGGGAAACGGCACCCGCCATAGGACAGTGGACGGTAAGAATCAAAGAAAGATGTGAAAAATGGTCAATGTGGCATATGAAAGAAATCAGCTGCCAGGATGCTAGGTGGCATTGCGAATCACCCACACGTTCTGAGGTTAGCCACCTTTGGGCTTATTTTGGGACTCAATGAATTGGTCTGGTGGTTAATTTATCCTCCATAAACCTCAAAAGCTCAGCCACACACAGGATATGGTAAATCTGCAAATCATAAGCAGAACTAGGGCTGGGTGACATTACTTATACCTTGACTTCGATACAGGTTCCTGAACGATACTTTTTTCGATACCAATGTTATGAAATACGTTTTAACAAGATTACATTACATATTACCTAAAAAAAATTTTTTAAATAAATTGTTTTATTTTTTTCAGTTTGTTGACATTTTTTTTTACAGACTCAATGACTCATTTAGGCCACTGGGGGCAGAAAATGTGCCTCGCGCTCAAGCGCACGCTTAAAGCTTGCTGCAAAGCACTTGCAAAAGAAGCCTAATGATTATGAATGTGTCGGGAAAAAATAGCAAGGAGACATTAATTTTTTATTAATAAACTAGTGTTTTCTGAGTCAGTGTTGGCTGCAAAGACAAAGTTGATGTTGCTGACGCGTTATCTCCACAGTATAGAGAAAAATCTACCTTTCATTTGATTTGAATTGGTTCGCTTAAATGTAGACATTTCAAGCTTTCTACTGTAATATGCCTATTTCTCATGTCTTCGAGCCTATACGCCGTGCTTCGGTTAATTTGTGATGTGCTCCAGTTTTTCTTGCAGTCAAAGACAGAGCAACTTTCAGCTCTTAGGTTTATTCATGCACTGTCAAGTGATTCATCAGATTTGTTGTGAATGCCAGTCTTGGCAGCAATTAGCTTTTCGCAAATATTTATAATAACTTTTCCACATCTATGGGGTTGGGACGCTTACACACTACAGCCTCACATGTGAGCCACGTCTCTGGACGTAACCAGCGTAAACTAGTGTTTTTCCTTGATTCCTCGCCACAGCCAATCATGCTGCATGCTTATTGGCTCACTGACGTTGGCGAGATTAGGTATCAAAATGTTGGTACCGAACGACAAGAGATTTTTTTTATAGCGGAAATTTGGTCGGTGCCAGTTTTCTGTGTTGCAGAACATGCCCAAGAGACTTATACCCAATGGTTAGCCAATTGATGCAAACTACAAACCTGGACTTTGATTCCAGCCTTTTCCAGCCTTAGATCATTTCCTGTAATCTGATGAAATTATCTAATATTCATCAAAGAGTCTTTTTTTTCTTTTTTTTGTAAATACTACACCACTGTCATGAAATCAAGGAGCAACGTGTTGAAGAGCCAGTGGGTAGATTCCACTGATGTGAGGAAAAGCACAGCATAGCCGATCCCCCCTGATGGATGGAGAAACCCAAAAATGCTTTCATCACCTGCCTGTAATGAGAGCAGCGTCCTGAAACCAACGACAGCTGGCTGTTTTGTGCTTTTGTGTTCTCTGGATTAAGTGAAACAGCAGATAAAAGACAGAAAACCCTTCAAAACGAGCAAATAAAAGAAATGTATCTTGGCATTCGAAACCCTTTCGGCTTTGGAACGAAGAAAGAGGTGGAAGAATTTCAAAGAATTAAACTCAAAGAAAAAGTTGCCAAATGAATATTTAGATATAATACAGAGAAAAGGAAAATACAGTAAAAGTGTTCTTAAGTGTCATCCATGAATAAGAGGCAGAAAGATGATAGATACAAGAACACTGCCTTTACTTCAAATGAAAGACACGAGAAACCAAAACTGCAAAAGCCAATGCATCACAGTAAAGAGGGAGAATACAGAGAGGGAGAATAAGAGAAAAAATCCTCCAAACACAGTGAGATGCCAAAGAAGCTTCATGAAGTCACATCTACAAAGATCACAGGAACGAATTAGCACATGCACAAGTTAGCGTAGAGCTGAAAAAAGAGAGCAAGTAATGAGAATTTTCATTCAAATCTCTAGATAAGAGAACAGTCTAGTTGCAAATACAGTCCACAAAGAATATAAATCTGAATAAAAAAAAAAAATGTGCAAATGTGAACTTATTTTAATGCTATAACAATTAGAAAAAGAGGAGGTTAATTTTAGAAAGATTTATTGAATAATTGTAACACTCAATATGGCAGCTGTAGGAATAAAATTCCCCCTTTCAGTTAAAACCATCTTTTTGATAGTAACATCTATTGCACATACTATGCACGCATTAAGACCATGAACTGTTTGTGCAACTGAGTCGTTTAATATCAGCATCTGTGAAGAAGTCAAACAAGCATGTGTTTATACGAGAACGCATGAGTGTGTGTTTAGATTATTACCAGCCTGAAAATATACACAATTTATAGCATGACTGACAATTCGACATTGTAAATATTGAAACATATCCAAGACTTTAAAACTATGGAGTCTAATAAGATGGTCAAGAAGGAATGTTGAGTAGTAAATACCTAGCTATCTGTGTGTACATTGAATGGGACAATGTTTCTAATAAAAGCTTTTTTTCTCTTGGCTAATAATAGTTCAGAGTGGCATGTGAGAAACAGACACTGACTCAGAGCTTGTCTGGAGTCACAAAGTACCACCACAAAGACAGGCCAGCAGGTGAGACATGCAGTCTACCAATGGCCTCTTCCGCTGAAAAATCACCACCACACCTTTTAAGCCACATACACAGACAGTAACCAACAATTATACCACTCAAGTCAGTCAAAAGAGACACAGTTTCATGACAAAACATTGCATGTCAACAAATCACCTAGCCTGGATGCCAGCCCGAACCCTGCCCACAACATTTTTTGGTCGGGAAGTTCGGTCTGGACTCGATCCATTGAGGAGTAATTATGATCAGCCAAAAAATGGTCGGACCAATCAAATTGCCAGGGCGGGCTTTATACGATGATGGACAGATAATCCATCCAATAACGTAATCATCACGTCCTCAAACGTATTTTTTCTTTCAAAAATGCTTTTCGTGTTTGCATGCAAGTAGGCCTACTCCGCGAATGCTTAAGTTCTTTTTGCAACACCGGCAAAGATTGTTAACACTCCTTATTTTTTTCATACTTTTTCCAGAGTTCTGTTTTAAAACTATGCGTTGCTCAACATACGTGACTTACTGCGTTCCTCTGATTGGTTGTCGGTCTATCCAATTGAGTGCAGAGTTGTTGTTTTTCCTGGTTCGGTTAAGACACGCCTCATAATCAAAGCCCTATGGACCAGTATCAGACTCATGTTCTGACCAGAATATGAGTATGACGAAGTCAGGCTACAAATCACCTGCACAAAAAGCAAAGTGAGCTTTAACAACAGATGTCAAGTTGATGAGGGAGACTGAATCACATTCAGGTGGCTTTTGGTAAATTTAAACCCTAAGTGTGTGCATTTGCAAACTCTTTAAATGGGTTAAAGGGATGCACCACCTTTAAAATGAGTCAAGTGTTGTTTAAAGCAGTATAATTCAGTTGTTTTATCAATCCTAGGTTTTGCTACTGGGGCAAGGTCCAATCTCAATAGCAACGCAGCACTTTAGAGACGCCTAGTCGTCGTTACATTGTAATTTGTAGCATTGGCAGTTCTCTGCATGCAACCAACTCTTCCAAGTTACAATTAGCATTCAAAACTAGCTTGTGAGCATGGTGCTAACAGGGCAGCTATTGTTAATTAGTTATGCATCCCAGTACTAAACAAAGTGTTCCTTTTGCTGTTGGCTGCTACATCCATCTGGGTTTAAATAAAAGTAGACTTAGAAAACATCTAGTTTTAACCAGCTAACCAGAGAACTCCTTTGAAATGGGTAAAAACGATACTGCCAATAAGTACTAAGCGCAATACATGGGAACACAAATGTGAACAACCTTATATCCCTGTTGAGACAAAGAAAAACAGTTGTATTTTCATAGAAGCCAAATACTGAAGCACCAAATGCATGCATTATATACACCATAAAAAGTCAACATTGCCTGCTTCACCTCAGTTAACAATTTCATTAATAAACCTGAATATGATATGAACAGGGGTGAACAAAACTTTTTTGGTCTGGTTCTCAATGGAGCACCTGGAGATGATGCTTGGTGCACACGCTTTAAAGGGTTAGTTCACCCAAAAATGAAAATTCTGTCAGTAATTACTCACCCTCATGACGTTCCAACCCCGTAAGACCTTCGTTCATCTTCGGAACACAAATTAAGATATTTGTGATTAAATTTGTGAAAAAAAGTATTCTCGTCGCTTGATAAACGTAAGATCTAGCCACTGTAGTCACTTGGACTCTTTTAACGATTTCTTTAATAACTTTTCGGGGCTGTCAAGTTTCAATCCTTTAGAAGCCTATGGAGGAGTGATCCAGCTCTCAGATTTAATCACAAATATCTTAATTTGTGTTCCGAAGATGAACGAAGGTCTTACGCGGTTGGAACGACATGAGGGTGAGTAATTACTGACATAATTTTCATTTTTGGGTGAACTATCCCTTTAAGCGGCACACTTATCCTACAAGCTGCCTAAATGTAAAATAACACTTTGTTCAATGTGAAAATTAAACATAGGTTAATATTTGTAAAAGCTGTATTCTATTAAAATTTTATTAATATTAATAACACAGACAACAGCAGGTATAGACCTTATTCAGAGCAGCGCCATGACAGGTATGAAAGTGAGGCTGTGAGGGATAGACTTACCGTGTTTCCAATGGCATCCGCTGTAAAAAGCTGAATAAAGCTTCTTGATTACTTACAATTTTCCACAGCTTATATTGCCGGGAGTTTTTTGTCAACTGAAATTTCTTGGAAAGATATTTTTCCAGTGTTTCATGAGCAGAACAATCCGAAAACACATTAAATAACAGTACAGCCCATTGAAGAGATGCATGTCTATCCCTCACAGCCTCGCTTTCATTCTCATTAAAAATCAAAGATGGCGCTGCCGTGAATAAGACGTATTAGGCTGCTCTTACTTTAAGATCGAATGCATGGACAGACTATACTGACGCACATTTGGTTTCTTACTCAATTGTTCACATAACCGAGAGAATACCTGGCAAGAAGGGTATTTTGGAATAATTTTGTGTGTATGTGTCCGTTCAAGCGCGAGTAAACTTGAAAGAGGAATCAATTCGGTGTTCAAGAAGCGCAGTCTTGAAACAAATCTATAATGGTTAAACTTCCCGAATCACATGCATGCTGAACCGTGGGGCCTGGTCCGTGCGGATCACGGATCAACTGTGATCTGTTGTACCTAATAATTAATTAACACACTTTTCATCATGATTGCTATCTTACCAGAGACGGAGAAAACTCCTACTCCAATAAGTAAATGTGTCCCTGTCCCAAAAAATGTTGATAATCAAAAGAGCTTCCCTCCATGTTTTTTGCTGTGCAACATTTATTTATACCACACATGCACACCAGTTATGTGCACTAGTTATGTATTAACGCTTCACTGATGTAAACAAGAAAATGACTGCTAAGATTACATTATTCTTTCTTTAAATGCCAGATGTTACTACCCTTAATTTCAATTTCCTCCAATATTTTTGCTGCCCACTATTATATTAAATTACAATGTTGTTTAGGACCTCGGACCGGCATACAGGCTACAAATGAAACACCAATTTTTTTTTTAATCATTTTGTTCTAAGCAAGAACATTGTAACCAAATGGAAACCACAAAAATAGCAGCAGCTAATTTAGACATATCCACTATCTGTTCTTCTACTAGTACACAAGGAAGATGCAGTTCATACAGGCACATATGGGGTTTTCAACATCCAAAAGATGTATGGCTGTATCTTCTTACCCAATTAAGAAAAAAAGATAATTTAAAAGAGTGATCATATATAATTAGAAATGAACAGTCTTCATTAGCCAACATGAGTGTGTGCTATTAACATTGAGTTTTTGCACTGAATTATTCACCTGAATATGTTAATGAATGTGCTAGGAAACATGGAAAGAGAGAGTCTAAGAGGGAACAAAACTGAAATGTCATTATAACACATGCACTTTTGAGGCTGAAGTTCACAAATGTAATAACACAATATTCTGGTTGATCAAGGATGGCCAAAGCTATCCTTACACTCTTAAAAATAAATTTTCTTCATGGGCATCTATAAATAACCTTTAACATCCCTGTAGCCTAGATGCTCACTGAAATGTTCTTTGGAGAACCAAAAATCATTTCTATGAAAAACACTCTTTTGTAGCGTCAAGAATTACATAATGGACAAATTTGCCCAAGGAACTGCCTCCACATCTATCTCCGCATTTGTGGTATTCCTAATCACCAGAAACTGCCTAACATGGGTGTTTCCCCTGAATTTACTGAGATCCAGTGAATGTTGATTAATTGGTCAACAAAGACTGTGCAATAGCAGAACCATGTCTAGACCTGTAACCTCTGCTAATATGTACATGAACCTCGCCTGCCAAGCTCTCCTCTGTGTTGACGTGTACTCATCTGAGAGGATTGAGGTAAATAAAAGGATGATAAAGCGATGAGAGCGGGGTGAGACATCTCGCGTGCGAGGGTGCCGGTGCTGTGTGAAAACCCCTTTGATCAAACGCGCCGACGATGCACGTCTTCATCTCAAGGAGTGAATCCCCTGGGGAAGGTTTGTTGCATTTCCTTTGTCAAGATCCCGTCTGTCTTTGACTACCTGTGTGGCTGGTGACATGTGAAGTCAATGAAGCCTCAGACATGCAAACAAGTCTCGCAAGGGTGAATGCCTAAACCACAAACACAAGGACCATGAGAAAAGACATAAACCACAAGAGCACCAGCGAACCCACAAAAGCTTGAAAGTCTGAATAAATACACAGTAGCCCAAGGCTGACCAAAAGAAACACACAAAATTGTCCATTGCTCAAGACAACAAAACCCACTATGACTAGCACTTCATCAGAATGCAAGATAAACCCTGTATAAATGTAACATGCCTGGAGGTGAAAGGCAATAGCTTTGCACAATACAAGCCAAAGGAAAAAAAGTAAAAATGTTTGGCCTGACCATGACTTTAGACTTCTAATAAGGTCAATGGATATCAGAACTGACAGCAGTAGAGCAGATTATCCTTTCCAAAAGAAAAACTGTGATTCTGAAGACGTAAACGAATTCGTATGGCCATGACATGACATTCATTTGGCATCTGCAAGACCTTTAAGCAACCCCTAACCCACAAAGAATTTCTTCAAGCCACAATAAACTGGCTGCAGAGCCAATTACATGCAAATGTTGATATTGCCAAGGTGTGATCTGTACCATTACATGATATTTTATTCATGTGCTTTTTGAGAAAAGTTATTCTTGGAAAGCTACAGGGGTTTCTGGAGGGTTATCATGGGTTATTTAGTGCTTGACAGTAATGTATAGTGATACATACTGTTACATTGGTTTAAAATATTATCGGTGCATCCCTATTAATGTGTGTATGTTAAAAGAAAAATGCTTCTGCTTGCGTCGCGTGTGAAATGTCTTCATCCCAGGTACGGGATATATTTCAGCATATCATATGAATATAATTTCATGGGTTTTATAATTTTTTTCTAACGACAAATGATCGCGATGCTCACGTTTACAAGCCAGCGTCATTATAGTAGCCTAGTCTAGCCTATTGGTTACCGTTTTACTGAATCTATACTTCAATGCAATGTTTGAGTGGTAGATAATAACCATATATCGTCAATATTATAATATCAAGCTATATTATTATATCAATAATGCGCGCGCGTGCGTATTAATGCGTAGGCTTCTCTAGCACACTCTCGCGCTCTCCTTCTCTCTGTCGTGCGCGTGTGTAATTAATGCGTACTCTAGAGTCTAGCACACACACGCAAGGTCTCTCGCTCTCTCTTTCTCCCTCTCTGTCCTGCGCATATTCAATTAAATAAGTCGGGACACTAAAATTAGAGTTGAAATACGGGACTGTCCCGGGAAAAAACGCGACGTCTGGTCAGGTCACCCTAGCTAGTATGCAAGCAATATACTTACTAGTACAAAAGCATGACAGCCCGCATCGGTCAGGCACCCCTCCTCCTCCTTCAGCTCACGCCAGCGAGAAAACGCTGGCCCAATTTTGATCCTTGTTCTGCCTTTAACGCGATCACTTTCTCTTTTGCTTTGCTCCGATTGCTTTGCTCTCTTGTTTTTCTGTGCTGCTTCGGCCATGACTATAACATTTGGCTCGCACGTCCGATTTTAAGGAAGTGGGGGTGGTGGTGGAAGTGACGTATATGCCGTAAAGCAGTCAAATTTTGTAGTTCTCTTTGTCCGCCGGTTACTACCCGAAACCCGAAGTTTAAAAGTACGATTAAAAACGCTACAGACCCCGTCAGGCTATGGCAGACGTGTCATTCAACCTATTGTAAGTCGATGTACCATCACAAGAGACTTGGAAATATATTATGAAGGTTGAAAAGTTACCCGGTGCTGCTTTAATATCCTTCATATGCTTCTCTTATTTCAATAAGCAAAAGAAAATGAAACCCAACCTAACTGGAGAACAAATTAAGGTATCAAATTCCATATGACAATACGATGTTTTGTAGCTGACATTTACTAGAACAATGCCACAGCTCAAGCACTTGTGTCCATATGGAGCCTGTGGCATAATATCCCACAGTGTACAGTTTGACATAGATTGACACCCTACGGATCACAGAGAATGGGGAAATTAACTATTAAACGACTGCCTCTGTTTAAATATTCATTCTTATCCTGAACACCGTGAAATAGGCCATTGAACAGCCTGTGTGCCACCGTGCCATCTGATCAGAGATCACCCACTGATTAAGAGTCTGTCTTTCCACGCCACCCTCCCCAATGGATTCAAAGCTTACGGCCGAAATTAAAGCTGAGGTCCCTCATCCCTATTGTTAAAGAAGAAGTGTTAAAACAGGCTCTTAATTTAAACATCTATTAAATGGAGGGATCACCTTGGTGTTAATTCCTTCCTCAGACACGTTTTCACCTCTGAAAAGAAGGTGGTCTTGCTTTAAAAATGCACTTTCAAGGAGCTGGTCACATTGTACGGTGGAACTAATGTGATTACCGACAGAAATAAAAGATTCATAAATAATTGATATAGTACAGCATGAGCCCCTAAGCAAGCACCATTGGCACATTTTGGGCAATCTTAATAGAGTTGTCATTGAGGTTTTGGAGTCTTACCATACAAGAAAAAAGCTAAAACATTAAAGATGGAAAAAGGATAGAACAGGACGTCTTTAAAGAGCCGCTCTAATGCCAGCATCTTGCTTTGAGGATGCAGTGGCAGTAAAACTACAGACCACAATGTCGTCATGCCGGTGGAATTCGCAACCCGTTTGAAAATGTATCATCTGTCACTGCATCTCATGGGGCAACAGATAAAACTGCAGGATGGGGTGCTTCAAAACTGAGACGGGCTGGTGTGATGTCTTAGGGGGCATCTGGTTACAACTTATGGATCCTCCAGAGGTTCTGAAAAGCAGCGCAAGACCCCTAATGTGAAGAACGATGGTAACGCAGGTCCTGAGGGACAGAAAGAGCTGTCAAGAATGCCAGAGCTTAAACAGTTGGGTTCAGAGAAGGAGGGGTTATAACTCAGATATCCCAAAACTTTAGACATGTGGCCCAAATTAATATTTGAAAGACGCTATCAGCTGACATGAAATAGACTTCAAATAGTAATGGGTTAACTATATACATCAACACTGAAAATAACAAATGTTACTTGATCAGCATATTAGAATGATTTCTGAAGGATCATGTGACACTGAAGACTGGAGTAATGATGCTGTAAATTCAGCTTTACTGAGCAAGTGTTCGCTGGAGACCAAAATGCATACAGATATACACGATGTGTTTCTGAAAGGGTAATTTCAAAATGCAAAACAATTTTGAGACTAAACCAATGTTAGATTATAATGATAGTCATCAAAACATAAACAAAACTGTTCATTCCTCTTAATGATAATGTTTTATGTTCCAGTATTTCCTTCCAATTTTCTCTCTCGCTCTCACTCGGTTACAGTACATTGCTTTTGAAGAAGCCACCCTACGCATGCAAATATGGATTTTAAAAATGCATGGAAACTACAAGCAGGCGACAATCACTCTAGTGACTATGCCACACATGATGAAGGGTGAGATGACGGAAGAACAAGAAGCCTCATGGGATAGTGGTTCCCCTATCTACAGGAACCCCTATGAGGAAACAACAAAAAAACATTCTATGCTGTCAGATATGGAGATGTGATTACTTGGTTTTCTTGTAACGAGTCCTGTTCTAGTTGATCCGATGAAGTTAGGTCGTCCCTTATCCAGGACATTTTTCTATATAGATTAGGCATTAAAAATTCATAGTGGAATCCTTGGAGAAGACACAATCAGTCTGAAGAGATGCAAAAACATAACAATGAAAACCGATGTAAATCATTTTTGATTGTATTGCTTTCTTTTCAAAATCAGCAATTCTGTGAGAACTATTACAATTAACATTATTAAGGGAAGCAGGAACAGGGATGTTAAGCACTTGTACAACCCTGATCAAACGAGGGACACAACAGGAATTAATGTTTTACAGAGCCATAAATTACTTCAAAGGGTGATTTGATATGCTGCTTCTCGGAGTCACGCATTTAAATTTGCATCTGAATATCTCCCGAGAGCTCGTCAATTGAAGTAGAAGGTGCAGAACCTCCTGAAGGTTTAGATCATTTAATATCAGCGGGAATTTCCAAGATCATTTCAACATACCCCAGAATTAACTATGAACGCATTTTTAAATGTTTTTGAGATGATTAACATCATTGCAAAAAGGTCCAAAATTGAAGCTACTGTGATGGGATGGGGCTATTAAGATGATTAAATAATCATGTATAATTACTCTCAGGTTTCATTCTGCTCACATCTTCAGCTTCAACAAAGAGAGGAGATCATTAACGAACATTGTCAGAATAATTATTAACCCTCCTGACGAGTTTCATGTTTCTGTTGTTAACAAACTACACTACTTTTGGGTACAAATTAATCACCATACCCTATAATAGTTGAAAAAAAAAAACCCAGACAATTAAATTGTTAAATCAAAACTATTTGTAAGCCTTAAAAAGTAGCCTAATTGAAATACTTTTTTTAATTGCCATAACATCTATGGCTATTTTCATGGCAAGATTGATGTAGTTTAAAAGAAACAAATAGTGGTAACATACATTACTTTTGAAAAACAACTACTAAAATACAACTTATCATTATAAAATCATTGTAACAGACATTATATAAGATTTTTCAGTTCAATATTATAAATAATTTAGGATTGTTCCAGGTGAACATTTTGAAAACATGATCCATTAGAGAACTTTCTTAATAAAAACTTTGCATAGTGGCATTTAAAGCAGTAAATTCCAACAAAATATGTTTTATAGAAAGAGGAGTCTGGCAAACATTACATGTTAGGGGAACAATCAATTCAAATACACAAGAACAAAATATTATTATTAAAAGGTAATTTCATAATCATTCATACATAATGTATAATAAAACTTATAATAATTAATAATACTGTATAATTTATAACTGTATTATTACTTTAAGAAACGTGTGGACCTGAACCGAAGTCTTTGCAATTACACAGGGTTTCTTAAGACTGTCCAGTTGTTTAGTCTTTCAAACAACCCACCCACTAGTTGACGATAATAGGTAGTTTTGCACATACCTAAAAGAAGACAGGCAACAAAAGCGAGGTAAGGCATGGAGAAGGGGGTCAGGGAATTAGATGTGTTTTTCTTCAGCTTGTCAGACGCTTTTGATGCTGTAGTGTGCATGCCATCCTCTGACGACCCACCGCACACTCACACCCGTCTATCTCAACAGGGGATATGACACAAAACCACCCCTCAAACACCAGGACAGGATTTACAAAAACAACACTGAATTGACACCTCACAAAAAAAAGGTGGTGGGAAAAATGTTACGGTGTCCTCGTTGGTCAGAGGCTGCAAAAAAAGTATTTTTATTTGCTGTGGCCCCTTCACCCGACTGCTGGTTTTTAACCTTTAGCTTGGGAAAAAAGCCTCTTTTAACTCTATCAAATTAAGTGGAATTCAGGGTAACGTTTTCATAGCTATCAACAGAACACCCATGAAGCTCTATTTAGGCCAGGGGTCTCAAACTCAACTTAACTGGGGGCCGCTGGAAGGAGAGTCTGGGTCAGGCTGGGTCCACAAAAAATTGTATTCAAGTATTCTAAAAAAGGAGCACAACTGATCCAATCTTCTCAATATTTATTATTAACGTTTCTTCTGAACTGTTCCTCTGAATTTAAACATTCCGTTCTGTAACTTACATGATTGGTTCTTCATGAGCTGTCCTTCTGACAGTTGAAGTTAATTTTACAAACATTCTTTTTCTTTTCCTTATAACACATAGCCTATTTGTGATGCTTATATTTGCTTATGTCCTTTTTATTTTCTTTATACACATTAATGATATTGAATGTTTTTTTGGAAGGCACATTTCCTTTTATTATACTTAGAAAAACGATTATTGCTTTTGAAATACAAATATTTGCAGTCATGTCTGCCCGTCTTAGGGCCTGTTCACATATCGCGTCTTTTGCGCGCTCAAGTTAGTTATTTCAAATGTAGGCGCGCCGCGCGGTATGCACGCTCATAATGGAAGCGATGCGGTCGCGGTGCATTGAGATAAAAACATCTTAATTTTTCAGAATGCTGCAAGCGTACCGTAGCTTAGCAACGACAGACGCCTACGGAGCGCAATCGCCCTAGCGCTTTGGAAAAAGGAGAACGCGGCACGCCTGGCGTTTTCTACGCGTTTTTAGGCGCTATATATGAATTCAGCCTTATTAAATTATTTCTACACATGTATAGTGTCTCAGGCAAATTACTGACTTTGCACAAATCAAAGCAAACCTTCTTATCAACCTGCTGGACACGATTACAAGCTCAAAATGATTATTCTCACATTGTTTTAGACTGCAGGGGTCTCCAACACGTCGCTCGCATAGCTCGTGGCATGTTCACATATCGCGCCCACATATTCTGCGCGCTCAAGTTCGTTATTTCAAATTTAGGCGCGCGGCAAGCGCGCTCATAAGCAACGCGCTCATTTTTTCCAGGCGCAGTAAGTTTGTACTTCGCGGTTGTCTATGACAACTATTGACAACAAACCCACCGTAAGCTGTCACAAGACTATCTATGGTAGCCCATAAGGGATAAAAAATATATATATCACACGTAACGACGGGCCGCACTAACAAACTTTAATGTCAAGTAGGGGGCCACAAAATATCACCCCGCGGGCCGCGAGTTTGAGACCACTGATTTAGGCTGACCCCAAAGCTACATCATCACAATAGCAGATTAAGAGTGTGCTGGGTTAACGCAAGTAAAATGTATCATGGTTTTCACAAAAAATATTAAGAAGCACTTATAATTCCTAAAAAATAACTCCTGAAAGTGTCTGCTCTGCTCCATACAGCACAAGCTACACAGTCACAGCACAGTGCAGCATGAATTAGATTTCACTTATTTGGTCGCGAGTCCACCAAAGCCTTTTTAGCCAGGTGAAACCGCTAGGTGCTCTGCTGAAAACGCCTAGTTGTGGGCGCTTGAGAGTGTTTTGGCAGAGCAGCGTTTTTTTCAGGTGAGACTCTTATTGCACAGATAGTTTGTTTCTGTATTGTTTCTATATAAAAATGTCGATAGAATGTAAATATTTGCTCTGGCTCTTGTTTAAAATAAGTTTGTTCCGTTATTATAGTTGTTGTCCAAGCAAGATGTAGCGGTTGGTCGGTGTGGTATTTGTCCCGCCCCTCCTCCACTGTGATTGGATGGCTATGTAAAAAGTGACAGTGATGAGCGCTGAGGTTTTCCCGAAGTTGAACATTCTTTAACTCTTGACACCAGTAAAAAATAGCAATCGCTTCAGCGTGAAATAGACACTCAGCACCTTGTTATGATCATGGTATTTTAAAAACGCAGCACTCCCATTGAAAATAATTCTTTGGTGGACACAGAGAAAGATGACACACGCCATAAAAAGAGTTGACTGACAAATGATGGATTTGGTGAGCAACTGATCCTGAGTGTCATTGACAAAAACCTTACCTTGTAAAATGTGTCAGTACCGCCGCTCCCTATACACAAGAGTACGCATGATCACGACCATACCTAGTGTATATGTAAATATAATGGAAATGACAACCTGTTTGTCCATCCATTGAAGGACAGGCGATGCATCTTCTAACACTTCTAACATTTTCTTCCTATTTATCATTGAAAGGTCTAAATCCCAAAAGACGTAACTGTATGTGAAATATAAAGATACAACTGAACATTGTGTCCCTTGGCAGAATGCAGTATCAACTTTGGATGGCCATTGTTAGGGGATTCTGGGGTTTACAGCATTCCTGACAGTTTCCAAACAAGGTTACATTGAAATAAGAAACCACAAAATTGCAATGTAACTTCAGGAAATACTCCAAGGAACCAAAGGTTAAAAGCTACATCCACTGATTCCCAGGCCTGTCTTTCTCGTCTCAAAGTAAATCTCATCATGGCCACAAGTAAACACAAACAGAGACGAACTCGACTGGCTCCTGAGATTCCCAAAATCAGCTGCTTGGTGTTTGATGTTCAATCCACAGACAGCAGGGCTTAACGGGATACACCTTAACTTTGATTTGTTTGTCGTATGTTTAGTGGACTCTACAAGCTTGAAAAGGATCATCTTTGATCACAGCAAACCGCACGGGGGTGGCAGGGATGTTTTATAATGAGGAAAAAAAAACTGGCACCACATCTAAGGACGTCATTCTTCTTTTATTTTCCTCTCTGGAGTTATAAAAACCAAAAGGATGAGTTAAGAGCGGGGATCAGTTACCGCCAGGTATGGGTGTGCCCAAGACTTGTCACATTACACAAGATGAGTCAGGACTAGGAGAATAAGATCAGAGAGTTACTACAATGACCACATGGCACATGATTTGTGGCGATCCAACAGTTGCTTGGTTTTACTATTAAACGACAACAAAAAAGCTCATCTTCAAAAAGCCAGCGAGAAAGAACAGCGTTCATCGCATAGACGGCCCCCTAAATAAATGCAATAAAATCAGAATGACTATCATTAGCCAAGTGTAATGCAAAACTGTATAGGGTATACACACCACCAGGAATTTGTCTTTGTACAAGCTGCTAGTAGATATGATGACAATCACGTCACAGTTTCTGCATGCACACAGAGACTTTAAAAAGTGCTTGAGGCTTCAGGAACAAAGAGACAGACTGTATACTATATCACTTATTATGTTGCACTGTGTTTGAACAGCGTAAACAAATCTGCCATCAGGTACCTAGTGTAATTTACATCCAAAACTTGATATTTAAATCCACACTTACAAATAAAACAATACACTCTGCATTATGTTTATTTCTAGTGGAAGATGACTGTATCCCATGCAACTCCAACATGACATTTTACCAGTGTTTTCTCTGGGATTACAACCTGGGACCTTGGTGTCACTAGTGCCATTTACAGCATGGTCTGATGTTTTATAATTTACAGCATTTTGGGTGGTATAACCCAATGAATGTGTCAGCTAGTATAGGTGTTGTTGCTAAACTAAACTGCTTTTAACAATGCAAAGGTAACAATGAAACGTGGACTAATGTGAATACAAAGCGAGATGCATCAAGTAAAGACAAGAATGTTATTATGTTATTACGAATTATTATGTACAATGGAAAGTGGAGCGTGTTTGTGTACAGTTGGCAAACAAAACCTGCAACATTGTATCAACACAGAATTCAAATGACTGTCTATTTTAGTGCCCTTTTTGGAAAAAAAGCCAGAATTCAGTCAACATTTTAGAATTACGGTTTTGAATCTTTCATTTTTAACTTTGTTCTGTGTTATTATAATATAATTACAGTATATTATAATATTAACGTGATGAAGTGATATATGATTTTGGTCAGACCGCCCACCTTTCCAGGCTACTATGATGGCAATTCAATTTCTATGCATGTACACATCAGTGGATGCGAAACCAAACGACAGCTTCGAGTAGGAGGCGAGACAGAGGGGCCAAACGGTCTCTTTCCATACTGTAACGTGTGGAGTGAAGACTCCGTGCAGATGCCAACCGCTTGCCACAAGAAAGCCTGCTCCACAGCCTATGGATTAAATGTCCTCTGAAGCCCCAGAAAGCCTATTAGTCTCAGACTGAACCTTCAGAAACACTTGCGGAAGTCACAAGGCCATCTAGACAGCAGAGACCCCAGCAAACCAACGTATGCATCAGAAAATACCCACGTTCCACTTAAATTATAAAACTAACATCTGATACCTGTGTTCCAACATGCTTTTTGGTATATAAAAGCACACATGATTGATGGACCTGTTCTAAGTACTCCATCCCTCCTCACTGTTCCTGTGCAATTAGAACTTCAAAGACGGCACTTCAAACGCAACAAATTTACAGAGCGCCCATCTGTCCGCCTGCACTCGTGCCATATTCACCCATTACCTCAGCCTCTTCAGCCTCTTGGACCTTGTACCAGTTTCATTGTTAAACACGCTTAAAAACCAGGAGAGCCCTGCGCAAAAACGTCAATTATACCTAATCAACCTTTTCCCCCATCTTTATAACATCAAAAATGATTTGGAGAATGAGTTGGCTTCTTCGTTGTAGAATTTATTTAAACCTTTTATGCCTATCCAAGTTTTTCCCCCATGTTTTTTTAACTCATCTATGAATTACTAATTTAGCATCAATTCAAATGTGCAATCTGTTATTCAGCAGGGTTCCTTCTGACACCTTTTAATCAATGAACTACTAAAACTTGAAAATTCATGATTATTAGATGAGGATTTAATAAAAAAAATGTAGTAAAAAAATATTTAAATAGGCTTCCTTTTCTTTATGCAAAAAATAATATATATATATATATATATATATATATATATATATATATATATATATATATATATATATATATATATATATATATATATATATATATATATATATAAATACACAACAGGTCAAAAGTTTGGAGTCAGTAATTTTTTTTAAAGAATATTTTATTCAGCAAAGATACGATAATTTGAACAAAAGTGACAGCAAAGGCTTTTACATTATAACAAAAAAAAATTAAATATTCCTAAAACAATGTTTTCCACAAAACAAATATTAAGTACCAACATTAATAACAACAAAAGTTTCTTGAGCTACAAATCTGCATATCAGAATGATTTCTAAAGAATCGTGTAACACTTAAAACTGGAGTTATTGCTGCTGAATATTGAGCTTTGCCATCACATGAATAAAATATATTGTAAAATATTTTAAAACAGAAAATAGTTACTTTAAATTGTAATAATATTTCACAATCGTTTGATCAAAAAAAGTAGGCTTGGTGAGACTTCTTTCAGAAAACTTTTTTTTTTATTTTTTTATCTTACCATCCCTTTTTAGACTAATCAAGTGCATAATCTCTAGTCAGAAACATTGTCAGCCAAACACACACCTATGCGATGTAGACAGATCAAAGAAAAAGGTTAGCAATCAGTCATTAAACAACTGGCCTATGAAGAAACCCAATGGTTGATGGCATTCATGTCCAACCTGAGGAGCAAATATTTGCTTGTTCGTTTCTGCACCATCTAGCCCACAGGCATGACAGGCCACCAGCATGTGACCTCACAATGAGCTCAAGCTAATCTAACAACGCGGAAATGAGTGAACACACTGCAGAGATGTTGCCACGAAAGAGTAAAAAAGGCCAAGTAGTAAAGAGTAAAAACTAGTAAAAAACTATTTTCCCTTTACTTAGATATCACAAAATAGTGATTAGTGATATGCAAATCCAGATATTGATTAAATCGAGTTTTTGCTCAGTTTTTATGCATATGGTGGTGTGTTCTTTATGTCAGTTCACCTAAAATTAGAAATATTGCAAAATATCACTTTTGTTCCCGTAAAAATCCCAATATATCATATTGTAACCCTTGTATCGTGATACATCTCTTGAGTCATGAAGAGCCTTACTGCACAGAACGTGCACTGCTTTGAGCAGAAAGCTGATTACAAATGGAGAAAACCAGAGTGCATACAACGTGCGTCTCTCGCTCTCTGTTTCTTTTCATTCTAGCTCTGCTTTCATCTGAAAAACATCAGAGCAACACAGCTAATCTTCCCTAATGTATTTTTTTAGATACACAGCAGGAGTGGAATGCAAAAGACTCTACAATTGGCTCACTTATGCACTGATTTCTTTTCTCTCTCTCTAAACGAACGACAAAGTGCACTGTGAGAGCCCATATCGACTGTTTGTATCCCGTGTTTGTGTAACACACAATGAAACTCTGCTGGGCATTGCGGGACTCCCTGAAGTCAAGCCAACGCTGCAATGAGACTTCATCCATCTAGCTGTACACAAGCAAAACAATAGCAAAATCAACAGACCGCCAAGTAGGCAATCACTCTGGCTGGAATGCTTGTGCAGAGTTGAGGTCAAGTACCAAAACTAGCGGGTAATACATTTCTAACCATCTACAACAGGATTTATGTGGCCTGCCGTGGGCCTGCATTATCACATCCGGCCAAACTCTGGCCATCACATTTTTATGTCACATCTAATTTTGCAATCATGGATAATATATATATATATATATATATATATATATATAAATAATAATATCAGAGTCACAATGCATGTACACTTAGGCTATGTTACTGTGAATGTAAAGGCCACTACTAGTAGTGCATCTAGAGTACAGAGAAGCAATTCTTCACAGTGCGCAGAAAGCTGTCAGTACACTGAGTGAATCTCATGAAAACTGAACAGCTATTATTAATAATAATAATAAACACATGTTTGTATGTTTTCTACTATTAAATGCAAAAGAATGCACTCTGTAAGATTATTTTCAGAAAAGCTAAGCAGGTTTTACCTTAGAATTATCATTACTATGTGTGTGTTACAGTGTCTCTCAATATTTTTATTGATGATTCATTGTGGCATTATTTTTTAATCTATTACAGTAAAATGTATTTTAACATTTTAAATAAAACTAATAAAATGTAAGTTCAACAATCACTACCAGGATGTATAGTTTATGATGTATAATTATTTTATATATTTTAATTATTACTTATATCTTAAAATAATGAGAATACTGTTACAATAATGTAAATTGGTAAAATGTTAATTGTTCTCAAATTAATTTTATGGCACAAAAAAAAACTTAAGGGTCTTAATAGAAGATAATATTTTATTTAGTCAAAACATAATTATTTTAAACCCTATGGATTTTAGGAGTGAAATGTAACTGAACACCCCTTTGTGAGGTAACATTTAGGCCTATGTTAATGTGGTGTCAGTAATCCAAAAATCTCCAAGTACATGGTGATTAATCATTCTAGATTGATTAAATAATCACAGTATCCACACGTACCATGAATTTCAGATATAAAAGTACACAAGATCAGACTGGTTCTTACCAGTTCTTAAAATACACACGTGCATGCACACACCACAATGAAATGGTCTATCACTTGCTGGCATATTCCAGCTGGATGTCAGGTCGCTTGGCTTTATATGTTGTGTTTGGTCTAGTCACAATCTGCTGAGTGTGCCGTTATTTCATGAAATTGCATGGGGTGACTGACCTGATTGATGGAATTGGCTGTACAGGAAGAGAGACCTGTTCCGACCGAAGCCATCAAAAAAGTGACAGGGTCAAAGGGCACTGGAGCCATAGCAAAGCCAGCAGCTGTCGTAGTCACCACAAGAGCTGTGGGGGGGGGGGGGGGGGGGGGGTTGGGGGGTTAGAAAGTGAGGTTACAAGATTTAGTTGAAATGGTTACTTGAGTTTATACAAAAAAAAAATTAAAGCATATGAGTGTAATCTAGTCATTTATATTATCATTTTAAAAAATGAGACCTTTTAAAAAAATGAAAACTGTCAAAAAATTACTTCATGGGCTAAGACTTTTTTTTTAACTGATTATATGATTAATCATAGGATAGCAATTAAACTTAATAAAAATAATCATTAGGCAAGTCAGCGCTGACTTCTTTTTAAGATTAGTTATCACATGTTGAACTTTCCATGAAATTCAAAATCAGCAGTTTAGCTTTGATCACTGCAAAAGTCATATGTTCAACTAACAGTATGTATCTTATTTTTTAATATGGCATACGATATGGATATGGATATATGGATATATCAGAAATACACAAGATAAAAACATATTATACCTGTTAATTTAAGTTTGGAGAGCCGTGCGTAAATCCCTGGTAAATCACTGTATTCAACCTTCGACTCCTTCCACTGCCGAGCCTCTAAGCGAGCTGCTCTGGTTGCCTCTGGTTCATCCTGGATGTTCTTCGAGTCACATGGCGGCACAACAGTACCCGTCTCAGACGTTAAGGCTGGGATCTGCTGAACCTGTCTGACCAACGAATCATCTCGATCCTCCAGTGCAGAGGCGACAGGCTCCTGCTTGGGACTCGCTCTCTGGCAGACACCACCGATGCTCTTCACATACTGTGGGAAGAGGGAAGAAATAGATAAAAACACAATTCATATAAAAAAAAAAAACAAATACACAAGTTTGATGGATCTCAATTTCATCAGTTAATTCTGTTAAAACATGATTTGCATATCTCTAATTTGATTTGCAATAAAAAATAGTGAGTAAACAATATTACAAAGAAATAATAGTTGTCCTGCAATGATAGTATGGAAAAGATGACTAAAAAAAGAATGAGATAATATTTTTAAATGTCTCTAAATATTAGTGGTCGACCGATATATCGGCCGATATTTAGCATTTTTAAAATATCGTCCGATAAGTTTTTCTGGTTGGCCGATGTGTTGGAAGTGGGACTTTTATTTTGACGGGTGGCACTGAGAACACCAAAGACGGATCACACAGCGCTCACTCACATTCTCCGTCTTCATTAGTTTACAATCTCTGTCAGTCACTCATATATCTACTACTTTGTTAGAAATAACTGGTTAACGAAGAAAGTAAATGGTAGGCAAAAAAGTAAAGCGTTGCTTTTATATTATTGGTAACAGAAAAGGCAAACAATCAGGCTAAAATACTTTCTTATTTACCGTCAACATTCAGCAAATGCGTCTACATCATTTAAACATATCTCTGAATGTCTAATAAACATTTAATTTCACAAACCTTGCAGATTTAATCGAATCCAGCTGTGATATCTTGTGAAGTGTGCATTTGTAGCCTGCATTAACGTGTTACTGCGAGTGACGGTCGGTCCGTGCGAAGTGAGTGAATGCAAACAGAAGATCAGCTTTACAGGAGATGCGATCGAAAAACTTTAAATCCTAAATTTTAAAATATGCTGTGCTATATCCAGTTGCCCACTGTGTCATATTCATTTCGTTTTCACTGTCCTGTAAGTAAAAGTAGCGTTACTTTGTCTTTATTTGAAAAAAATGATTACCACTGCGCATGAAGTGCAGTACTGAGTGCCCTGTTACCGTTTACTTCCTTTTAATTCACATATTTTTAAACAATTACTTTATTTGTGAAAAATAGTTATAGGATTGCATATTGAAAAAGTTGCCATCTAAAGTATAAGCATGTTTATTTTAAAGATTTGTTTTCTATTTTTTTTTCTAATTTATTAAAGATTAAAAAAAATATATATATATAAAATATCGGCTTTATATCGGCCACCCTGCTCTCTAAGATATCGGCATCAGCCATCAAAAAAACAATATCGGTCGAAATATATATAATAAATTTTATATATACAGCACTTCATAGCCCACCTGTCTCTTCAGAAAGCAGAGATGCTGGAATGTGAACCATTCTGCTTGATTCTTCCTGCAGAGCTGAATCAGACTCCTGGCACTCATGTGACTCCTAGATGCATTTGAAATGAGCTTCTTCTGCACATTGACACCTACCAAACCTTCAACAAGAGAAGATATAACTTAATATTAATCGTTGTTTTAATTAATGCCTATTATTAATATATACAAATAATGTTGTATGCTCTAAATACATGTTTACCTTCATACAAATACAACATAATAAAGTTAAGACATTTTTAAAACTAAAAAATTGACCACTGGATTGTCATGTATCTGACAGCCTTCCAGTGACGTCATGACAAACAACAAATGGCATCATCACATCAAATCACTCCTGCAGCACTCAGGACCCAATACAGCAGTTCTTCATATATAAACAATACACACACACACACACACACACTAGTGTGTATATGTATGAACATTAAAATATCTCACATAATGGGCAATGGTAAAGTCAAATGATGATTTGCCGCAAGAAAAATATACTGCAAAGAGAAGAAAAGCACTTCTACATCACTGTCAGTGCATGTAATTAACGGAATTCCTTTAAACTGGTTTCATATCATGTAAACTGTGTTGATATTGTAAGGTCATGCTGCTGCAGTAGCGCTTCAGTGGCTAGGCTAACCGGCTAGCATTCTTATACAACGTCCCCCCGGAATAAACGAAAGATCACATATGATTCATTAATATATAGCATAGTTATTAATACCACATGGAAGGCATTTCCAGACTCCCGTCAGTCTACTACATGGTGTTTTGTACATGTTCTTCAGGCGAACGACCGGCTACCACTGAGTCCCCTTCACATGATGCAGCGCGCCATCTTGACCTCGCTTACGGAAGCAAAGCGTTTCCTCTGACGTGTGTCCTGTCCTGCTGTAGAAGAGCGCGAGCACGCGCACTGAGCACGCGCACTGAGCAGTGTACAGTGCGAGTGTAGGCTACTGTTACAGGCTTTTGACGATCCTAGGAAAATATCTGAACGGTTATTAATAATGAAAATAAACCTAATGAAGTTAAACACATAAATGAATGCTTAAATTTTATTTTAGCTGCGTAAATCACAACAGTGTGGGAATTATTCTTCCCTGTAGGCTATTATTATAAATTTACTTATCTTATCCTACTATTATTTTTGTGCAATAACGAGGGAAAGTTAAAAACTGTGCAGTATATATAGCCTGAACAATATTCCTTTAAAATAACTTTAGAAAAATAATTTTAATTTTAAAAAATAAGTTTAGGCTGGAAAATATTCTCTGAAGTAAAGTGTTACAATGAGATAATGTCTCCTTATATATATATAGCACACATATATATTGCATTGCACACTGCAGGACACAGATATGAAATCTCTGCCACCTGATAATAAATAAAATGTATATCATTTAAATCAAATTCATCATTAAATCTATGGCACAAATGGGGTTGTTTACTTCTAAATGATCCTCTAATTCAGGGCCAGTGTCTTTCTTCCTTTCCCTGTCCTTCGAATAGCCTTTCCGCCAGCTCGATTATTTATGTTTGTGATTACACTCGTGCCAGAACTGCAATGGGCTTCTATCTTATTGCACGTCTCATGTGTGATTCATAATTTCCCAATACCAATACAATATCTGAGTTGTTTCAGCATCCTTTGTAGAAGCAACAGCGATACTGTTCATAATGTCTATTAAAGATCGACTAAGAAGATCAATTTCCATTTTATCAGTAAATACACTCAGATGTCCCTTGATTATCTTGGATATCTTCCTCCAGTATTAAAGGCCTGATGGTTGAAACATTGCATCCAAACCCATTTCCTTGATTCATCTCATTCATTATGGCCGCTTCCTGGCCTGCCCTCCCATCCTCTCCTAGCAGATTACATGATCTAATCTCACCCCCTATCCAGATGCAGCTCTGATGAATGTCAGTAATGCCTAGCGGTATGTTCTAGCAGCCACAAATCATGAGCTCTATTCAGCTCCCACAGACAGGAGTTGTGCAACAAAAGACGGGATTGCAGCTTTGACCCTGTAAACTTTTTGAGACTGGTTTGATTTGAGATGCATGCTTTCGGTCGGTTTTGTGTATATGAAAAGACTGTAAGAACCTGGAGCATTTTTCAATCGTACAGTCTATTTTATATGTGATTTAGATCTTGTACATGTGTGTACATGCAGATCTTGAACTAATATACTAAAACACAGCCAATCAGAAAAACATTGATATTTTATAATAATTAGTTATCAACTTGATTTTTCTTTTTTAATGTAAAGTTTTGCTTTACCAGCCTCAATATATATATATATACATATACATACATATACATATATATGTGTGTGTGTGTGTGTGTGTGTGTGTGTGTGTGTGTGTGTGTGTGTGTGTGTGTGTGTGTGTGTGTGTGTGTGTGTGTGTGTATAATACAATACAAAAAAGTCATTCAGCAGTGTTCATTATTATTATGCGCATGATTTGCAGCAATTCATGTAATCTGATTCCCCAAGAATAACATAATTTGTGTGCTTGTTGACAATGCATTGAATGGAAAAATGAGGATGAGAAAATAAGATCAGGAAATTGTTTGTTTATTATAATAGATGTCCATAGTGTCAAATCTGATTGGACACTTGCATATTATCAGCAAGAAATATTCATCATTTATAAAAAGAGACTGGAACTTATGTCAAATGTGTTATTCGCTTATGCGTTAAACCAGAGCTGACTGTGAATTGGCCTCACAAGGACACAGCACAAGTATGGTAAACATGTGGTAATGATTCTCACTGTGTCCTCAAGTGCCATTTGTAACCAAGGATGCTAATCGAGTATGCTTACACCCTTTGTTCAGTTAGACTTCTTCTAAGTGCTGCCCTCAGCCTTCAGAATAGACACAATGACTTTAGTCATATGGAGGTGTGTGATAATTAGATTAGATGCTCCACGGGGTAAAGACTAAAGATATGGAGAGGTCATAAAGCTAGACATGCCTGCACATCCTGCTCACCACAAGGTTTTCAGCATTGACCAACCTGAGAGCAGATGGCCTGAAGGCTTCAGAACAATGCAGCCTGATTGGATGGATCTGCTTGACACACGGCGCTTTTCAGGACACACAAACAGAGGTCTCATCCACTGTGGTGGTCTTTTATCATGGCAGAATGTAGCATCTTGAGGTGGACTGTTTTCTTTCAAGGCAAGGAGAAAGAAAAGAAGACAGATGAGATGAACAAAGGGACTGTGACTGAAATGTATTGACAGGTTTCTGTTGGGTTCATGCATTGAAGGGATAGATATACAATATGATGTAAACACTGCTAAAAAATGACTTACTAATGAATATGCCTATTAGCTATTTCACTGCATGACATGGAAATTAATAGCAGTAACAATTACTAAAAAAAAAAAAAAGCTTTATAGGAACATGCGATTACGTTTTAATTATTTTGTTTCAAACTCAACACTTATGCTTTTGTGGAGCACAAAATTAGACATTTTGTTCAGTTCTTCCCATACAATTAAAATACATGTGGACAATAAATACATCATAACACCAGTGTTATTTTTAGTATTACAATATTTAATATATTATAGTAACATACTTATTAATATTTTGAATTAATATGTATTTTTATATTTTTAGTTTTCATTCAAATTTTAGTTTATATTTTGAATTAACCTTTATTTTTATGCTTTTGGTTTTCTTTTAAAAAAAAATGTTACGTGCTTTTGTAATATAGCCTACTTATTTTTAAATATATAGCCTATATATATCAGTATTTTTTTATTTCACTTTAGCACTCAAGTTTTCTGTTTATTTTTTTATTTAATATCTTTATTTTATTTCAGCTTTATTTCAATTAACCAAAACTTTTTTATTAAGTTTAAGATTTAGTTAACAATAACAATCCTGCATTAAGCCATCATAAAATAGACTATACAACATACAAAAGTTATCACATATAGACACAAAATATAGTACGTCAAGATTGGTCACAACAGGTTTGACCTCTTCATGACAAGGCACAAGAAAACATTTGATGTCATTGACTTCAGATTTTCCATGTTACATCTTAAAGCGCCATATCTGAATAAACACAACTTAATTTTATTAGACCAATTTGTGAACAATGAGTGTAGAAATACATTAGGTAGATGTAGACTGAGGAAGGATTAAATCTCTGAGTTACTTTAAAATGTAAATTGTGAAGCTTTGAATCAAACTCACTCTTTTTTGTTAATATCAGCACAGAACTTAATAAGTTGGTGCAATGGAATGTTGACATGCTGAAACAATTGAGAGAAACCACGGGCCCCAGGTTGTGTAAGCCGAGCTCTAAAGGGCCATTAGAGGACCTTAAAGAGTGGGAACCCATAAGTCCTCTGCGCAAACTTGTCTGCACCCCCTTTTAACCAGTCAAAGTCATTTTTTATGATTGTTTACTTGTTGGGAACAGGAGGCCAGGCAAAGCAGATGCAATGAAAAACACCCCAACTGCTCCCATAAACTGCTCATCCCAATAAGCAGTGGATGCCATGACCTGTCATCACTCTAGCTCACCCGTTCATGATTTACACCCTCTGTCCCTGCGGATTTAAAAACTCGTAGTAATCCTTCAGGGATGGCCGTTTGAACCACAGTGGAAGCTGCCCAAAGAGAGGGAGGATAAAACCAAAATCCAAGACAGACAGCCCCACAAAACTGCGAGCAGAAACAGATGCAGGGAAGCTCCTGTGTTTATAATTGATTTTCAAGGGCAGCGTCGTGTTGTCAGAGTTTGTCTAACAAGCTTTTGCCTGGCGCCCTGGTGCTCGTCAACCACGGGGCGTCAGATGCACCGGCCCCCCCTTTCTTCACTCGGGATGGCACCATCCAGAAATACCTCAGGCTGTGGAATCAGATTATTTTAAGAGATACTCTTGACGTCTTGTCTATAGATAAAACGAAGGAGTGTTTAAAGGGATAGGTCACCCAAAAATGAAAATTCTGTCATTAATTACTCACCCTCATGTCGTTCCAACCCCGTAAGACCTTTGTTCATCTTTGGAACACAAATTAAGATATTTGTGATTAAATCTGAGAGCTGGATCACTCCTCCATAGGCTTCTAAAGGATTGAAACTTGACAGCCCCGAAAAGTTATTAAAGAAATCGTTAAAAGAGTCCAAGTGACTACAGTGGCTCAATCTTAAGTTTATAAAACGACGAGAATACTTTTTGCGTGCAAAAAAACACAAAAATAACGATTTTATTCAACCATCTCTTCTCTTCCATGTCATTCTCCTAAGCTGTTGACGTAGTGTAACAGCGCAGCGCTTCTGTGTTATACGTCACGCGTAGGCTCACTATTAGCCGACGCTGGTCATGTGTGTGTGTGATGTGTGTGACGTTCAACCAGAAGCATTGCACAATAGCACTATGTGAAGCCTCCAGGCCCAAAGAGAATACTTGAAGAGAGTCGCTATTTTTGTTTGTTTTTTGCACTCAAAAAGTATTCTCGTAGCGCGATAAACTTAAGATCTAACCACTGTAGTCACTTGGACTCTTTTAACGATTTCTTTGATAACTTTTCGGGGCTGTCAAGTTTCAATCCCTTAGAAGCCATATGGAGGAGTGATCCAGCTCTCAGATTTAATCAAAAATATCTTAATTTGTGGTTAAAGGTTCTTTACGGGGTTGGAACGACATGAGGGTGAGTAATTACTGACAGAATTTTTAGGTGAACTATCCCTTTAAAGGGATATTTCAACCAAAAATGAGGCCTAACATTTTTAAGATCCAAGAAGCACACAAAAGTTAGGGGTCAGCAAGATTTTTTTATGTTTTTGAAAAAAGTCTGCTCATCGGGGCTGCATTTGTTAAAATACAAAAAATTTAATATCGTGAAATGATATTACATTTTAAAATAAACATTTTCTATTTTAATATATTTAACATTTCTGTGATTATAAAGAGGAATTGTCAGCAGCCAATACAGTATTCAGAATCACATTATCTTTCAGAAATCATTCAACAGTTCAAAAGTTGTGCTGCTTAATAATTTATTCGTGGTAACCATGATACAAATGTTTCAAGATTCTTTGATGAATACAAAGTCAAAATCTTTTGTAACATTATAAATGTATTTACTGTCCCTATTGATCAATTGAATGCATCCTTTCTGAATAAAAGGATTAATTCCTTTAAAAAAAATCGCATTGACCCCAAACGTTTTAAAAGTACTGTAAAGGTTCAATGAAATTAATCCATATGACTTGACTGGTAAAGACAGAAATGTACGCCCTTATTCACTCTCAAATCAAATCAAATTACTAATCAACGCATGCATGCACAGGCTACACAAAACAGGTTTCTGTCACCATATATGAAGAAGCCTTGTATGTGTGTTTTGAAGAATGTTTCGATTTTATGTGAGTGATGATACTCCAGTCCAGACAGATCTGTTTAGTAAGAACGCTTACATATTGTCGAGACACAGGTATTCCCAGACCCTGCGTCTTTGTCCTATTTGTTTATGTCCGAGCTCATGCTTTCTTTGTGAGACTGAGGGTCTAAGGCAGTAATTGGCCATGGATCATCAATCTTACAAAGCTTCCCAAAAGCTTTCACCCAAAGTTGTGAGAAGACGAATGAAAGTGAGTCGCCTGCCAGTTGCCAGTGAGCAGGCCCTGGGTGGAGCGATCAAGTAAGCCTGTGGTCTTAGAGAAACCACAATGTCGGGTCCTACTGAAGAGTCCATCTGGTTTATGTCACATAACCCGCTCTTTGTGTCAAATGTATATGAGACACTTCGTGTCCCTTTGAGGATGCATGGCAGGCAGACAGACAGGCAGGCACATTGTTTGCGTAAGGCTGGGTGGAACGCAGACCTGTCGCGATCATCAAAAGAGTTTCTCCCCGCTTATATTACACAAATGTCTTTAGTATGGTTTCTGTGCTGTGCATGAAATTGAAAATGTCTTGAGAATTTCCATGTGAAGAAAAATGACTTCAATCCAGTCTGCATTTATGGTTTCCGCTTATTGTTTCTGCCTGATTTATTGACTGAGTTAGAGTGTTAGGCAGCGTTGTCTTTCATTTGGCATTTTTCTTGCTTAATGGATTTGAGGTTCTTGTTGTTGGTAAATGAAAAAGAAGGCATTTCATTTGTCAGAAGTCATATAATACAAAGCTATCAAGCCATTTAGTCCAGTGTGAGGTCAGTTGAACCCTAGCAATTGCTTTCAGACTGTATTGGGTTTGGCTGAACTTTCGATGTCCACGGTTTGGCCTCATCGGAACGCACAGGAAGACTCACCAATTTGTCAAAACGAGAGGGATGGAGTCAAGCGGCTCCTAGCGCAAGTGTGGTTTCTGGGGTCATGACAATGTCTCTGCATTTCTCGTCGACGGAAATACAGTATGGGTTTCCCATCAGTCTGCGGATGTTATTTATCGACTTGAGCTCGTCCAAGTTAGTCTGTGTGTGTCCATAAGCGAACCCTGCCTCTGCTACGGGACAAAGACCCAAATCTAGGCCCAGGGACTCAACCATGCTCAGCCCAGGTCTTAAAGATGGAAAAGGGGTGAAAAACAAACTGTGTCCATTTCTCCTCAGCGTCCGAAAGTAATCAGTGGTGTCATTGCACCCGTAAATCTCCTGTCCGGCAGTGGCTGGAGTCCCAGATGGGAACACATCCCTCCACGTCGTAAATCGTGAAGCATCCTTGCAGAATCAGACTTCAGCTGTATATTCCTCAAAGTGAGGGGTGCAGAAATACTGCAGAACTGTGGCCTTCGAAGTCAATTTGCAAAGTGGACCGCGTCTATATTCCTGTGCAGAGATAAAAGTATGTTTCTCCCTTTTATTCTTTCAATATCTCTTTCGCTCTCCCTCCCTTTCAAAGCACTGAGCACGCTTTCTTGCAGCTCTGCTACAGAATGCTGTGAAATTTGATTTAAAATTAATCCTGTTTATGTTATAGCAAAGTGGTTTCCTTCTGTGCCTCGTCCTGGGAAATGACCTGTGGTTGAGCCTAGGACGCACGCACAGAATGACAGGATAGTAGTAAATTAATGAAAACAGAAAAAATACAATACAAATATATAGGCAGAAAAGGGTATGCTGCTAGTCATGAAAGCACATTGAAAAACAATCAAACACAACTCCAAACCTCTCTGACATTTATTGCTGTTTTAAAAATGTAAGGCAATTTTCAAAGTTCCTATCAATAAAAACAGACAAGAAACAAATTCTTATCTTAGTCTGGCTGACGGCGACATCTGTTTTCATCTCCGTAACTGTATTCCACGGTCAGGCATTGATTTGGGATTTGAAACTCAACTCGATTGTGTAGACGTTGTGCAGGCTTTTTTTGCATAAGAATTTCAATATCAAAAAACAAGCAGATGTTTCAAGTCTATGTGCCAGACTAAAAACAGCACAAAGCCACTGAATGGCATATTTGACAAAAAAAAAAGAAGAAACCATCCCATCAATGCTATAGAGCAGAGGTGCCCAAATGTTTTACTAAGTGCCAAAAATCACATTTGATTGAGAACTGTAAGCCAAAAGTAAGATTATATTCTACTTTATCCAACTATATTAAAATCATATGACTTTTACGTCACTCTACAGCAACATTTGTCACAATTCTGCACTCATGGGATTTTACTTATCCAAAGTTATCAAGAAAGGTAGTCATTGAAGGACAGTGATGTGTCAGAGCTAGTGACAGCTCATACAAGCAAAAAATGAGGGCTAGTATCATACAAACTTTGCTCTTTTTTTCGCATCCTCATCTTTGTTTTTGTTATTTATATTGCCTACGCATAAATTTGCTGGCTTAAACAGCAGATCACACTATAAAAAAAATTGTGACCACTTACTTTAATGTCCTCCGTGTTTACTTCCATATGACAGTGTGCTGCGTGATGTCTTTTTATCGTTCTTTTGCGCATGCGGGTCATTCAGGACCATGATCTCTTCACAATGGAATCTGATATTGGCCACATTTAAAACAACAATGTGAACAGCTATACAAAAAAAGAAACTAATCTTCACAATAAATCGGAATTGAGCACTAAGGCTCGCAGTGTGAAATAGCCTAAGGTCTTATAGCCAACTTTGCCCCGCGGACACGGGTTTGGGTGTTGAGGATCCAATCATGCATGACAGTTGCATAAATTAAAGATACTGTTCACCAAAAATGAAAATTCTGTTAACATTTACTCACCCTCAAGTCGTTCCAAACCTGTATGACATTTATTCTATGGAACACAAAAGGAGAGATGTGTAAATAACATACTTGCCACTCTTTTTAATATGATGAAAGTGAAAAAGGACTAAGGCTGTCAGGTTCCAAAAAAAAGCACCAAAGGTTGCTCAAAGGACTTGTGCTCTATATAGTCCAAATAGTAGTAAATAATGGCAGAATTTTAATTTTTGTGTAAGTTATTCTATTGAATGGACCGTGAGTTAGTGTCACATTGGGATGGTTTATCTCACTGTCCCTGGTGTTTTTGAGATCCTTCAGGCATTTTGGCTGCTGGACACAGTGGACAGGAGGGCCCCAGCAGGACTGTTAATCATCACACACACTGAACAAGAACACCGAACGAACGTACTAATGAGACACCAAGGTCACTGTCTGTCGTGTGTGAGGAGTGATTCCCAGCAGCTGTGGTACATTAAAGAGGTAGTGTCTTACACTGATAGTTTGCAGGCATATTAAATAGACCTTTCAAGCTAGCATCTCTCTTAACTTTTATAATGACACTAGCTTGAAATAACATGATTTAACTTTGCAGCACATGTTCAACCTCTAGAATAAAAGTCAGTTATCAATAATCAGATTTTAGGGTTGAAGAAAAAATATATTTTTTTGCAGATTTTTAACTTGGGTTATTCAGTTGTTAAGTCTGACGTCACGCGTGACGTTTAGCCTCTTCCGGGCCCAAGCGCTCCGCTCGCCTTTCAGATCCTAGACTACATAAACCCTTTTTTTAAAGGGCTTTTTTCGCTTCAGTGCCAGTGGGTGTTACTAGGGATTAAGGGATAGCACCCACTGGCGCCAAAGTTTCTTCATTCGTTTAAGATTTGTAACTTACCTAATCAACTGCCGCCATTTTCTCTTATCTTTCTCGTCACAGGGAAAGCGGTAGATGACAGTTAAATGTCACTTGTTTTTTTTAACTCCGATCTATTAAAACTACACGGGAACACGTTAAAACTCCGGCCAAAGCGGTAGGTAGGTAGAGAGGACCCGGCCTTTGGACCCGGAAACAGTATTATCGGAGAGCGCTTACGTCACGACTTAACAACCGGATTGTTAAGACTATGGATAGGGACAACAAAGGGTGTTGTTCTTCCAGGAGCAAATCATGTCAGGCGTGATGTGACATGATTCAAGTTCTGCATCATGCCAAAAAATCACATATCAGAACATATTTTATGTTTTATGTAGAATGGAGAGAGATTTTAGACCAATGGAATTTCAGTAGGGCTGGGACTGCCAAGAATAACGCTGCAGAAATAGAAAATAAGCTAGTAACTACAGTCGAGGCCAGTTTGGAGGAAAAACATGGAAAACATTTTAACGTTCACTGGTTCATCTTGTATGGCCTTGTTCAGACACTATGTAATACACACAAAACAAACCACAAAACAAATATACCTCAAAAAGATCCAAATATTCCAAAGATCCAAAATCACAGTCAAGGTTCTACTGTACGTGAACCAAGAGTAGATCAATCCCCATTTATCAAGAAACTCACCAGCGTTGGTCTACTACATTATTTACTGCCCTCTATTTCAATAGACCTATGCTCATTTTTTCAGTCTCCTTCCACAACCCCTTCCTGTCTCAAATGTGCCAAAAATGACAAAGGAGCACGGTGGCACAGAACACACCAATCCCATCAGTGCATGACTTTAATTACCAGGCCACCGGTTTGGCATAACGGGGGAAAGGTGGATATGCAAAAGACTTTAATAATTCATTCAACTTTTTCTAATTTAAAACTTTTCTACATTTTATTCTTCAGCTCATTTCTCTGAAGCATGCCCAATAATTTCCTTTTAACAAAAAAACATTTGCATAAGCGAAATTATCTGCGCACAGCGTGTCACAGAAAGAATGAGCTGAGCACAGGAGCACAGGTGGCTGAAATCAGACTTTATGGCTCTCTGTTGCTTGCTCACTCTCTCTTTCCGTTTCTCCCATGTGCCGCTAACCGTCTCTCTCTTTAACTATAATGGATATCCGTGTGGCAGCATCTCCCCGGTGATCATGACTACAGGACTAAAGCTGGTGTTGCTGCAGTCTCTTTGAAGAATGAAAAATGCTGTGGGCCAGATTTCATCTGTCTAGAATAGACCCTTGAGTCAATGCTTCTATACAGATTTGGCTAAAGCTACCCATTATAAGCTCTAATGTGATGTACGCCTGTCGCCCATGTGTTTGCATGACAAGGTGGACATGTTGTTTCGAGATTCGGATCACTAAACAGACCTTTTAAACACGCATAGGACATTATGTGAATCAATCAAATTCACATTAAATTACTTTATTAGGGATTGTTAAAGGTTGTCTAAAACAATTGATTTAATCTAATATTGCAGTTTCTTTCCATCAAAATGTTTACTATCATCTTTTTTAAATCTTAATTTGAGTGAAAAGTTAAACATCTCTGATGTAAAAAAAATATTAACTTTATTTTCAATTTTAAAATTATATAAATATATATATACACACAGTGGAACGAAATGTCGTGCCTCGCAGGATGACAGTATTTAAATATAAAATAAATAGAAACATAAAAAGTAAAGGTGTAAACATAGTAAACATACCGTATAAACAAGTATAAACCTACACAAAGCTAACCTACTGAAATAAATGATCTAACTATACACAATATATATAATCTAACATATAAAAATACTAACTTCACGTATACTTAATCTAACTATGCATATACAAAATCTAAAACTATTCATTAATACTATATACCCTGGATATATGTGAACATACGTGTATAGAATTTCAAATATTTCTTATAGATTTTGTCTTTCCCTTTATTATAAAATCGTCCAAATCCTAAAACTGTTTATTTTCACTTTTGATTTAGACGGATTTTCAGACTTTTCTATAGAAAAAAATAACCATTGGTGATATGAACTTCCAAACAATGTGTCATGCAAACATTATGGACAACAGTTAATATACAATATTATTGATCTGCCTGCATTGACACCATTATGAGAACTGATCTGAGCTGGATGATCCCTGTTTTCTCCAGAGCGGCTATACAGTATAAATGAACTAAATGAATGAACTTTTTTTTACAACAAAACTCAATCATCACTGAACTTACTTAAGCTGGACTATAACACTAACTTCCAAACTTTGTTGCATTATTTTCCTGTTATCAATGCAAAGCTGCTTTGAAACAATCTGTATTGTAAAAGCGCGATATAAATAAAGGTGACTTGACTTGACTAACAGTTGATGAATCAAGTTAATTGTCAAAAATCTATTCACAATCGCACTCTATGATAAGCTACAAGTAAACTGTGAGAGAACACAGTCATCTTACCATCACTTTGAGACGTTAGAACAACAGTCAGAAGTGCCAGCAGCTCTTGTCAATCTTCTGCTGGTCGTCCCTTCTCTTAAACGCTCCACTCATTTCACTTTGGCTCCAGTTGACCTTATTATAGATAATAAAAACCTTCATTAGACTGAATTCCAGCACTTGTTAAAATAAACACGAGCTGTCAGAAAACTAGTCTTTCAGAGTCGTCGAACAGCCCATGTGTGGCAACACGGCTCAGTGACTGCATGTACGTTATAGAGAGTGAGAGGTCAAAGGTCAGCATTTGGAACAACCTGGGAGCACATGTCTGTCTGTTTGTTCGGAATTAGGTGCTACTTTCTCAAGCAAAGTGAAAAGCTTCCTTATGCCAAGTGTTTATCTACAACTTAAGAATTTTAAACAAGCCTGAGTATAGTATGTGAACACAGAAGGTGTAAGAGCTTAGATATTTGAATAAATAGGTGCCTTTACTTATAGTTACTAGCTTGTACTGGTTGGAATAACCATTATCTTAAAAGATTAAAGGATAAAGGATTAGTTCACTTTTAAAAAATGTTTTGCTGATAATTTACTCACCCCCATGTCATTCAAGATGTCCATGTCTTTCTTTCTTCAGTCTAAAAGAAATAAATGTTTTTGATGAAAACATTCCAGGATTTTTCTCCATATAATGGACTTCAACGGCAACCAAACGGTTCAAGGTCCAAATGACAGTTTCAGTGCAGCTTCAAAGGGCTTTAAACGATACCAGACGATGAATAAGGGTCTTATCTAGCGAAACGATGCGTCATTTCAAAAATAAATAAAACAGTTTAAGTATTATTAGCACAAATGCTCACCTTGCTCTGTTATGTGATGTACGTTCGTGACTCTCCTGTTCGAACTCGTTCATCAAAATGAACAAATCTTTTTTCGAGTCATTTCATTCATTAACGAACAAAATGATTCAACAAACGAAATGAACGAAATGTCTCGAAAAAAGATTCGTTCATTTTTAAATGCGAACGCGCATCTCAGAACAGGGCAAGGCGAGCATTTGTGCTAATAAAACTTAAAGTTTTTTATTTATTTTTGAAATAACTGATCGTTTCGCTAGTTTTTTTTTTACGTTTTTTTTTTAAAAGTGAACTAATCCTTTAAGGAGGAAAGAGGAACAATTTGATGCCATTTTAAAATGTTCAAACTAAAGAGTAGTTTAGAGTCAAATAAAACAGTATGATGTGAAAAGTCCAAATATTGTTTCATGTCCTCAAAAGCAGTTTGCCATTAAAGCAGCTTTGCTATGTTCGCCCAGATGTTTCTGGCAGACTTTGATCAGTAGTAAAATTGTTCATCCACAAAAACCATTGCATTCCAAGACTGCGCTCGAATAACAATGATGACACCAAAAGATAGACGTTGAGCGAGAGGGATAATTGTTGGAGAAAGCTCTTCTGCACAAGACTTTGAAGTGATAAAGCACATTCTGGCATCAGTAGTAGTCTTGAGGATTGAGGTCAACATTAGCATCTTTCATTCGTTCTTTGTTTCTGTCTTAATCTGCATGCCATCTACAATCATACTTCTCATTTTCCCTCTTAGAGCTTCCCAGAGGAACATTTTATCACGCAGAGGCTGGTCTTTCATTGCTCATGAGACATAAATGGAGTTCCCAGTTATGTTTAATTTGAGCGTCGACTTCATTTCTGATGCTTCTCTTAAGGGAGAGATACAACTAGTAATAAACGAGACAGTTGTTGACATAGAGTAATAGAAGAATTATAATAATATTGTGTTATTGGAAGAATTCGACAAGAAATTAAATCCTGAAATATCTTTGCAAATCTGAGCGCTGCAAAAAAAAAAAAAAAAAATGTCATCAAAAGTGCTTATTTCTCTATTTAATTGCATTGCTGGAGATATAATTGCGATGTTGAGGAGATTGCATGTACTTTTGACCTTTTCTCTTTCTACCAACAAGGTTCTGAGACCCACCAGCATGTTCATAAAGGGAGGCTGCTATAAATAGATGTTAGGTTAATTTGATTTATACAGAAATGGAAACATGCTGTGACCCTTTAAATTACAAACGGCTGCAAGCCAGGCCTGTTAGACACCTGTGAGCATCTGATGCTTATATGTCATCCACATTGTGTTTTAATTGTCTGAATATTGTAATGCAATCATTCTCTGTGGGTAAAGTGTGACAAATGCTCTAAAGCAGTGGAGGAGGTTTCACTTCGTTTCACCCCAGTATGCAAAAAAACTTTTTTTAAAAATGAATATTTATAGCAAGGATGCATGACATTTATCAAAAGGGACATTTATAATGTTACAAAAGATTTCGGTCAGACTTTAGATTAGGGACCAATTCTCACTTTTAACTATTATGACTTCTGCCTCAATTAACTCCTAATTACTGCTTATTAATAGTTAGTAAGGTAGTTGTTAAGTTTATTGGATATGATTAAGGGATGTAGAATATGGTCATGCAGAATAAGACATTAATATGTGCTTTATAAGTACCAATAAACATCCAATAGTAATGTGTATTCCAAGCATCTAGTTAATAGTGAGAATTGGACCATAAACTAAAGTGTTAACAAGATTTCTATTTTGAATTCTGTTGTTTTTAACTTTATTTATCAAAGAATCCTGGGGGGAAGATTGATTTCTGATTATGTGACACTGAAGACTGGAGTAACGGCTGCTGAAAATTCAGCTTTGCCATCACAGGAATAAAAGACAGTTTTCAAGTTTTTGCCATAACATTTTCAAGAATCCTGGAATGGTATGTGCTATTTATCATATGCATGCTATATTTTTTCTAAGCATAATGCTTATTTTAAGTTTACTTTACATTTGCAAACTCATTCTGCATGCGGATGATGTGCGAGGGTTTCTGAACATGTTACTAGAACATATTAATGCTGGATTTTGTGTGTAAAACCTCAAAATGTTAAAAGCATTAATACTGATATTTCCTGTGAACCGGTTTCCCCTCAAATCTACATCTATGCTAAGAAGTCAGTGATCTACAATGAAACAGGCCCTGTTTCATCGACAAAGCCTTTTAGCTGTCTGTGTGGTCCACATGGACACACATCACTGGTGTGTATGGGAAATCACTCTCCAAGGGCCGCGTCTACTCTGTCTCTCTGTTCCCAGGGGACAGAGCTCCATAAAAGATGGAGTCAGAAGAGTGTTATGCATTTTTCATGCTCTGATTCAGCTTCTGCCTGCTGGACAAGGTCTGTCTGTCAGCTGCATGTCTCTGTGTGATTTATCCAGCTCCAGGAATGCTGTTCCCATTCTACTAAAGTTTGTATTTTTTTGCTTTTGCCCTGAGTGATGGTATCAATCAATCCCAGAGACGTACCCACCAGTTTACAGTGACTGAAAAAGCCCCTCTTCACAGGGGTTGCACTTTCCAGTTCCTCTAACTGCTGATCGAAACCTAAACATTAACTCTGTAAAATAAAGCTTTCAAAAGAAAGGTTTTCACAGTGGTGAAAAAAAGTTCAATGGAGAACTTTTTTTGGTTCCCCAAATAACCTTTCAGAACAATTGTATTATTGTGAAGAATATTTTTATAATCTAAAGAAGGTCTTTTAACAATAAATAAACTTTTGTGTAAGGTTCAATGGCTGTTAGAAGGTTTTCACAAAAGGTTTTCAATTTTAACATTGAGCAATTTTTTTTGTAAATTTGGAGTGCTGTCAGTACAGAGAACAACGACAAAAATCGGTGTTTCCTACACTGTGTTATCCTCTTATTAAAATTTGCACCCTGTTGACCCCTTAACGAAATTTATTTCCTGTTTTCGATCGAAGTCCACAGTAGTCAATTGTCGAGTTCGCGCGCAATCATTAGTTATCTTAAGCCCAATTTATACTTCTGTGTCGGGTGCGTGCAGTAGGTACGGTGTAGCATACGCACAGACGCGCACCATACGCCTTCTCCTTAACCTGACGCGCACCTCCTCAAAAATGTAACCGCAAGATCTGTGATTGGTCGGCTTGGTAGCATCGCGTTTCCTCCTACGCATTTCCGGCGAGTTCTTCTGCACCGCCCGCCATTTTTTAATTCTAAGTACAGCGAAACTGTTAAAAAAACTAAAAATTAACTGCTTTTCCACCTCGATAAGCTCCAACTCCAACGTGATCCGCTCTTTTTCCGTCGCCATTGCTTGTAGTAACCTAAACTCAAAACAGTCGCGAGGAATCTAAAAAGGGAACATTAAAACCCTCCGCTGGCTGAATAAACATCATTTTTATTCATATCTTTCACATCTACTGCAGTCAGATTCACCGTGTTCACTCTGAATAAAATCACTCACATGGCTGTGCACTTGTAATGACACATCAATGATGTTAAGAGGCTAAAAGCATGTTTAAAGCTTGCCCCGTTTAAGTCAACAGGGTGCAAAATGTAAAAAGAGGATAACACAGTGTAGGAAACACAGATTTTTGTCGTTGTTCTCTGTACTGACAGCACTCCAAATTTACAAATACTTTATTCGGCTACTCTTCTAATTACCTGAACCTTTTTAGCTTATTAAACCACAATAGGCCCCCTTAAGAAATCCTGCTGACTTCAATGAATTGATCCAAGCGAGTTTTCTACAGTCCAATCAGAGAGCTAATTAAAAGGTTAACATGGTGTTGGTGAAAAGGAACCAGGGAACCTTACATTTCTGTGGTTGAAAAGCGGAAGCCCTCCACACTGGCCCCTGAACCCTTCCTCCAAAGACGAGCTGGAATCTTCCAAGTATTGTGTGGGCAGGCTGTCTTCCAAACTGGCTTCCTTCTTAAAAGCTTTTCAAGAGGATGGGAGAATGAATGAATAACATTGATAGCGTGCACTGCTTTTTAAGAATCAGACTGAGAACGTGGCACGGTGCCTAAGCAAACCCTAAAGCGGTGTGCCCCATTTCAACGCATCCTGACACAATGCATCATGTAACAGAATGCCTTGTCTGAAACAATAGCTTTCTTTGAGTATTATCAAACTCATTGTTGAAGAGCTTTCATTCCCAGTCGTATTGCCGTGGCTGAAGGTGTACAGAGAGGTGATTCCCTCCTCATGTTCAAACTCTTTGCAATGAAACTGGAGACCACAAGCATCTGGCGGAGAGCTTTGGGTGTTCAAAAAAGAGTGCATGAGAGGTCTATGTCTTTCCTTGCCTGTGTGACACGAGTGGATTTTATTTTCAAGGTATTCAGCCGATATCAGAGGAAGCCCTAGTTGGGTAGGACTATTGTGAAGAGTAAGGGTGGATTTCTGTTGACAGCACCATGTGAGAATCTCATCTGTGGCTCCGAGACACTTCATATTAAGGGTTCTGACAGCAAGAGTTCCCATGGAAATCCAAGAGAGGCCTCAGGGAAGACTTGTGTCAGATTCTCCACAGGACATTCACTGCTTCTCACATCAGTCTCCCGTTCAAAGAGAGCGCCTCAAAAACTTTCAGAATCATTACCATCTCTGCTACATGTTATGCAACCTTTTTGAAGACTAACATACTGTGTAGAGTATAATTGAGGTAAGCAGTGTTTCTTGAGCACCAAATCAGCATATTAGAATGATTCCTGAAGGATCATGTGACACTGATGACAATGCTATGCCATCACAGTAATAACATTTTAAAATATATTAAAATAGACAACAGCTATTTTAAATTCTAATAATATTTCACAATATTGCGTTGTCCACACTAATACGTTTTCGTATAAAAACGCCTTTTTTTCTCCCCGTTTTGGACTTTTGTCTACGAAAACTGAGCTTTTTGAAAACGCGTTTCCAAGTGGATGAATTTGAAACCGCCGTTTTCGCATTGTAGTGTTGACAGTGAAAACGATGACACGCTTAGTCAATTTGCTCTCCTGCAGCAAAACATGACAGCAGACGCGTTTTAGACCAAACATATAATGGTGACAACAATGAGTGCAACCTGGTCGGAGAGTGTTTTGAAACGAAAACGCCGTATTCAGATGAATCTGGATTGATGTAGACATAGCCTTACAGTTTTTTTACTGAATTGTTGATCGAATACATTTTTGTTAAACACAAGATCTTTAGCAGCTTCACTATAGAAGGAGTTTAAGTCAACAAGCTCAGCCCCAAACACAAGATTTAGCTGTAGCTGATGTTTTTTGTGTGTGTGTGTGTGTGTGTGTGTGTGTGTGTGTGTGTGTGTGTGTGTGTGTGTGTGTGTGTGTGTGTGTGTGTGTGTGTGTGTGTGTGTGTGTGTGTGTGTGTGTGTGTGTGTGTGTGTGTGTGTGTGTGTGTGTGTGTGTGTGTGTGTGTGCTTAAATGAGAAACTTCATAGGCACTTGAATCCCTTTGTCTGTTCCCCAGCCTCTGAGGTCTATAATGAGAGAGAATAAACACGGCTTTATCGCCAGGGAGGATTTAAACAGACAAGCACAGGAGGAGAGCTTAACGGTTTCAAGGACGAGAGGTGTTTAATTTTTCAGCTGATAATCATCCACCCATTTAGCATATGTCACGCAGTCCGCTAATCATCAATCATCTTTTAATGAACTACACCACATTTCCTGCACTATTCAATCGTCATTTGTTTCAGAAAGCGTCTTTTATGATGGCCATCTCTTTATTGTTTTTGTGAATCATTATGTTAGCCTGTGTGTGTGCATGCATATGTGTGTATTGTGATTGTTTGCATGCAAACCCAAGGAGAACAGGCTTACCAAGAGTTGAGATTAATTAGACATTGTGGTTTTCCGATGTCCTCCAAGAGGACATCTTGTATCTCTATAGCTCTCTCTATTTACTAGAGAACAATAAGCAATTTGACCTCAAAAAAAAAAAAAAAAAAATTGTTTATCTCTCACCTAATCCCAAAAACAATTAAGCATGACTGAATAATTACAGTGAGAGAGATGAGAGAAATTGGTTTAAAAAAATTATTTCTCCATTCCTTTACCCATGTGCTGGCATTTTTCTCTGGCCAAATGTCAGATTGTAATAAAAAAAAATGTTCACTGACCTTCTGATCTGTCCAAAGTACCGTATGGCACAATAGTAATCGTATCCATTTTATGGCGTCAAAACCTATAGAGGAGAAACAGAGGCTTTTAAAAACTGAAATGCCCCTCGTCTCCACGCCAACCCATATGGTGCCTCTATTTTATTTGCCCATTCACTTCTTGATATATGACAGGTATTAAACATGACACCTGTGCTGAATGAGAAGTCCTCCATGGTGACGTTTAACGAAAGTTTAACCACATTTCAGTTTATTCCCTGTTGTTGTTTATAGCAGATGTGGGGCAGAGATTACCTTGAGGTTCAAGCCCACCCACGCAGAACAATATCTGCACATTAGTCACATGTTTCAATCCAAACTAAACTCTGACCATCCAGCAACAATTATTAACAAAAACAAAGAAGAATAACGAGCCTCAAATCTCTCAACAATACAAGAGATGTTCTTCTAAAGTAGGAACATAAACATGTTGCATTTTATAGAAACAGTAGTGAATTATTATTATTAGTAGAAATTAATTATTATTGTTTCGTCAACAGAACAGACTTTTTAAATAAGGGTCGTTTTTTTTGGCAGGTTTTGTGAAACGGACAGTTTTACAAGTCAATCAATTCTCAATCAGCATTTTTTTTTTTGACATTATATATACGTTTTTTACCCATAAATATTTCAGAATGAACATGCAAAGCATGCCATTTGATGTTGAGTTTAAAAATTAAGAATTTGCTGGTCCAGATTGGATTGTGTTGGTTTTTGATCATGTAAATAGGATAATTCAAAATATTTTTTCTCTTGTCAAAATGATATTGCTGTATCTTTGTAACTATTATACAGTTGAGAAAGTCAAGACCTCTAAAATCCCCACTTTAAGGGCGACAATGACATTACTTGGGTTAAAAACTAGCTACTTTTCATGCTAGGTTAATTTTATGTTCAGTAAATGTCTAACATATCTTATTCAATAAATCCCAGCATGTTGTGCAACATTATGTACAGAAATATGATAAAGTGCATACAACATTGTCTTTCATTGCTCATAATACAAGTTGCCTGTCTGTTATACAACATACCTTTATTTACAGTATATTGCTAAACCTTGAAAATCCCTCTTTGCATTTTGGAGAAGTCTGAAACTCCACGGCTTTGTCTGGGCTTTTCGTTCAGCCTGTGAAGAGGATGAAAGGATTAATCAGAGTGCCACTTGTCTGGTTAATGTTAATGATTTATTGTCGACTTGCCCTTCAGCTGACTGTAACTGACAGACAGATTTTGACAGGAAATTGCTTTTAGCTGACTGTCTGTCCTGTGTCCTCTCTGTGTCTGACCGTCATTTTTCATTCTGTCCCCTCCGCAAATGAAAGTGGAAGACAAAGAGAGCAGGAAAAACGGAAAATACTTCCGAAAATTATGGAATGAATGAGAAATATGAGCTCCAGCTGAGGTAGCAGGAGAGAAATCATTAAGAAAGGTTTCTGCTAAAGACCTGATGTTTGTTTTATTCCATTAAACGTCAAAATCATCCGACATCACAACGCATTCTCACCCCAAGGCGTCATCTAACTGACAATTTTGACCATGCTTCAATATTCGACGCTAAAGGTACCCTTTAGCGTCAGTTAGTTGACGCGATCCCAGGGCGTCATCTAACTGACGCTAAGGGTAACGCGTCAGTTAGATGACGCGGGTAGGTTTAGGTCTGGGTAGAAGGGCGTCATCTAACTGACGCTAAGGGTAACGCGTCAGTTAGATGACGCCCTGGGATCGCGTCAACTAACTGACGCTAAAGGGTACCTTTAGCGTCGAATATTGAAGCATGGTCAAACTGATTCCCAAGGCGTCAGTTAGATGACGCCTTGGGGTGAGAATGGGCTGGACATCATTGTTTTACCTTTTTTTGTAAAGGGCGTTTGACATCTTTGAACGTTTGCTTTGTAAAACACTGCCTCGGTACTTCTGTGTGACCTTTCCAACATGATTACGTAATGTGTGGTGCATCGCAGAGCTAGTGCAAGATGAGCATTTGGTGTTAAAAAGGTATATAAATGAACTTTTTTTTTTTAGAAAACGGCCGATTGTTTCGCTAGATAAGATTCCTCGGCTGGGATCATGTAGAGCTATTTGAAGCTGCATTGAAACTGCGATTTGGACCTTTAACCCATTGGCTCCCATTGAAGTCCACTATATGGAGAAAAAACCTAATGTTTTCCTCAAAAACCTTAATTTCTTTTCGACTGAAAAAATAAAGACAGAAACACCTTGGATGACATGGTGGTGAGTTTATCAGGAAATTTTAATTCTGAAGTGAACTAATCCTTTAATATCTGCTGACATTTTATGTTGATGCTCCCCCAACAAATTCTACTGACTATGTGACATGATGTGTAGCCAAGTATGGTGTCCCATACTTGGAATTGGCAATATAAGTATATTTGCAACAACATGTCTACTAACCTGGGCTGAGTTTCCCGAAACCTTCTTAACGCTACGTCGTTCTTAAGTTACACCTTAAGCTGTACCTTATCGTTAATACGTGTTTCCCGAAACGTTCTTAGTTAAGTATACCTTCTGTAAGTCATACTTTCGGAAGGTTGGTCTGGACCACTCTTAGCTTTACCTTATCACTGTTAAAGGTCGATATTAATATAATTCTGAAGTTTTAATACACCCAGACAGTGTTCAATTAGGCTAATTCAAGTGTTTTCATGCAAAGAATAAAATTGTCATTACACTGATTGTTGTTAGAATTTTAATTATATTATTATATAGGCAATAATACAATTTTATAAATTTATTTTAATTAAAGAGCGCTTTTAAAGGCGGGTACTGTCAGGTAAGTCCTATTTGGACGCTAAAATTGTTTATCATGGGCTCGTACGGTATTTAAAACATTTACAGGGGTAAATCGGTTATTTTAGTGCCGTCCGAATCCATAATATCAGTGTTTTTTCTCACTCAACCCGCGTAAAAATCTCTGTGCAAATTAGTACCTACTGATTTTTGACAAACAGGTCGTGTGGTAATTGAATTGCCGTCTGAATACACATCTCTGAGTTTACAAGAAGAGATTCAAAATTCACTGTTTAAATCCTTTTTGATCACTACCGTGCACCGTAGCTATGACGTACACTTTTATTACTGAAATGCTTGAAAGTATTTACAAGAACAATATTTCATCGCAGCTCACCTCAAAAATGGGAAAAAACAAAAATGGGAAAGAGAAGAAAGCACATAAAAAATTTAAATGGTTATTATGGCAGCAATATATGATGCAATTTTAAAATATGTAGGCAAGGCTATTATAGGCTGTTATAGTTTGGATAATTTTTTATAATATCCCATGAGTCCTTGTAAATGCAATTTCAACTATTTCTGGAGTGCTTCTTTTATAAAGAACAGCGTTTTCTCACATAAACAGCCCCTGTACGAGAGAATAATTGATTCGCGAGTCATCGATATCAACAGATTCAGCACCATCGCCACGGACAGCACCCGGTAACGTCGCACGTAAGAAGGTATATCTTAAGCAGCTTTCTAAGGTATAGTTCGGGGAACACGCCTAGAAATGGTATACCTTCAGTTAAATTATACCTTAAGAGTCTTCTTAGCGCGCTAAGAGTGAGCGTTATCGGGAAACCGGGCCCTGAACCCTAACACTTAACAGCCTACTAAAGGCCATTGCACACTGAGTCCGAAATTCGCATCCAAAATTTCTGCACGTTCAAAACGAAATTCGACCTCGCGTTATGTCAATCACGCTTGCACACTGCATCCAAAACTTTCGTCCATCATAAAAAAAATCGGATCGGGTTCGATTTTCTGCGTTTTTCGCATCCGTAGCAAGCAGTTTGAATGGTGTTTGAATGGTGTTTTGACAATTCAGAGCCACTGAATCACGAATACGAAAAAATGCATACGAAAATTTCGGCCTCAATGTGCAATGGCCTTAACAGTCCACTAAGTTAGTTGACATTGACATGTAGTTGCAAATTGACTTGTAGTTATAAGAATGTCTAAAGTGGACCATCAAAATAAATTGTAAAGTGTAGTTATTATAGTTAACTAAAACTAAACATTGAAATAAATATTGATATTAAAATAAAGCTGAAATAAAACAGAGATATTAGATGAAAAACATAAATTAAATGAAAATTAGAAATGTTGCCTTGTGATTGCATTGAAATTACTAACTGGAAATAAATAAAAACAAACTGAACTAAACCTGTTTTAGTATTTTACAAAAGAAAAAAACAAGATAACTAAAAAATTAAACCATTAAAATATAATATTAAAATAGCCAATGCAAAATATATTAATAAAAACTATAATAGTACTATGTAAATAATACTAAAATAACACAGCTCTCGTGATTATCGTTTGGTGGTCCGCATGGATGAGGCAGGTATGAATCACTCATCACAAACACAAATAAATCCCCAGTTTCCTCAATGTTATAGTGAGTCTGTGTGAGAAATGTAAATGATCCAGAAGAGAAATATTTGTACAACGAATTTCATATTATGATCTGATAAGATTCACATTTAGCATAACAAATACTGACTCCGATATTCTCTTTGGACATAGACTCTCACGAATCACAGGACAGACAAAGTTCAAAGTCAAATTCTTTTTGGATCCCTTAATTAGCGGGATTCTCCCCAGAAACCCAATCAAAACAATGAGTCAGTCATCCTGCAACACATTCCCGTCCTTTAAAACTGTACAAAATGGTCTCCAACAAAACCCATCAGATTGGTGGAAATGGTCACAGATATCACTCATATATATCAGTGATCTCAAAAGGATATGGACTGGCGTATTGAAACTCTAAAGTTGCTCCAGCTGAAAAATAGATTTGAGTAAGTGCAAAGACTCCATTTAGCTGATATTGGCAGGCTTCCCTAATACAGTACATTTCTCTACCCATCTCTATTTTGCCCTCTCTTTACATAATGGCTTCACCCATTTCTGTCCACCGCCCTATGAATCATTCACTGTGCACTGTTCAGTTATGTTTCTAGTCTGATTTGGGTGTAGTAGAGTCCATCTGCAGGAAGCCTGATGTAATCCAGTGGAATATAAGCATGAAAGTTACTGTGAATGAGAAATGTCAAACAATGTGAGTGCAGTTTTGACAAAGCAAGAGTCGCTGAGAGATGCCTGAAGGTCGTTCATCATTTCTGTCTAAGATGAAATGAGAAGTACTGGTGTTGCAAGAAGTCATAAAGAATCTGAAATATATTTGCTGAAAAATACAATTACTCAGAGGTTGCTCTTACATCGCACAGGAGACTAAATTTATGTTTCTTTAATGTGTACATTTTGGCTCAAAGATGTGTCTCGTGAAATTCTATAGTAGAAACAAAAACACAAACAAATAAAAGTTAGCATACAGTTAGAATACAGATATTGTAGAGGTTTTGTAAGAATTGGCAAAACTGTTTTTACAAAACCAGTATAACTTGTTTCATCTGTAGAACACAAAGGAAGATATTTTGTAGAATTTTTTTGTTCATACAATGCAAATCAATGGAGTCCAAAACAGCATTGGGAACAAAATTAACAATAGAACATTAAGGCATAATTAAAAAAATATATGAAATAGATGCTATTTACGCTAGTAAATATAGCAGTTTTTATTTGAACTAAGTGGAAATAGTTGTTATGCAGATACTATTTCCACCAGTGTATTGTAGTATATTATAAAATAGTGCAATAATAACAACATATTCAGTGTATATGATTAAATTTATCAAAATTATAAATGGATACAGTCTCATTGGGACATTACTTACAATCCATCCCTACATCTACTCTATCCTTACCCGGATAGCCCACTGTTCTATACCCCGTTATGCACTTTATTTTCACATTTTATATATTTTCTTAATTTTTATTTCAAATGAAATCCTCTCTGAGCTGATATTCAATGGGGAAAAGGGAGAGGAATGAGTTTGAAAAAGGCTATAGCATGCATTACGCTCCATAAAGGGATTTCTTTTTTAATTTTGTCTGGCACAATCATACTATTGGTAGGTGTAGTAACCTACAAAATGCCTGCCTTGTTGGCAGATGCTATTTACTCTATAGAGTACATAGCATCTGCCAACAAGGCAGGCATTTTGTTCTTGGAGTAAATAGACACTCTGTGTAAAATATCTACTTTCACATTCCATGGAAGAAAAAGTCATACAGGTTTGAATCAAAATGACAGACAATTGTAGCCTGACTTCGTCATACTCATATTCTGGTCAGAACATGAGTCTGATACTGGTCCATAGGGCTTTGATTATGAGGCGTGTCTTAACCGAACCAGGAAAAACAACAACTCTGCACTCAATTGGATAGACCGACAACCAATCAGGGGAACGCAGTAAGTGACGTATGTTGAGCAACGCATAGTTATCAAACAGAACTCTGGAAAAAGTATGAAAAAAATAAGGAGTGTTAACAATCTTTGCCGGTGTTGCAAAAAGAACTTAAGCATTCGCGGAGTAGGCCTACTTGCATGCAAACACGAAAAGCATTTTTGAAAGAAAAAATACGTTTGAGGACGTGATGATTACGTTATTGGATGGATTATCTGTCCATCATCGTATAAAGCCCGCCCTGGCAATTTGATTGGTCCGACCATTTTTTGGCTGATCATAATTACTCCTCAATGGATCGAGTCCAGACCGAACTTCCCGACCAAAAAATGTTGTGGGCGGGGTTCGGGCTGGCATCCAGGCTAAGACAATTGTGAACTATCCCTTTAAGAGTCTGTTGTATGTCCACAAAGTTTTTATAAAGCACAAAATGTCTTTGAACGTCCTTCAAGAGTTTAATCTCCATCCAAGAACATCTGACTTATACTGGCTTATTTCAAACAACACTTCTCACCGTCATTCATGGATGGACTCCTGGTGCGTTCTGAACATCATTACAGCTAATAACCTTCATTTCCTGAGCAGGATTCATTATTTATTTGGATGTTTATTCATAGCTTACTTTATTTTTACAGGGTGATAATTGGACCAAATTGGACAATTTCTATGATTTTGCTCAGGTGAAAGACGCCCGCCAGTGCACAGCTGGGAACGCAAACACTCAGAGTCAACCTTTGAATGGTTTCACATAAGCTGTCAGCATGTCACCGTTTATGACTGAGAAATTGCTTGTGAAACTGGAGGAATTTGTGTAAAATATAATAATAATTTGCTTGAGATTGGTGTGGCTTGGAGATTTTTCACTTGGCCTGACTGCGTTGTTGTGAAATGTATGTGACCAAAACGGACATGCATACTATGAACTCAAGAGATGAACGTTATTTAATTACTGTTTGATGAACTGAAACAAAGAACTTTGTGGCCAAACTGGTATTTTTCCCATGTTTGCCCAGAAGCAAAGGATAGACGGGCCTATTTGAGGTCTGGCAGAGCCTTCCTGTCCAGTCCAATGCAACTACAAAACGTTTTTCAAAAATGAGAAAAGGACTGAATCCCAATTTGCATAATAACTAATGTGGGATATGGAAATTACTTCACTGCAGCGCTTCCCTTGTCTATATATAGCCTATATATATTAGAAAACAGTTTGTAACAAATTGTTATAATATTTTGAATGTTTGTAAGGTAAACAGAACTGTACAGATATTTCAGTGATATAGATTTGAGAATCGATTTAAAGTTCCACTACCCTATTTTATTGAAACATTACATGATTATTTTCCTCATAGGTCCACCAATCACTAGATGGCATCAGATGGTACCTACAGCGACTCCGGTTCAACATTGGCACAACATGGGTGCGGTTCTCCTGGCACTGACTCGTGGCTCAGAGCCTAATAGAGACATCTCAGAGGCTATTAGCACAGATGGTTGTCTGCAAGTGTATGCAAATAAGGTGCACACTGAATCAGGCAACCCCATCAACACCACCTGTCTGCCTAGCACACACACACACACCACACACACACACACACACACACACACACACACACACACACACACACACTCTCGCCTTCCCTCAAACCCCCAGCTGAAGAACAAGACTGTACCTCCCTGTTCCTAATCAGCTAGCGCATATTAATTAAAGCAAACACATTAATCTTCATTCGCTGCGTGTGAGGAGCACAATACCAGAGTAGATGAAGAGAGAATGGGAGATACGCAGAGAAATTCAGAGAGGAAGGGAGAATTCCATTGTTTTTGTGTTTTTGAAGATGTGTCCTTGGGAAGATGCGTTAAAGAGGAGGATGTGGTCAAGGAGGATAGCTCTGTCTTTGAGTGTGACACTGCTGGCAAACGTCCCAGCAACAGAGGGGGGTTAAAATGTCCCCAGTGGCTATGTTTGCTACACCACAATTATCTCCAGGACAGTTGAGTAGAGTCTTAAATGGACAATGCTAATGCCTGTCACAAACACATCCGTTTGCATACCGAAAGGAAAACAGTAGTGCTCAGAAGTTGCTCATTTATAGCTTATGGAATTTCTGAGTTATCATTAACACGTAAGCATAAAATATCAACGTTGTTTCAGAAGTTACTATTAAAATTTCTATTGGTTATTATAATCAGAAACTTGAGTATGGTATTTTAAGTGCAGTCGCCATACCTTTTACTTTGCAGTAAAATGAGTGTCTGTTTACACCAAAATACTTATTATAAAAAAAGTGCATTGTTGCCACAGGGTTTTGTCATTTTTGTGTCGGACCTCTCTCGTGGTCCAGACTGGCATCTGATCTGTGGTAAAGTTCCGAGAGGAGGAATTATGTTTTGACCAAACAGAAATGGCACTGCCTAAAAATAAAGCATAAGGAGACTTAAATTTGACTGGTGTTGTGTTTAATTTCCTCCTGCTGGTGCGGGTAGACTGTCACAATAGCAGTTCATTAAGTTTGAGGTGGCTGGAATTTGCAGTGTCATCAAAAATAACAGCAATAAAACAAAAGTGTTGAGTTCACAATATATAATTCTTACTCCAGGGCTGATATTTCATGCACAATTTATTTAGCATTTTCTAACATTGGAAAGGCTTTTCAAACTTACGTACTTTTAGCCAGAAGCATTCCTTGATAGACGTGACACAGCTGTGTTATGAAGTGTCCGGTTTATACCATAATGCCTGTTCAATCCCCAGAGGGGGGAAGATGTTGCAGAGATACTCATCTGGCTTATTAGAGGCCAATTACTCCTTGACCCCAGATTTGCATTATTGACGAGTGCATAAACACTTTTGTTCTGTATTGCTGTAAACACAAAGCCATGTCATACGGGAGGCCTGGTAACAGATGGCATCCTTAAACAATATACTGTCCTCTCACTTTCTTTCCTATTGAGTCTCCTTAAAGTCTACAAGGATATGGATATATATATATATATATATATAATATATATATATATATATATATATATATATATATATATATATATATATATAAACACACACACACACACACTATATATAATATATATATATATATATATATATATATTTTTTTTTTTTTTTTTTTTTTATTATCACTGGCAAAAAAATATATATACACACACACATATATATATATTGTGATAAGAAATACAGTAACATTCAATTAATATATACAAAATTATCATTTTAAAATTATCATTGAATGTTACTGTATTACTTATCACCAAAAAGTTAAGTTTTGGGTTGGTAAATCTAGCAAATTTTTTAAGTAACATTTCTTCTCATTATATATAAGTTGTGCTGCATAACATTTTTTTTTTTTTTGTGGAAATCATGATAATTTTTTTAGGATTCTATGATGAATAGAAAGTTTAAAAGAATAGCATTTATTTGAAAAATGAAAATATTTCAAAAATTGTCTGTCACTTTAGGTAAATTTAGTTTACAAATAAGTTGTTATTAAATTCTGTTATTACAGAATTGTGATAAAATTGGATTAAAAATAATAATAATAATACTTTTTTTATAAAAAAAAGTGTGTGTGTGTGCGTGCGTGCGTGCGTAGTACGCGCGTGCATGTGTGAATAAAGTAATATACCATGTGCATCATTAAAAAAATATATGGCATATCTCTAAATATGTGTTTTAATTTAATTTTTGTTTTAGATTATTTAATTTAGCATGCAACCCATTTGTGGTCAAATCATAATTATCAGTTTTATTCTCAATATCTGGAAAAACCTTTGTATCCTATCATTCTTGCCCACATCAAACTACCAGCATTACTGCCTTGACTGCCTCTATGCTTTGCCTCATATCACCACACCATAAAACTCCACAGCGCTGCAGGGTCATTACAGCCCATAACGACAGGCCAATGTAATGTGTTGTGCCCAGCATCTCCACCCACCGAGGGCCATAGCTATGTTTAATATCCCATAATGCCGACAACAGAGGAAAAGCACCCACTAATGACTCATCGCCCCAACACGATTTACTAAAGAGCCCTGCCACCCAGCAGGTAAGGGGCCACAGCTGAGGAACGAATCATAATGTCCCAGGAGGCCTCGGTGACTAGAGGCATATGTGTTGAATGAGAGAGCCTGCAGAAAGCTCTGGTGATTTATGTTTCTGCATTATCAGTCTTGTTCCTGTTGGGTTCAGGACTGACTTACCCTCCTTATACCGCTTCTTTTTTTTCTTTTTTTCTATGTTCTGAGATCAGAAACATTTGACTTAATAGCTTTTGCAGAGGAAATATGCCTCTGAATCAGTGAACACTTGTAGATGCTCATTTTTAGTCTTTAACAATCCCTTTGGATCACTTGTATTCTCCTTTTTTCAAGGAATATTCTGGATTCAGTTCAGGTTAAGCTTAATTGGCAGTATTTGTTTCATAAATGTTGATTAAAAAAAACGTCCCTCCTTTTCTTTAAAAAAAAAAAGCAAAAATTGAGGCTACAGTGAAGCAGACATTAAAATACTTTCACTAGTTTATCCAAAATATATAAACAATAAGCAAATATTTTTTTTTGCTCAAATATTTTTACAACTATTTTTACAACACCATGACAGCTAAACACTGTAAACCATAAAACAACAGTACAAATTATTTTAAACTCTTTACAGCTCAAATATTACACAGGTTTTAACAGACAAATGTGTGTTCTGTAAGTGTTTTTAATGGTAAACTTTACATTTCTTCTGTAAAATCTTTTAAAAACATGTCCCCTTTTTCTCCCAATGTAAGTGTTTAGAAATTATTATTTGTGGTAATCAACATTATGCCTGTTGATTGAGCTTAACATGTAATAAACTCAGAATATTCCTTTTTTCCTAAAATGTGCATTCAGTAAGTTTTGCTTTTGTCTGTCTCGCTAATCTCTTCCATATTGCCATTTAATCAAAGAGAGAAAATTGTAAATGTAATTGATTAATTTAAAGTGTAATAATTTGTCAAAAGTGCTATTCATTTCTCTAGGTGTAAAAGCTTTTAAATGAGGGACGGGGGACGGGGGGTTGATTCCATTCACCTTTTAAAACACGAGTACAAACCCTGGCCTTTGATAACAACAGCTTTTGACACTGCAACCAAGAATCAAATACAGTAGAGAATAGACCAGCTGTCAAAGGCTCTGAACTCAGATTGAACATCTACCCACAATCCCACAGGTGCAAGCTCGCTGCGGTGTGTCTGCCGTCTAAAATTCCCCGCCGAAACCACAGCTGCGTCAACATGTCACAAGTACGCAGCGCACAGGTGTAGAGATCTCTCTGCTGCAGAGCTATGGTCAGAGAGGAGCACTTCAGAGCTCAAGCCTGAGGAATGTGGAGTCATATTCAAACCAAGAGGTCATGAAGACAGGCTGCTTTAAATTCAACTCTGTCCCTAATCACAGTCGTCATTATTTGTCTGTGAAGTCAGCTCACCTGGTGTGCCAAGTGCAAATTGTTGCTTGATTGAGGCCTAAGACACGGTGTGCAAAAATCAATGTTATTCTTCCCGTTCCCAAGAGACCTCAATCAATCGTTGTCCACTTAAGTCAGAAATAACAGTGATCAAATTTGCCGATCTCAGAGCTTTACGTGTAAGACCTGATGGTTATACTTAACTTAGCTTAAGTCTGTGAAAGACATTAAAACAAGAGTTAAATTGGGACAAGCAAATGCCAGAGCTGTGGTGCAACCACAATGCTTCTCACGTAAAAAAGTATTTCAAGACGAAGGTATTACACAGAAAATAGACAAGGAACAATTTTTTTTTCTTTATACCACTTTCCATAGTGAGTGGCATTATTTGTGATGTTTAGGCCCCAAATGTATAAGCATGTTAATCGATACCAGACACGTAACTTACTGCAAAACGCCTAACTAGCAACAGCATAGTGGCAAAACGAACCTGATTTGATATTTTACGCCTGTGCATATCATTCGCCAATGCTCAAAGCAGTTTCTTGGCTTAGTAAGTTGGACTGAAAGACTGCCTTTCCTCATTACTCCATCTGTAAGGCTTCTAATGACATGACAAAGACCAAGAACAAAAAGTGCTGCAAGGTTTTATTCATTGGGGTCTGAAGACAAACACTCAGGGCACAATGACTGCGCTGGCCTAATTTCTCTCAAATGTCTCTTAGAGGCAAATTGACTTTGTCGCACTGTCTATCTGAGGTGTTCCTCGCATTTGTCACGAACAGCATATTGCCAGATGCGTATTCATAATTGGTGTTTGTGCATGTGAGTGTGTGTATGACACGTAAAAGATTAATGGCCACATGAAAATAAGCAAATTTCAGTTGAATGTGCTGTCTTTTTGTATAAAAGACAGTGTGCCCAAACAGACTTCAAGCTATTTAAATTCCACCCTCTGTTTCTGTTATATAAACTAAGCAATTAAGTGAATGCCAGAAGGAAATTTTCATCTCAAAAGCTTTAATGCACATCACGCCTCTTCTTAAAATTAAATGAGTCTCATTCTGGCTTTTATAAATGGAAAAAAAGAGAATTTAGATCATGCAGTCGGTCAGTGCGCTAGGTGTCACAGAGTTATTGATATGCCATTAGAGGAAATTTCTGAATAATAGCCGTGAGCCTGCATTGACCTGTTGTCGCGCTAATGAAAAATGACAATCGCCTGTAACGGCTTTGATTTATTACAGGAGGCAATTACTGTCTTAGCGACGAATGTTGTGTTAAAAAAAAAAAAAAAAAAAAACTGCCTCACAGCAAGATGATTTAATTTACCGGCGGATGTGTGCTGGACGAAACTGTACATCAGTAAGCCACAGTATTCCTGCCTGTTAAATCCCACATGGCGAGACTGATAGAGATTCCTGTCCGGGTCTTGCCCCGAATAGGATTTCAAAATGTAGCCAAAAGCTTGGAAAAACATTGCTATTGCTCTACCAGTCTCCAGTTTAACTGTAGTTGAAGCACTGCTCCAAGATAAAACAGGGTAAATGTTTATCAGCGTTTGGTGTTTAAATGTTTTTGAAAGACGTGTCTTATGCTCATCAAGGCTGAATTTATTTGATTAAAAATACAGCAAAAACAGTAATATTGTAAAATATTATTAAAATTTCTATTTTACTCAAACACAATCTCATGAAAGTGCGTATCTATACCACAAATTTTATTACTCGTGCCATACACCAAAAATGTTTTTTTTGCATGCATATGCTACGTACTGAAAACCCCTTTGGATTAGGGATGGGGAGTGCGTGCATATCACACGCCATAAAGTGCGTATCATATGCACGCGAAAACTGCGTATTATATGCATGCAAAACAATTTTTGGCGTATAAATGGTATCAGAAATAACATTCGTTGTATAGAAACACACTTTCATGAGATCGGGCTGTTTACTCCAGTCTTCAGTGTCACATGATGCTTCAGAAATGTTAAAAACAGTTGCTGTTTAATATTCTTTTGTGGAAACTGTGATACGTGTATATTTTTTTCCGGATTCTTTTATAAACAGAGGGTACAAAAGAACAGCATCTATTTGAAATAGAAAACTAGTGTAACATAATTAGCATACAGTAATATTTAAAATGACCTTTACAACTATATGTATTGCTTATAAAGTTTCTAGATCCAGCCGAAAGCAGAGAGACTCATCCAGGATTTAGTGCTGAAGACAAAAAGAGTTCTAGTCTCCATGGACGAGAGCCACGCATCCACTTGCTAGCCATCACAGCTTTGTGATTTAGGAACCTCAAGGGTGGCATCCTTGGCTGCCCTGTAAACGCCCTCATCAGTCCTGCCTCTATTCTCAGCCCTGTTGCTTTTATAAGCTGTCCTGATATTGGTTCACAGCCTTCGGGGATACTAAATTCTGCTGAAGGTGCTAAGCGAAAGGAGGGTGGAAAAAAAAAGGAAAAGAGAATGAAGGGGAAAAGGCTCTACTGCCCACTGATTTACAGCTCGACTTTAATTGGGTTGTAAAATCAAATCCAGTGTTGTTTCAGGAATGCCAAGATGTGATTCCTGCGCTGTTTATGGGAGGAGTCAGAGAGTCAAGGACACTGGGAAAGCGAGAGGAAAAGATGAAAAGGAAAGAAGTAAAGAAAAGAAAATGGAAAGATTGTTTTTCTGATATTAAAGTGATACAAAGAACCACATAATGCTCCCTCACTACTGTATCATTACCACACAAGTCATTATTGTTCTCTTTCTCATGCCAAAGTATTTTGTGCAAGTCCTCATGGACAGGGAAAATAACTTTGTTAACAATCATGATCATAAAAGTTCGGTCCAACAGAATAATATTTTCAAGATAAAGGTTATTTTTATCAACCAGTTTCATCTGAGCAATTACCTTATTGCCATAAACCAATTTTAAAAACAATCTAATCTAAATGCACTTACGAAGCTCACGGCAACATTTTGCACATCCAAAGGAATCAAGTCCATAACATTTGCGGTGAACTCCCGAACTCTCATTATGCCTGTAGAAAATCACATTCTCCATAAATGCTGCTCTCTCAGCAATAAATTACATCTGTGTCTGAGATACTGCAGCATTATCTCACTCATTATTCTGGAACGGTGGGTTAGGTTGAATTATTAAAGGCAGTTTATCTAATTGGATGCAGGGCTATGAGGGTAATCCCATCTACAGAGTGATATACATATACTGTAAATGCATACTGCACTCAAATGAACCTCACTTGTAATTATAGGGATGTTCTCCATCTTGTTCTAGCTCTTCTCTCTCTCTCTCTCTCTCTCTCTCTCTCTCTCTCTCTCTCTCTCTCTCTCTCTCTCTCTCTCTCTCTCTCTCTCTCTTGCTCACTCAGTATCTCTGTATCTGTAAACAGAGAAAAGAGAAAATGGAGATTGTAAGTCGAGTACATTTCAGGCCTGCACTCCTACAAATAAAGCTTCTTTAATGGCTTTTAGAAATGCCTTAGGTTCAGCAAAGTCCGATTCTTATTAGCCCTTATATTCTTTTATGCACTGTATAGAGCTCTCAAGTTGGCTATATGGCTATTGAGGGAGTAACAACTTTTTTTTTTTTCAGAAATTATTTTGAAATAGAAATCTTTTGTAACAATGTCTTTACTGTCACTTTTGATCATCATTGCTGAATAAAACTAATATTTGTACTAACCCAAATCTTCTGAATGTATAGCCTAATCGGTAAATTTACTAAATAATAGGAAATTATTAATCACTATTTAACAGGAAATTAGTATGTCACATATCTAATGTAATGAATTCAGTTCTGAGCTAAATGGATGCAAGCCGATCCATGTTAACCCACCATTAATCTAATAAATTGAAATATCATAGCTACTGTGACCATTCACGTCGCTTATGCATTAATACATAGAGCAAAGGAGTAGCTGAACATGTAATGGGATCTTTTACATAAGTCTAACAGGTAGGCTTAATTTAGTGTATGGCTGTCTTTCCTTATGCCATCACAACAGAGGATAACTCCTGCAAAGATAGATGAAGGAGCAGAGAGAAGGAAAGAAGATGGAAAAAATGAGTGCCAGAGCTGCTAATTAGCCATGCAAATCCTCAAGCTGGCGGATTGAGTTTTGAAATGAAATTGCTCCTTTGAATCTGCAGTGCGTATGTTAATCTCTAAGCATTTGCCTGGTTGAAGGCAGTTTGTCGTTCTGAACAGAGGGTTCAAGAGGTATCGCCGTCTCTGTCCCTCTGACTGAGCCATTGCTGAACATTTATCCTCCACAGACAGCCCTTTCCCCCTTCTCCATATTCATCAGCCATTTATAAATTATTCTCATCTCCTCTATGACGACCAGATATGCCACTGTGTGCCAAAGATTGCTGTGCAGAATTGGACCTTGCATTATAAATAAGCTCTAGTGTATGGAAAGCATAATAAGAAAACTATGCTGAAAATAGTAGGGATACACAATATATTGGTACCATATTGATATTGCTGAATATAGTATTGAATATTTAACTGTGCCAGCTCCCTATTTTTACATTTAGATTAGGTCCAGCGCCAGAACATGACACAAGACTCCTTCTCTAGTCAACCAGCTTAACCAAAAAGACCATGGTGATCAACTAGGATTAACAGTTTTGCTATTTGAACCAGTGAGAATTTATTGGTCAACCACCTTTAGAAATGCAATGGGTGGCTGTGCTTGTCCACCAGCTAAACTTGCCTAGACCAGTATGGAAATTCACTATACATACTATTAAAAAAGAAAACTACAATGTAATTTGGACACCAACATTATTCCGAAACAAAGGTTCTCCCATAAACAAGATATCCATGTGACACTAAGCTCCAACTGCTGTCCAAAAAAAGCACCAGGACACTGTGAAATCACTCTGGAAGTTTCATGAGATCAGAAGACGAATCTATGCGGTGAATTCCAGTTCAGTCCCTCCTTCATCCTGATGAATGCCCATTTTTTTCACCACCACTAATCCTTTCACTTCTACATTTTAGCTCTCTGACAGCTCTTCAGACAAACCACATACTGTAGTGGAAAGATACCCTGAATATGCTGAGCTCTGATTGAAAGACCATGTTGTTGCCCATTCGTAAGGGCTCCAGATGTAACTGGAGCTGTTTGCATCCCGACCAGCCAGATCAAAAGGTCAGCGACACATGTACTAATTCACATGTCAGGGATTAGCTGGCTTGGACATGATGTAGGAATGTAATTTACAACGTAAATATGGATGAGTGATGGATTTTAAATATTGCACCTAAGGTCTTGGAGACATCAACCAAAGGCTCCACAAGTTCTGTCCAAAGTTTGGTATTCCTAAAAGCAAATTCAGATGGATTGGAGCTTCGAGCTTTAAATATATTATATTGGCTTGAGCACTGAGTATTGTATTCTATGCCGTGACATATGCAAACACAAGAGCTGAAGCTTAGCTGGAAGCAAAAATTATTGAAAAAAAAAATGGTTGTCATCAGCCCATCAGCTTTTGGCTGTTATTGGACAAGGTTACACAAAAAGTGATCAATTTAAAAAAAAACGTGGTGGGCCTATTTATAGACTTAGACTGTAAAAGTGTACAATTGGCTTGTACAAAGCAACAAAATGCTTTTTGGATAAAAGGTGGCGCTATAAGCTGACAAACATAAACTACATTACACAATGTAAGAAATGTGCATGAATTGCTTAAAATAATGGGTTAATTAGCTAATGAGCTAATGTTTATCCACTTACGGCCTTGGTCAAAGTTGTGTAAGTTTCTAAAATATAATAACAATAATCCTGACAATCAATACGGTTTCTAACACCTTCCTTACTGTCTCTAAAGACAGATAATACTTCTCTATCGCTGACAGTGATGGGGGAAAGCTGGACCTAACACAAAGAAGCTTTGATGGAAAAGCTTTTACGATTGTTTAGGGAGAACTGACATCTTCGGAGTATCACCGTGCCGCAAGATGTGGAGTGGTGATGGCTGAGTGCAATGCTTTTTGTATATAAAGATTCTGCAGGGAGACTGGAGATAAGAATGGACACAAAAATGTACTATATTCTTCACAGTGCTTTACCAAAGAATACATTAAACATTCGTGAGGACCTTCCTTTGACTTCTGTTGCTTTTATACTGAGCTACGAAATTTTCTATCACTCAACCACACTCAGAACTCTCAGACATTTCTGCATTAAGAATTTCATTAAGACATTATGTTTACTAGGCCGTTTACCTTCAAGGTGATTGCAGGTTTTACAATATTTCTGGGCACATTTGGTCTCCATCTAGCCAAAACCTGACCCACATAAGGAGCACACACCCATACAACCGAGTTTGCAAGGCAGCTACATATAAAACATACAATGTTCCAGCCCTCCTTAGTATTAGAGAGAACAGACAAGCTTAGTCAATACACAAATACATTAATCTATGACCTCATATCAACAGACACATTGCAAATGTCAACATAGGTGTGAGTGTTTTGTATTAACATGGGTGTCAGGAAAATCTTTCATGTGATGGACATCATGAACACCACCCTGATGTTTAACACTTTAGGGTCAGTAAGACTTTTTAATGTTTTTGAAGGAAGACTCTTATGTTCATCAAGGCTACATTTATTTGATCAAAATATACTATTACCAATTAATATAAACTGTTCTATTTTAATATATTTTAAAACATACATTTCAGGAGCCATTTCTACAGTCTTAAGTGTCACATGATCATTCAGAAATCATTCCAGTATGCTGATATGGAGCTCAAGAAATATTATAATTATCAATGTTGAAAACAGCTGTGCAGCATAATATTTTTGTGGAAACAAAAGCAAAAATGATACTTTTTTAAGGATTTTTTGATGAACAGAAAGGCTAAAAAAATAATTAGTTTGAAGTAGAAATCTTGTGTAACATTCAATTCAAATTCAAATTTATTTGTATCGCTTTTCACAATACATATTGTTTCAAAGCAGCTTTACAGAAAGTGGATTTAAGAAATGTACATAGAAAAATACAGTTATTTAATCATGTATTAATTTAGGGCATAACATATTGCTGACGCTGAGTCGTCTCTTCACAGGCGTAAAACATTGTAAATGTCTTTAAATTCTTTCCTTTCTTTATAAAAAAATCTTACTGAACTTTTGAGTGGTAGTCTATATATAGGGTCAGATTTACTAAACATGGCAAATTATCGTGAGAGAACAATTAAATAATAATAATAATAATAATAATTTATCTACCTATTATCTATTAATAAGCTATCTACCAAGAGCAGCGCAAATCAGCATCTGGTTTAAGACATGTTTTTTGGGGGGGTGGCAAGTAATGGCACAAATACCAGTAAATTGACTAATGAAAATATTGCATGATTCATTTAAAATACTCTCCTCCCATACATTTTGCATCTGAAAGGGAAACTCCTACAAATGCTTATACAATAAGAATAAGATCAGCCGAAAAAATAACCCTCAGCGCGCTTTTTTCACTGTTTGTCTTTAGTAAACCCTGACAGTATTTTTTTAACGCCAAAAAAATGGTTTGCGCTGACGTGAGCTGTTAGTTAATCTAGCCTTATAGTGTCAAGAAATCTTATCTATCAGCACAAACACCACTTCATCTTTATGTTCTTTTTTTACAATGCATAGCCTGGTAGAAACGACCCAACAGGGTAATCTAAGTCCATGTATATAAACTCCTTACAGCAACTACATATGTCTTTAATACGCATGGCGATTGTAACTTTTCCAAACCCACAGAACAAAGTGTCCCTGTCACTGTTTGTGCTTTAGTTGGCATTGTTAGGTATGGGTCTCTAAATTTCCTTTCATACCATGATTTATGCTCTGTTAAATTCACAATTCAGCATGGTTTTTGCTTTTCATTATTTCAAATGCCACGTTTCTAACATTTGCCAAAGGTTTCTATAAAGAGTTATAATACCAAAAGCAAGTGCTGTACTGCAGATCGGCCCAGAAACATGCGCCACTGGAGGGTTCAGCAAACCAGAAGGGTTTGGCTGTGGAACAAACGAGTTTTATTAGGGAAAGATAAAAAACACAATTACTGCCTTGTCACAGGGAACTACATATCAAGCCTTTGTGAACTATTCTTTTACTACTTGTACTGTTTGCACAGGTCGATACAACCGGCGGCAAGTAGAGTGTCAAGAAAAGTGCAACCCAAACAAAGTGTGAATGAGCCATTCCAACATAAACTCAAATTGCCATAAAAACCAAGCATATGATATAGGCAACCCTGCAGCCACTCCGGCAAATCCACAATCTAATCATCACTTACTTTATGGTCAAGTCAAGCACACTGCAGGTGACAGGCTCTAAGCCACTCTCGCCCCAGCCAGACCCCAATATAACACCTCTTCTGTTCCACAATTTCAGAGCCAGGCATTATGGCTGCCCGAATACCTCCAGACAAGGCATTAAATAAAGCTCAGGGCCTGTGACAGCTGGGATGTGGGTGTGCCACAGAGGGCTAGCTGGGCCAGGACACTGTTAAATATGGTTGGACTGGTTATCGGAAAGTTTTGACATAGTCTGAAAGAGTTTGTGCTCCTTGTACATTACTGTTTAAACATTTGGAGTCTGTAAGATACATATTTTTTATGTTTTTGAAAGAAGACTGCATTTATTTGATCAAAAATAAAAACAAACATTGATATTGTCAAATATTATTATAAAATTAAATTTAAGTTTTAAATGTAACATAATTTAAATTGTAACTTGAAATATATATATATATATATATATATATATATATATATATATATATATATATATATATATATATATATATATATATATATATATATCATTTATTTATTTTTGGAAACTGTGATACTTTTTATCACTAGTGTGTAAAAAAGTGTGTTTTTTTAGTGTTTTAAAGTGTTTACTGTCACTTTTAATAAAGTTTATGCATCGTTGCTGAATAAAAGTATTAATTTCTTTTAAAAAATAAGTAAAAATCTTACTGACCTTTTCAAACTTTTCAACGGTAATGTATAAAAACTACATGTTCACTTTAACACATCACTGGGTTCATACTGCGGACAAACGTTAGGTTATGTTAGTCTAACCACATTTTACCCCACACTACAGTTACACAAAATTTGCTTGTGATGTGATGTCTGGTATGTCTGGAATTCTCTCTGTCATGACTGCATTGTCTGTAAGCTGGTATTTTACTTAGATACAGGGTGTTAAAACAGACACAAACACAATCTTATCATGAGCCAACAACCTGTGTAATGTAGAGTCTGAGCCATAACATGTGATCAATATGGGATGAGGCCTAATGATCAACCTCTCAAACCAATGCCAAACAACATCCATTACACAGAGACAATGTACCAGTCTGTACGTAAAGGGATTAAACTCAATATCCCTGGTGATAATGAGTGGAGTCGCTATGTCTTATTGCCCTGTACATCTACTTAACTCTGATTATAAACTCTTTACAGTTTGAATGGGTGAAATTTACAGCTTTCGCAAGAGCGGAGACTATAGGGGATAAGTCACTAAACTAATGATGTCATGATACTAGTTGCATTCATGGTGTCAGGGAGCTTTATGTAACAATTGCCAGGTTAGATCAATAGCCAACTATAGCTTAGAGAGAGAATTCACCGTTGGAACTTGGCATAGCTGTGTGTGGTAGAAAGTTTGCTTGTATGAAGCTAATATTGTTCTAGCCCAACTGGAGCCTTTATAGACCAACCTGACTGCCTACACATGGCAGGGGGTCTGTGACCCTGTCACGGCAACAATTAAATCTGACTGACACGAGGACTCTCAAAGACATCCTGTTCAATGTGCTACAACCGCTTGACAAAACTGTCAAATCCAGGGAGATAAAAGCAGTCACGTTTGATGACTCTACTGGCAAAACCTCAACAAAAATAATGGTATTAAAGCAGATTATGAATGCCTTTTGCCTAAAATTGATAACATTTGTCTACGAAATGGCATGCTTGATGTAGTCTGAAAATCAGCAGAGCAGTACTTATCAGCAGGCAGCCATACCAACCAGTACTTGTAACCCTGAGTTCAGCAGGCAGGGACATTAATCAGCTCCAACAAATAGGTCATCTCCTGCTATGCCGAGGGCTTTCAGCCAGCACACCTCCATACGTCTCATCTAAACATACTGTGACATGAGCTCCAGAGAATCCCAGGTGTTCGCCGCCCATGACATCACCGTTCTCGGCACACAGGGGACTTTGAGAAGGGCAGGAGAGAAAAGGAAGGGAAAAAAGAACATTGTCAAATAAAAATGGCAAAGAGTGAATAATTGTAAATACATGTAAAGAGAGGACAGTGTTGTATGTTAACAATGCACTAATAATTTAGTAGAATTTGGTAGAAGAAAAATCTAGATTTTAAATTGTGGCGAGCAGGACGAGGCCGAGGGCCGTGAGAGAGCGACACGAGGCCGGTGGCGTGATTACTGATGAGTACCACCTGCGCGACGCTCTCGCATGTCCCTCGGCCTCGTCCTGCTGCTCGCCACATACATAAATGCTTTTCTTTTGGACTTTCAATTTATCATAGAAACCTGCATCACGGTTTATACAAAAATATTAAGCACCACAGATGCTTTGAACATTGATGATAATGAGAAAACACACCAAGTCAGCATATTAGAATGATTTCTGATGCTGAAAATTCAGCTTTGCCATCACAGAAATAAAGTACATATATGAAGATATATGAAAATAGAAAAGTTCTTACAGATTGTTATATTTAAAAGTATTGCTTTTTAACTCTATTTTCGATCAAACAAATCCAGCATTGGTGAACATTTTTACAAACACAAAAAAATCTTACCAGCCCACTTTTGAATAGTAGTATATGAAATGTTGAAATATTTGGGTTAATTTTGCACTTCATTAGCTTAAATGATTTAGCTACTTTCATTTACTAAAATTAGATGCCATTTTAGTCACAGTAAATCTGACAAAAAATGTATGAATATGGAGTAGGAAGGGGGAAAAAACTCAGTTTCAAGTGCTATGTGAACATGCAAGAAAAAAATTAATTTCTCCCCAAAGCCACCCTGTATACCCTGTGCATATACCCAAACTTTCCCAAACACCAGTGTGCGATCTGTCAGCCGAAAGCTTATTAAAATGTCATTGACCCGTAAACTGCATATTTATGCTGTGTTAACTAAGCTGATGCCAGAGAAACTGCACACAGACTCATTGTCACTGAGCCGGGTTGAGTCAGACAGACTGTGGCAGTCAGAGATAAGCTTTATTGCACAATGTGTGCACAGGGTCCATTTGATTGATGCTTCTCCATTATTATAACGCCAATGCTAGGTAATACATTCTGGGGTGTCATAAAAGCCTGGGTCTAAATTAGTTGTGTCAAATTGTGGTGGCGGCCCCGTCTCCCCTATCGCCCCATCAAAATGAGGTGACACTGACACAGCGACGGCGGGGGGAGTGAGGGGAGCGTCAAACGGTACTCAAAACACAGCTCAACGATTGCTACTGGATTTTTCTCATTAAATAATATTTTTTTCTCTCTTTCTCAGTCTTTGTAGAACGGTAAATGTTGTCTGCCCGTGTTGTCAAAAAAGACAGCGAAAGCAATTTGAAATAGGCAGGGGAGTTCAGCAGAAAAAGAGCTCACAGTTGCTAATCTCTAAAGACAACGCAGTATTCAACAAGAGGCTCACACCGGTGCCCGAGCCATCCTCCCTTCAAATTCCCAAGCAAACAAATGTGTAAATCATCCTGGATAATTAGTGTGTTCAAAGGGAAGGAGTCCCAGCTCTCCCTTTTTGTGCTCATTAGAAGAGATGCGGGAGGATGAGCTGGCTGGCCAGAGTCCTATTTTTTCACCTGCATGTCCCAGGGGTGGTAACATGAGCGGAGGGGTTACAGTACGGTACAGGGAGGCTTTTTAATCGGAAGCATGAGGAGGAAGGAATGCTTGCCATTTGGATGTTTAGGGAGGACAGGGAAATAGAGGTGTGTGTTTATGTTTGTGTGTCAGAGCGAAAGAGAGCGAGAGAAAGAGATATGAGAGAGTCTGGGAGAGGTTTGGCTTTATGCCGTGTATTATCATGTTTATGTTTGTGTCTGTTTGGTGGGAGGGGGTTTGTGATATAGGGGGCCTGAGAAAAGCCATACCTAACTGTACATCCAGATGTGCAGTTAATTTTGACCTCTGATCCATTGATTTGGACATCTTGGACTGCTCACATGGGTAACACAGGAAAGACTACGAGAGAGAAAAAGAAAAAACTCTTTTGTTTTGGTGTATATATTGACACTTGGCATATATATTGAACACACACACAATCAGAGAACAAGAACAAAAGAAAATCAAAATCAGAAATGTCTGTGAGAAAGATGCAAAACATGGAACAAGGCCTTACTTTCATCCTTTTTTTCTAGCGTGAAATAATCCAAACAACTATCTCTGCATACCTAAAGCATAACTATTACCTAAATAGTTTCACTATTTTTTTTTTAAAGGACTAGACATACACTGAATAATCACTTAATTAAGCTGAACTAATAGAAAAAAAAGATTTTTGCTTTAATGATTGTGAGAACATAGTGAACAAAATATTAGTCTCCCATTACTATTTTTAAACACAGATATCTTATCAGTTAGACCACACTCATACAAACACACAACCTATCTATCTCCTTTCTTGTGCAACGTGTACATTCAAAAGCTTTATCAACCAACCTGGACCCCACCCATAGTCACTAAGTGGAGTCTGTCGCCTTTGAGTCTTCGCCAGACTGTAATTTCTTGTTTAAAAACAATGCTCCAGAGACCAACAGGTCAGCGCAATTTTGCAGAGTATCAATTACACTGCTGCTCTAAAGCAAACAAAACAGAAAACCCTGTCTCCATCAGCGCCTCCCTTAACATACCCCTTTAGATACTGGTGGAGCTATTCAGGCACTTGCAAAACCTTTAAACATGTTGGAGGTGTCTGATCTCGCACTCAGAAGTATTCTTAAATGAGTCGCTGCTTCTGAAGTTAGGAACTTTTCTCCAATTATCCTTTTTACTTTAGGGTACCAATTAAGATGAGTTCGTATTTTTTGGCATCAGATTATTTGAATAAGCTACATTTAAAAAATAAACAAACCAGATGTGAGTTAAAGTAGAAAATATGAAATATTGTAATACAATAAATGATACAGACAACCATATCCAAACATTTCAATTCAGTCCGGTTGCCCTAAAGAACCATTGAGCTTTCTGTTAAAAGCCAAAGAAGCAAAAAGCCAAAAAAAAACAGCAACAATCACCCTGTGGCCAACTCGCTAAACTTTTCCCAGATGCAAAATCAATACAATTTGTCATCACTCTTTGATTATGCAGTGTGGCTAACAAGGTATCTTTCATGCTCTGGCAAATATTAACAAGTCATGGATGGCAGAAAATTAATTATACAGTTTGGGTCTCGTAAAAAAATGCTAACTGTATAAATGAGAGCTCTGGTTATGTCCTGGTTAATGGCATTAGGCTAGAAGCTGACATTAACAAATAGTGTTCATTACATATTTTCCGTGTGACCGAGTCAGATCTTCCTATATGTAAATATCAGTGGGGGAAGAAGTTCATACTTAAGGATGAAAAATGCAACAGTATGTGATTGCAAATGATAACTGATTGTCTATCAGAAATAGTCTTGCTCTCTGTGCATTACATTACCTTTGTTTTCTGGGAATCTGCATTTCAGCCTTGATTAGAGAGCAGTCTAAGCTCCACTGACAGTTTTTCTCTCTTCCCAGACTTTTCTTTCCCTCTTTTTGACATTTATGACACCTATTTGAGATACTGTTACAAATAATACTATAGCAAATACAACAAATAGCACACCTTTTTTTCCCATATGTCAAACAGAGGATCAGCGAGTCAAGATGAGTGCCAAAACGCAGTTATTTCCACATCCAGCTGTCAAAGGCTCATGAGAAGGCAGGGTTTCCACACTCTATCAAATTAAGAAAGATGGACTGTTTTTGGAACTGATGCAGGTAGTGTATACCCAGGTGGCTGACTGGGACGCCGGCATTCCCTAGAACATTTTAAGCACTAACTCAGAGGTCTTAACATGATGGGATATACTGGGTGAAAAACCAAAACTAATTTTATCATCTATCCCGTGAGTGCCTCAGATGGAACCTGGGACAGTCATAATGTAGAAGAGAAAAATGAATAACAACCTGTGTTACACAGTGCTCCCCACCTCATTAATAAACATCTGTATACTTGGAAACATGTACAAATGCATAACGTAACCAGTTTTACCTATATGCAGAAGCTTCCAGTGGTTCCCTCTGGTCTTTTCTCTTAGGTCTCATGGACAAGGCAAGAGTGAGGAGATCTCTCCGGTTTTGCTTACACAGACCCTTTGAGAGAAATCAGAGAACATGTCAATCAATGGAGTACTCCTGTATTTGTGGTACTTTCATTTATATTCTAACACATTAGCAGTGAAGAACGACATCTGGCTCAGCTCAAAATAATTATGGAGGAATGTGGTAAGTCCAAGTGCTGAAATGGTTAAATCAAATAATGTCTCTCTGCTTAGTCAATCTAAAATGTAAACTGATATAGCAGATTAGCTTTTAAGACGAACATTTTTTTCACAACAAACACTTGTATGCTGGGGGTCAGCTGAGATTCTGATTGGTGGGTTTCGGACCTCAAATTCAATACCCTATATATTTTTAAAAACCTTTAAATTAATGAGACATTTATTGGTAAACAGGAATCACACATTTGTATTGCTTTTTAATGAGCGGTTACTCTCTGCCTTAAATGAGTTGGGAGAGCTTGTTTAGGTATCTACACTTCTGATATCACATACTTCTTGGTCCCACAGCAGAGTAACAGGGCGGTCGGGATCATGGCTGACATTTGTTTATGTAAGAAAGCAATCCATCTAATGACTGAGTCATCTTCTCAAAGGGCCTCTGGTAGGAGAGCTCAGATGAGAGTCACACTGGGAAGTTGCAAGGCTCATCTCCAAAGCTAGGCCCATTAGTGTGATCAATGTGAAAGAGAGAGAGGGGGGGGGGGGGGGGGGGGGGGAGAAAAGAGACAGTCTGACCAATGCATTGTATTAGAGTGATATAGACAGGAAATTTAACAAGTTTCAATATAATTTCTATCGGCTTGAATATCTATTTTGTGGACTGGATTTGTATCATGTTTCCATGAGTCCATTTGAAGCATTTAAGAATCTTCTCATATTTTTCAAATAATATGATTCATGTTTTACATGCACTAGTCATTCTCTGGATGACCCCCATCTCCTGTCTCTCTCCCTCTCTCTCAATTCTGCCCATCAAAACTTCCTCAAGTAGGATTGAGTCTTGCTGCCTCTTAGAGGTTGGAATGTGTCACACACTTATCACACAAAGATGTGACACACACACACACAGTTAATCACATTTGCCCTTAATTAGGAATTTCAAGTCTTATTAATAAACACTCTCACACTTTTTCTTGAAATCTTTTTTATAGGGTCTATTGTTGGCACTCATAAAGGTATTACATTTGATGTAAATAAGCCACGGGTGGTTCATCGCTAATCTCGATCTAAACATTTAAGCAGCATTTCAAATCTGACTCTTTATTTGAATAAGAGCATGTGTATTACTGAATATAAAATTACCGGTACATAGCCTACATTATGATATTTTAGTAAATAAATCGTCACATATTTTTCAATATATGAAAAGCGGCAATTCCTTATTATTCAATATATTGTAATATAATAAAATAATATATTATTCTTAGGGCTGTCAAATGATTAATCACGATTAATCACATCCAAAATAAAAGTCTTTGTTTACATAATATATGTGGGTGCACTGTGTATAATTATTTTGTGTATATATAAATACACACACATGCATGTATATTTAAGAAAAAAATATTTTTGTATATAAAATATTTATATTTATATATAATATAAATTATATATAAATCTATATACAGTATACATGAAAATATTTCTTAAATATATACAAGCATGTGTGTGTATTTATATATATATAAAATAATTATACACAGTGCACCCACATATTATGTAAACAAAGACTTTTATTTTGGATGTGATTAATCACGATTAATCTAACACAGTCTCATCCCAAGAAGTCATATATTGACGTCTTGGGACGTCTTTTGACCATACGTCAATATCCGCCTTTTTAGGGTACCCCTAAACGTCGGTAAATGACGATCCTGGGACGTCATACAACTGACGCTTTACCTTTAACGTCAATCGGTGACGGGGTAGGTTTAGGGGTAGGTTTAGGTCTGGGGTAGAGTTAGGATCCGATAACGTCAGCTAACCGACGTTTAAGGGTACCCTAAAAAGGCGGATATTGACGTATGGTCAAAAGACGTCCCAAGACGTCAGTATATGACTTCTTGGGATGAGACTGCGCTGATTAATCATTTGACAGCCCTAATGGGCTCCTTGCAGATAGCAACCTGACGTCATATCCGCAACGGGTAAATACGGCTCGCTCTCTTCCTGTTTGAAGGCGTACATACACAACGTAGACATTTTCCGCCTAATACTAGAAAACAGTACAACATTATAACACGCATATTCTGTCAGCCGGGATTGTTTATTAGCCTAATGTAAGCTAGCAAACTAACGTAAGCCATAAAGTTTGAGATATATAGACTTATACCTTCATATCGGTGGATATATGAAGAGGCATACATTTTAAAGCCATTCTCTCTAATTTGCTGGTAGGTGATTTGGAGGAGGACTTACAAAGGCGATGTACGTCCATTATTGTAAGTTTCGGCAACTCTTGTAAACACCTCATCTCATAGCGCCGGAAAGGACGAGGCCGCATTTCCGGTAAGGAAGTAGTTACGTGCAAGAAGCCCATTATTCTGTACATTTTCAAATATACTGTTATATAATTTAATATATTGATCATTCATATTTTGGGAAATATAATATCTTTTCGTAAGTCCTAACCATTTGCTTCAGATGCGTGTATAAATCCTCTTGTATAAGGCACACTAATCTATCAACCTAATTATCTGTATTTCTGGAACAAGGCTTGCCTCATGTATAAGCAATCAGAGTTTTACTGGACAGTTACCTCACATGCCCTTCTGTATCTTCTGCGGTTCTATGACAGAGCTGCATTACCTGCCCTGTATTTTTCCGACAGCACTGGCCGTAAAGATGTCTCTCTCATGCTGAGACGTCCCAAATCCACACATAAAGCTGTCCAGAGAAAACTTCAGCAAGCCATGGGGGCCCAGGATTCACATTTCTGACGAATAAGAAGTCTTTTTGTGTACTTGAGGTTTTGCTTGCTGACCATAAAAACATTGTAGATCCTAACAAACAAGGAAGAGGGATAACAGCTGTTCACCACATTAAAAAAAATATTGCAATTTCAAAATGGATATATCTGAACTCTCTAAACAAATGACAACAGATACTTGCAATTATTTGTTGTAAATCCTTGAGTCGGTTTTACAATTCAATACACTCTGTCAAGTATCCAGAGTAAATATAACAGAGATGAAAAAAGGTTATCTATTATTTGCGCATGCTCTTACATTTTTGATTCAAACCAAATCCACTGTAATTATGCTGAGATTTCCTCGTTTTACTCAAAAAATGGAAAAAGCACATAGTTGTGCAAAAGTTGCAGTAACAAAACTGCACAAAGACAGAACCCAAAAATACATAAACATTGGCATGATATTGTGCAATGAAAAAGTTATCTTAGTCTGTGTTTTAAATTTCAATGGACTGGCCTGTCCACTCAGCAACAGCGTCTCCACAAATTCCTTTATCGTGAAAATAATGGTGGTGCAAAAACATTTGACCCAGGGGGCATCACAGGAGGATGGCCTTACTACATGGTTGTTGCCTTTACTTTCTCCAGGGATGGCTGAATGGACCAGGGTGTGATTTGTTAAATGCGAGTCAGCCCCTTCATTGTGTCCTCATCACGGGGACATCTGGCACAAGCAAGCCGGTGTTTTGACTGAGGTCTCCATCTCCATTCTGAAGCAGTGGGCTGTAGTGCATTGAAACACTCCTTTGGCTTTCACATGGTAATGCTGCAAACTACAGGAGCAGATGTGAAACATTTGGTTCTGTTCTTGTTCACTTGTAAAGAGATAATGCGCTGTTTTTACTTTCATTTCACCATGCTGTGTTCTTCTCCTTATTAAAAAAGAAAGACAATACGGAAACAACAAGGGGGGGAATGATGGTCGTCCTTGGTGGCCTGAAGTGAAAAAAGAGCCAAATGTTTACGAAATCTGTCAGTGACATATCTGTAAAGAAATAAGAAAAACAGGGGTGAAAACTGTGATAGACATTTTCTCTCTCTCTCCATTCACACAAATGAAGTGCACACAACAGGTAGATTTGGAGATAATGTTTATAGGTTTAATCAGTAATGCATGTCTGAAATAATCTTATTAAATGACTGTTTAAACAAACATTTGCACAAGGGATCAAACATCTTATCAGTTTCATACATTTTTTCTCAATCCAACGTAGCATTAGTTAAAATTCTATATAATATTTTCAAGCAAAAATGACAGAGCATTTGGCCTGATTTCTAATTAGATTTAGTAAGGGATTTCATGCAAATTAATGTTTAAAATCTATAAGATATATTAGGGAGAAATTTAAGTCAGTGCAGTTACATGTAGGCTACATTTTTTGAGTGAATATGCTGATGTTGAATCTAAACCATCTTCCTTGAATTCTTTACAACCACCTTGCGTAAACTACAAACCTACATTTTGTTTGGCAGTGGCCACAGGCGCGGAAAGTGACATTTGCTTTGAACACGAGCGTAACCGTTCCTCTTCAACGGAACTGACAGGTGGGCGGGGTCTGTCCTACTCTCCCTGCATCCTATTGGTTACTGCAATGCAAATTACACGCGCTCTGGAAAAGTTTGGGGAGCCTGATTGGGCCGCAGTATGTCAGTCACTTCAGGTGACGTCATTCTGAAGTTAGATACAACGCACACACGTGTGAGAGCTACTAGTGCTATGAAAGTTTATCAGAATTTCACAAAATGATTTGAAGAAAAGGATGACCTAAAAAAATCGTTGTTTTTAAAACTTTTGACTCGTTTAAGGGACACATTTTGTTTTAGATTTTAAAAACAAAATATTAAAGGCAACGATTATAACATAGTAATTTTAAAAATCTCACTAATCTAATTCCCAGACTAATAACAGTTAATAACGACGACGAGCTTTAAGGCTACATGTGCACGAGCGGCGCGTGCGAACTCTAAACCACCTTTGATGCTCTCGAGCTCCAAACGCGGCTTTATTTTTTGATGGCAAGACCGAATAATGCCAGTCTAGCATGGCTGTCTCTCCAACTCATGCCACCCGTGGACCGACATGGCATTTAGCCGCGTCTTTTCGGACCCTCCGTCCAAGAGCATCTTTAAGACCTTCGCGGTCATGTTTTCTGTCTATACTTGCGTCTCTGTACTTTCTCCATTGCCTCACGGATCGATGCGGGACCTGTATACCCACTGAGAGAAGAGATACGGGTCCGGTGGAGGAATTTTACGCCTCGAAAACTAAAGATTTTGGGTCGCTGAGGAGAAAGAGACTTTTTCAGAAATGGACCTCCACGAGACCTCTGGTGATGAGGCACAACAGATTAATCCACCGGCTCGAAAGTGTCAGTGAAGAGGATTTACCTGAAATTGAGGCAGACAAACACATTTTTCGGGCAAACCTACAGCTGTCAAACTCTTTGGATGTAGATTTGGAGACGGGGGGCTCGTATTTTGATACAGGTAAACTGAGTTCGTTAGGTGAGGGCAGTAAGAAGCTGCCTCAGGCGATCATCATCGGCGTGAAAAAAGGAGGGACGCGCGCGCTGCTGGAGTTTCTGCGCGTGCATCCAGATATTCGCGCGGTCGGAGCGGAGCCGCACTTCTTCGACCGTAACTATGACAACGGACTCGACTGGTACAGGTAAGTTAACTTGTTATGATCAGTGATAATGATGTGCCCAATCTACACAAGAGTTTATTATTAGATATCTCAAAAGATGAATGGATTTCCCCCTAATGACTAGAAAAGAAACATTAACATTATCACAAATAATTAGCTTTTAAACCATATAGGCAACACATAAATAATGTTGTGTAGCCTACATTTTTTTTGTATAGGCTATAATCATAATAATATAACGTCAATATGATAATTATTAATAATTAATTACTTTTGTTGTAGCGCTGGTGTTTAGCTTTGTCAGTTGTTGTAGATGGTCAACAAGTAAAAAAAAAAAAAAAAAAAAAACCCAAGCCAAATCTAAAAGTAACACTGTAATTATTTGGTATGTCGCCTATTATAAAATATAACATAATAGTCTACGTTATTTTTGTAATAAAAAAGTATGTGTGGCTTGAAAACTATACATGCAAATAAATGGAAATGATTTAAAAAACATGCAAATAAAAAGGCAAATATTAATATCAGATTAAAATTGTACAAACAGCCCAGCTCTGATTTGCTCATTTTATAATCCATGATAATCAACTCCTCTGTCATTAGGCTGTATGAAACTATCTTGCTTGGATATTTTGAGCTTCAAATTGAATCAAATTTCATCAAATTAAATGGAGAGCATAAGCTAAAAAGCATCCTCACAATAGTATATGAAGCACAATATTTTTTTCTAATTAGATAAAAAAAAAAGAAATTTTACTTATTTTACTCACTAAGAAGATTCTCAAGAAAACAATCCTAAAAATATGTATTTCCATCTAACTTTTTTTTACTATATTTGTATGTATTTGTTTTATTGTTGTATCAGTTTATTTGAATAGGCTATATCTATTTAAAAGTGTATTTTGTGGTATTTTTATGACACGTACACTTATGCGAATATAAGAAAAACAGTTTTCTTTTAGTTGTGTTACACTTTTATATGTATCTGTATGTTTTCTGCATCTATATGGTGTGTGTGTGTGTGTGTGTGTGTGTGTGTGTGTGTGTGTGTGTGTGTGTGTGTGTGTGTGTGTGTGTGTGTGTGTGTGTGTGTGTGTGTGTGTGTGTGTGTGTGTGTGTGTGTGTGTGTGTGTGTGTGTTTGTGGTTCTTTCACTATTATCTCCAGACTGCAGTTGGGAGTTTAACATCAGCTTGTCTTTTGCCGTTCTGTGTAATGGAGCATATCAGACATCACAGCTCTGTTATTAAAAGGGATTATGACCGTAATGAAAGGTTACCTGTCTGTCTCCGCAAACTATATTTCACCACCAGATTTAGTTAACATACCAGGTCATGCAAAATTGCTAAGTACTTGCCCGAATACTCTCTTTCTCCTTCAATGGATTATTCCTAGTACTTCATACTGTCAAAAGCATAGATAAAAACAAACATACACCATAAAAAAGCATAAATCCTTCAGAAACTCTCACTTTATCAACATGCATTCTCTCTTTCTAGCATCACTCTCACTTCTTACACTGCTATTCATCCTTTGTGCTTTGTTATATCCACGAGGATCCCATCCATTCAAAAGAGTTGCCAGGATTCTTGGGAATGCGACACATGGTTCGGAAAACAGGCCTAGTTTGGAGAAAAGACCCCATCCCCATCCTTCAGAAAGGGACGGGCCCTCAATTTACAATTACTCAAGAAAACAATAACTGCTACATCAAAATTATTTGCTAGATAACAGCATGTGCCAGAAGATTACTCGTCCACTTAGAGTACGCCTGCATGAACAACAAGTTAAAAAGTGTTGGGAGGTCAAATGAACAAAAAGTGAGTGTAATTAACAGAAAACGTTAAGAAGTGTGCTTTACTTGAGCTAAAACACTTTGGATGGGTGTCAACTTTCTTCAAGATAGGAAAAAATAAAGAAATAAACCACGCGGCCAATGTTTTTCTCTCACTTTCTTTTTTCAAATGAGCTGAAAGACATTTCCTGAATTTATGCACACAAGGCAGGACAGTTTGATGGATCTGTGCAAATATCTTGCAAATAAAGAAAACAAACATAAAATGACTTTTGCGGCATAAATTCTCACCCTTTGTCAAACCCTCTGGGAATAATTGCGTTTCTCCCGACCGCTGAAGTTATGAATGGGCTCTGTTTTTTTTCTCTCCCTGCACTAATCACTGTGTCCAATTTGCTGGAATTATGTGACTCTTTTCAGGCGAGGCTGTGAATGTTTAAACACAGAAATTTCCATCTGCAGGGATGAAGGTCCTTTGTATTTCGTAATGGCTGATACGGACACTGTGAAGGAATCACACAACTTTGCTTCTCTGTGGGAATGTGAGACGTGTGTGTGTTTTGTCAATTAAGTTGCTCGTCTCCAGTTGGTCCTATTGGTGGTGCAAAAAAGTGCAACATTTTGTACTGCCACAAGCTGTGCTTCTATACTGTTTTCAGCAGTTTGTCAAAAAAGAGAAACTACATAAGGAAAAAGTAATTTCAGCATTTGTGCTACTACAAATATCAGTGTTGTGGTTGCTTGTCAAAACATTACTCGCCCATCTGCAGTCAACTTCGCAATAGTGAAATCAGACACGCAGCCAGAACATCTGTGAGAGGTAAAACATTGAGTATTAGATTATATACTATTATGAAAGGCACGCTTCTTATTTGGGCTACCAATTAAACCCTTCTTTTAATAATTGACAGAGTTCCTTGGCTTCCATTTTGACAGGGTTCAGTGCCAGCTTACACAAAACTTTCTCTGTCTTGTGCTGAGACAATGGCACTTAAACCCCAAGGCTTTTATTATGGAAATCTGTTCTTTGAGTGCAAAAAGAGATCATCTGAAAGACTTGATGTAATGAGTGGTCTTTGCTTAAATTAAAGTTTGTTACAATCAAAGCTTCTGAATTTAACCTTCCAGAAACCTGTATTTTATTGATAAAATGGCTGTAGTTGTGTTGCATCAGAATTTGACAATCATCTCTTACCATTGGTCTCCAACACGTGACTCTTCCAGTAGATATTTAACTATCCCTTTAAGTTTCTTCCAGTAGATATCTAACTATCCCTTTAAGTTTCACAGTGTTTTGACAACTAATACAGGGCCTAATTATCCATATGAATAACTACAGCAGATTCAGGTGTCACCACACAGAAACATCCGAGGAACATGAATTGCAACCGCCAAATAAATTGAAAACGAAAACTGAAAATCTGAAATATTCTTTAGTTTTTTGGTATTGCACTAATAGTCATACACTGAATTTGTTCATGAATTATTTAGGCCCCTAGACTTGTCGTAAATCGCATACTTCCTTTTAATTATAGCACTGTTTTATATGTGAGGAAATTAAGTAATTACACATCTGGAGAGCTTGTGCACTTTTGTTTCTTTGCACTCTTCCCCCTCTGTAGCCCCTGCGGTGAGGGCTTCTCTCAAGTGGATTCAAGGAACGCATATCAAAGCATAGCCATTCAAACTACATTAAAACCTCTTTAAAAATTCAGGCTAGAAAATGTGGAAAAAAAGTCCTAGGCCACATGTCTGTAGAAACTTCTTTAGGACATTTTTCTCCTTAAACTATCCTAAGCTGCAGTTTGCATTGTGCAAATAAACTAGCCAGCAAAATCACAAGCTCTGTTGACTCCGAATGTCAGTGAACATTAATAGTATTCTCAGCAGCAGAGTTTGACTTGTAAAGTTGGTTTGTGATTAAGTGAGTAGCAGGCTCCTAAACGCACCTCTGTTTGGAGCTGGTAGACACATCTCTCATCACAGGTGTTGTGGAGAAGTTTTTGGAGGACCTGTGGAGAGGCTGGCTGGCCAGTTGGCAGAGGGTAGTGTGAACTCCGCTGGAATATGGGGAATGTTCTTGAGTGATGCATGGCACAGACCGAAGTCCTCGTACACAGAACATGGTGTTCACTTCACACTGACAGACACAGCCTGTGGTAACTGGTTTACAGTGCTGTGGCAAAGATCCTGGGAAAATAAAACCCCTGTGTTAATAGAAATATGGACAGATTCACATTAGTACAGTAAAAATTGACTGTCAGTAATATATATGTGCATTCAACACACTATTTCACATTTGGCCAGGTGGAGTATTTTTTCAATGCGTTGCCTCAACCCAGCATGATGTCAATCATATGCAGATATCTGTATGTAAACTCTTAAAAAACAGAGGTTCTTTATCAATGGTTCCATTAAGAACTTTTAACTTCCATCGCAAAAAAGGCTCTATAGTAGAAAATTGATCTTCAAATTGTGTTCTTCACACTAAGAAAAAATTGGTTCAAACAAAGGTTCTTTGGGGAAACCAATTTTAATTTAAATAAATTTGACAATATGAAATACTATTTAAGAATACTTAATAATACCACTAAACATACTCTTCACAACTTTCTGCATTTTTATATTTTCAAAAAACATAATTATCTAAGACTTATAAGAGGTTTTCCTCATGGGGAACAAAAATGTCCATTGCCATTGGTCCCCATAACGTAGTAGGGTACGTATACCTGAACCACTTCACTTTTCATAATACTAACGAGATCATATTTTTTGTTGAACATTTTTCTCCTATGTGGTGCTTCGTTCACCTGCTCGCACACACACCTGCATGTGCTTTATTAGATCATTATATGTTTTTCTACCTGAGCCAGCCTTGAGGCAGGTTGTACTGTAATGTTGTAGTGCTAGGATGACATAAGCCAGCTGGGACATGAGATCACACTGAACAAAGAGACCCCTGTGTGTGTGTGGAGGCGTTTGATCTGGTTTGGCTAGGGGCACCGCTGTGACGTTCACTCAAGTTACCGCAAATATACAAAGAAACACTCTCATCTCTCTCTGCATTTCTTACAAAGCTCAGGAGACAGTTAAATAGTTAGACTACATAATTACCATTTTCCAAACACTTTTTGGTATACTGATCATATTTTGCTCAAACTAGATAATGACGTGTAAAATTGCAAATAAACGCCCCTTTACTAAAAGTTGACTTTGTTTATTTTGTAAAGCAAGATGGCAGCAACTAAAATGTGAGCCATGTTAGAACCTTGTGATTTACAGCGAGAAGCTGAGAGTATATAAATGTGCTTGTTTTCGGACATGGGTCACAGGAAGGTGCCTAACTTTCATGTAGGTCGTGTTTGGAGGTGAGAGGGGTCAGTAACTGGATCTGTAAAGCGAAGGACTGTGACTTGGCTTCACGAGGGTGACCATTAATGTTAGGGATACAACTGTGAGAGGGAACTCAAGAGGTCTCTCAACCCTTGGTTCACGATCTGTGCTAAGCAGGACACTCTCACACATTTTTTTTTTCACTTTTGTCCAGTAAACTAATTTCAAAATTATGGAATTATGGCATCTATTTAGAATAGATGACAGGCTTTTTAATTAATTGAGAAGTAGGAAAATAGTTATTATATTTTTTGTATATTAAAAAAAAAAATGTGTAAATTAAATGTCATGTGGGTCAAATTAAAACCCACATGTCATTTTGAAATCTTATTTTATTGGGGGGGGGGGGGGGGGGGGGTTCTCTCACAGACATAAACATATTAAATATTCTGAAAGTGTTGCTTAAACCTCAGGAGGAAGAATTTAAGAAGTTTAAGTGGCAACTTTTGCTGTTTGTTTGTTTTGCTGTTTATGTCTGATTATGTTTTAAAAAAAATGTTATAGCAAACAAACACTATGTAAACATCTACACACTACACACTAATTTTCCTCACAATGCTGCTTTGATAATTTACATCCTAGTATCAAAACCATATAGGACGTGACTATCTCTCTTTATATAATATAATATAATCTCATACACACACAAACAAGGACACACATACACATTTACAACAAGTGTCTTATGACTTTCTCAGCAGAACACACATTGTGTTCGCCCCCTCAAATACACACACACACAGCCTCTTAAGCAGCTGATCCCCAGAGCCGTTTGGGGGGCCAGGGCACAGTGCTGGCTGTCAACAGCTGCCTGAAAGGCATTCTGGGAATCCAGCCCCCAGTGGGCACTGAAGAGAGAGAGCAGGTGGGACTGCTCCACAGACACCTCCATACACACACAAACACACCTGACGCCATTATCTGCCACAGCTACCTCACAACCTGAACACGGCTTAGCAGGACATACATTGGCAACTTTTGCCACTAAGATGAGAGCAAGCAAGTAGACTTTGATGAAAAGTGGAACAAGGGATTTATATTTTGCAGGTCACTGGGAACAACTCTAAAAGGCGAGAGATGTCTGCCATGATAGTGACCCTCATGCAGACACAGATGGGAATGCAAGGGATCAGTTACTCACAAGTCGGGTGTCACCACTTGTTTATGTTGTTCGATTTGTGCAGGCTTTGATCCCGGGAAAACAGTTAGAGCTATTTTTAACTACAGAGATGGTGTCTAGGCAACTTTTTTATGTTATATGGCACAGCATCAAAGTGCAGAAAGATGCTTACGAGTCCAAAAGCGCCATCCACGTATACCTCTTGTGACCAGCTCGAAATGAATGATTAATTATTTATAAGAAAACTTAGTTCATCCAAACTGAAAATTCTGTCATAATTTACCCTGCCTCAAGTAGTTTCAAACCCTATTGAATTTCACTTTTCTTTAAATATTATTTAATTAATATTCTGGTCAGTCTTCAACATAATAAAATAATTTAAAAAAAGGCCTGTCAAACTCCCAAATGACCAAAAAAGTATCGTAACACGTAAAAACTGACATGTTTTTTTAAATGGTTACGATTAAAGGTAGCCTACTATATGGAATTTTTCTACTAAAATGAATCCTTTTTTTATTGCCTGTGTGTGAAGGGGTTGTAATCACACATTACAATGATCCACTTGTCGAGTTTTGCTATTACTTCTGAAGGCCAATATTTATATTTATATTTATATGTGAAGTCTCCGGGTCGGATTTGCCGCGAAATCCAACGGAAGTGACGTGCATGCGCGCTCCCGACCCTCTCTCCTTGTTTACAGTCTATGCGACCGACGGCTAGGGCTGTTCGATTCCGGATTTTTTGGAATCGATTCCGATTCCGATTCCTGTTTCTGGAATCGAAAAGAATCGATTCCAAGAATCGATTCCACACTGTTATTTTCGATTCTTTTTTTTTTTAAATACCAACACCGTGTCAAACATTGTCACGTCTTTTACCGTGCCACGGACCACGGTGCCACACAGCGAGAAACTTTGTACACCTGGCGTGACAAGCGAGACGTTTTGCGTGCTGTTCTGTCATAAATAAAACGAGGCATTTACTTCGGGGATTTGTCACGCGTGCTTCCTGCGTCAGGTGTAGACAGACACAGTGTAAAGACTATGAATATATTCACCATATAGCCTATATGGTAGATTCTATTTATATACATAGGCCTAATACACACACGTACACACGAGAGAAACCGAAGTGTCCGAGCATTAGAAATTAATTGGTACATGCCAGGTAATATATAATTACTAATGAGGCATATGGACAACAATAATCAGAAGGCTACAAATGTCTTATTTAATAAATATAAATAATTCGAACACATAAACATTCAAATGGTGGATTAAATAAGATTGGATTTATGTAGTAGGCCTAAGATTTCATAACTAATCACTGCACCACAACCAGGTTTTACAGTTCTTAAGCATAAAAAAAACAATAGCTGCGTCCCAATGTGCATACTATGCCCTAAATAGTATTGAAAATTACTAATGTCACATACTATTTAGGATGGATAGTATGCACATTGGGACGCAGCTAATGACTCTGAATTTTATTCACTGACATCGGGATGTTGTCAGTGCAAGTCGGTATCACGAGAGCTGTGGAGATGATCATTCTGCAATTAACCAGGGCAGTGTTGGGAAAGTTCATTTTCTACATGAACTAGTTCAAAGTTCAGTTCACAACTTTTAAATAAACTAGTTCAGTTCATAGTTCATATAGCCTACTTCAAAAAAATGAACTATAGTTCATAGTTCTTTTTTTCCATATGTTGCTGCGAGCAATTATTATTATTGCCACAGCCCATATACAACCACAGAGCAATTATTTTATCGACTGGCAAAGTTTGCACAGAAATGTAAGATTTTTCCCATCCTCACCGACCTTGTCATAAAACTCGTAACTTAAATAAATAAATAAATAAAACTTGTCATAAAACCTTGCCTCCTCGCTCGCTGCTTTGTCGACGACATGCTGCTTTTTGTTTTGATGACGCATGCGGCGGTGCGCGACACTGGTGGCTGATGTTGCCAGATTGGGGTTTTTTTTCGCTACATATTAAGGCCTGTTTACGGTGTGTTTTAGCTGGGTTTTCGCCTGGAAGGCTCTAGAAATCTGGCACCCTATTGAACAAAGTTAAACTGAGAGAGCGCGCGTTCACAGACACCAGAATGAACGCGTTAACGTTCATCAGGCAGTAATTCAGTAAGTTCAGTTCACGTTCAGCACTGTTTGGTGGTTTGTAAAAGGCTGTGAACTAGCTGGCCTAATCATTTATTTAGTCTGAACTTTATTGCTTTACAGGTGACGTCTGAAGTGATTGTGTTGACAAATTAAACGGCTACAGGCCACGGTTTTTGTTAAAAAAAAAAAAAAATCTTAGAGAGGAGTCGATTCCCCTTAATGGAATCGATTCCAACCTTTGGAATCGATTCTCAATTACCAACGCCTCGGAATCGAGGAATCGATTCTTTTTGGAATCGATTCCCAGCCCTACCGACGGCACTTCAGCTATCAGCTAACGACATGGAGTCTGATAACACTCCAAAACGACCTGCCTCCAGCACAACACAGACTCCACAAATATATAAAAAACAAAAAAGAGTTTTATCTGCTGAAGCTCGTCAGGCCAAACGTGATTCTGATCGACTCAGGACGAAAACACGGATCGGCAGAGCTTTTGAATCATTAGTAAACTCTAATGAAATAGCAAGGTAAACTACATGAGACATGAAATGAATACAAAAGACTGTTCCAGGGTAACAAAAAGTAGCTAGGTGTAACTTATTTTATGTACTAGATCTACTGTCTACCGTTACTCATCCCACTACTATCATATTGTATATAATAAACATTTCCAGACACGTTCAGTACAGTAACTTAATGCTACTTCCTACTGTCTTACTGTTACACTGACATTGTTCAGTCTAGTTCACCGTTTTCGTTATCATATTACCGGTATACACTCACCTATGTTGACATTGCTGATTGTGAAAGATACACGAATAGTTAGTGAAATGCCTTTTGCTAGATAACATCACATGTCGGCTAAATGCAGTCAATGTGTCCAGCATGTCAGTGTTGCCAGGTCCGTATGCCTGGACTGTTTCCGCTGGTTGTTTGTGTAGTGCACGGGTTGACGCGATTGTTTTACCCACTGGAACATGATTGTTATCGGGGAAACACCCGGGAACGCTATTTGACTATTTTTGGCCGTGATTGGGTTAGTTTTGATGAGCAATTGGGCTGGTTTTGTTGTGCAGACCTGGCAACCCTGTGTGTGACGCTTTCGCTGTTGCGTTGAAAGTCTCCGTGTGGCCGGTAGTGAATGCTCGCTCTTGAGATCGAGCACACACACGCACACGAGCACGAGCGCTCTTGTTGCAATCTGAAACACCACCGCTAGAGGCCGCTAATTGTTACATAGAGCACCTTTAAGTTATAAATAAAATTCACATAAAATCAATCATATGAAAACTTTTAATATAAATTCACAGATTACCTAAACAATATGTACATTATATTTAAAAAATATTTTAGCCATTTTTGTGGCTGTGACAAACTGTGAATATTATGAACAGTATTGTAATTTTTTGACGTTTTTAAAAACATTTTAACAAATTAAACAGAAAAATACACTTATTTGTGGGGAAAAGGGTTATTTAAAATAAAAAAACATGAAAGCATGTGGGTCAAATTGACCCGCAATCATCATAATAGAAACACACATTCCACATCAGTGTTTTGAAACTTTACAGGCATTTTCATGACCCCAAAGTGAGAAAGTCAAATTTTTAAGATTACCCAGCATTTCGGACTACTCAACAACAACAACAAAAAAATCGAAATGGGTCAAACTGACCTGCAACCTAATACAATGGTTAAAAGTGCTTCATGCAAATGCACTATATTCCAAGGCTTCTGAAGTCATATGATAACTTTGTGAGAAACAGACCAAAAGTAGTTTTCTGAAAGTCAAACAGGTGTGGAACAACCTGAGAGTGAGTAAATACCTTTAAGTGGTGTTTACATTTGCAGCGATTCACAGTGACAAAGTGACTGACAATAATAGAGTTGGTGATTTTAGGTGACGAGCAACAGGTACTTGTGTGATCCACCTTCTTAAACAGTTGGATACTCGAAGAGAAATCTGTGGCTAACAAACATTACTGCAACATGGTGACCTCCATAATCTCTGTCAGTGCAAACGCACCTTTACTGATTCTTTAACACGTGAATTACTGCATAGCAAAACAAAGCAACAGGAAGCAACGAGTCTTAGCACACATTAACAGCAGCTGCGTTTGCTCAATCTTGTTTTGCCAATGAAGACGTCTCTTGAATATTTTCATCTAAGTGGAGGCATTTTATTGCCACAAAATCGTGAGAACTTCAGATATACAGAGCGATTTATTCAACATGCTCTTAAGGGCATGTCTGTGAATGTAAATGTTTGTTTATTCGCTTTGAGCATCGTGGAACTACACTGGTTGATGTTTTTGTATTTTAAAGCAAACTAACCTAGGGCGGTTCTCAATGTATCAACCAAAGCAGCTCAAAACTGACTTCAGCACTCGCAGCAATTTAGTATCATTTCACCTTTCTCCGCAGATTCCTTTCTGTCTCCTTAGAAAAACCTTGAAAGTGGTAGCAAAGTGTTATCCTGTCAGAAAGAAGTTGAAATAGTACACCAAGCACTTGGCAGTAGAAGTGCATGTGGGTTTATGTCTGTGCAGAGCCTGCAGGAACAATGCAAAGGGAGTCTGACAATATAAAGGAGCCGCTGATGTCTGTGAACTAGACCCAACAGCGCTGAACAAAACTACCCACAAAAAAACAACAACTACAATAGATCAATCCTGCAAAAAACTGCATGTGAGCATAGCTGTCGCTACAGCGAGCCAAAAGACGGTACCGAGACCAGATACAAAAAGGAAGAGAGCGGGGTGTTGTGGGTAAATGATGCATGGCGAGAGCACATACGTGTTACGGGCCTCAATGGGGCGGAATAGTGGAATAAACCCTTTCCGTCGCATGATGGATTTCACTTTCCCAGTCCACAGGCAACAGCTTTATCACAGGAGAGAGAGAGAGAAGAGAGAGAGAGAGAGAGAGAGAGAGGAGAGAGAGAGAGAGAGAGAGAGAGGAGAGAGAGAGAGAGAGAGAGAGAGAGAGAGAGAGAGAGAGAGAGAGAGAGAGAGAGAGAGAGAGAGAGAGCAATTTTCCATTCTAAGACAGACATGAGAGAGAGACACTCAGAAAACCAGGAAAAAGCTCAGTAGTTCCTTTTCAATCCTGAAATAATTATTTAAATGGTTTAAATTAGTAAAATAAACACTTTTCTAGCAAGATTATAATAATTAGTGACATTTAATATCTTAATCATCTGGTGAAAATGAAATGTAGACCCATTATAATCACTTCCATTCACGAATCCGGCACAAATGCGTATATCTTTTTTCTTGCGTTTTTGGCATACTTTGTTCCTCAGCCACATTTGAAATATAAGAGCTGTTTTAAATGATTAGTTTGCACTAGTGTTGATGTAGTTCTTATTGTTAGGTGTTTAACGCTGTGTGTGTCCTGAGAGCTGTAATGTGTGTGTTATCTTTCCATGTGACCCGTGCCAGCAGAACAAACCATGCCAGTCCTGTGGTGTCCCTATGCCACTGTGAATCAGAGAGAAAACAAGACAGAGAGGGAGAATTGCAGAGAAATGCCAAGTGAAAAATGGAATTGCGTGTGGGTCGGCCCAGTTTAACCTTTTTTTCTTTCCTTGTGCACTTCTGCCTGCAAGGCAAGCTCTGAAAGAACGAACAAATAAACACATCTAGAACAAAACTACTCACAACTTACCGCTTTCAAAGAGACTGATGGTGTGTTCATATAATAAAATAATTATGATGTTCCAAACCAGGGTCATCACGGTAAAATTTCAGTAGTCGGTACCAATACCAGAAAAATTGAGGATCTCTGTACAAATGTCGCTCAAACAATCGAGCATTTGAAAGCAGCATCTATCAGTACTACCGGTACTGCATAAATACAGTATAAGACAATAGCAATAAATATATTATTATACTTAATTATAGCTTTTCTAATTTACTTTATTAGTTCTTCAATATTTTGCAAGAAACTATTCTTAATAAATTAACCAATTTACATGCATGCTGCTTTTTTCATAGAAACTAAATATTCTGAAGGCAATCTTCAAGTTCTCATAATAACGATAACTCTTGAACTATAAATTCAGTAATAGCAGTACTATCAAATAACACATGGATGTTAGCCTGGTCATAATTCCGCTTTATTTCCCAATCACAGGCAACATAATCCACAATATGTGCACACATTGCTTTTATTTTTAGCCATTGATGTGTTCGTGTTCAAGGCATATTGTTTTGCCTTTAGAAATGAATTTGGGAAATGCATCATGGCAGTTGCAGTCTAATCCAGTGTTACAGAAACATGCAAGAAGACTCGTGCACACCACAGCTCCAGTAACAGACACTTGAGGGTTGGCAGTCTCAGCACAACTGGGCTGATCTCCCACACAAACATACAACAGAAAGAAAGAAAAAGAGACGTCTGTGGTATATATATAACTCACCTATGAATGCTGTATTCATCCGTATTCTTGTGGTTAAGTCTCTCAGGTGACCACCGTCTCTCTAAACATACAAGCATGGATGTTAAAGTCTGCACACGGTGCAATAAACCATGTTAAGGTGTTAGTCTGAATACCATATAATCCTTACCACAATATCCGTGGATTTATGATGCATAATTAGCAGGTTGAGATGTTCCAACATTCTTTCCTTTGTTCTTACGTATTCTGCAGACATTTCAAGAGATGATCTCTGTTGTGATTTAAAGAGTCTCATAATTCCCAGAAGAGACACTGCACACTTTTTACTGGACTCGTTTCAGGATCCATTAGACGTTTTTCTGCATGTAATTCACAATCCTGACAAATAACATGAAACGTGTATGTGCATGTGTGTTTGTTGAATTCATTCATCCTCTTTATGAATATACATTCAGCGAGACGTAAGCTCACCCTACAAGTCAGTACGGCTGGCAGACAGATCAGTCATCAGGAGAGAGTGACCCGCTCTGGCACCGGAGCACTGACGAATGAAGTCCGCTGGCAGAGCTTGGCTCTTTTGCATAAAGATAGAGTATAGGCCTGTGATGGATACTGTAACCACAGACTCCTCAGACGAGGTCCAGTAATTTAATGAGTCCCAAACTGAACACTTCTAATTGCTAATGGAACCAGCCTTGACTCGCCATAAAACAGTCTGGAGGAACTTTGACAGAACGCCTTGTCTAAGTGATGGAGGAGAAGCACTTCTTTGCTTGTTTTGCTTTCTTGTTTGTGAAAAATGAAGCATTTATGGGACATCGATTATACTTGCAATAAAGTGAAAAAGGTGCTGTATTTGTTAAAAAACAGAGCAAGGGAGAGAATACCAAAGGGAAGGATTAAACACTAAGACTGATTTCTACTTATTTTAGTTAAAGGGTTTCCACATTTTCTGACCAATGAATTTCCATGACTTTTCCAGTCATTTCTTAGTCAAGGATTTAAAAACAATTTATTTTTTGCAGAGATCATACTCACAAAAAGTCTATAAAATAGTTAGAGATGTGTAATTACATGACTTTCCCAGTATTTTTTATGATTTTAAAAGCTGTTTTTAAATCATTTTTTTAGATTATCACACTCACAAAGAGTAATTTCTTGCCTAAGAAATGATTCAGAGCAAAACAAGAAAAAATTACTATTCCATAACCTTTTATGATTTTGTTAATTGCCATGACATCCCAACTTTGTGCAACATAACATGGGTCAGGATTGCCCGTTTATCTAAGCAATGTGAGACAAGGAAGTTTTCCTACATTTCACTTTCAATTACTTGAATGGTAATTCACTAAACTACATCTACAGTAGATGCTGAAAATATTTTTAACTAAAATAAATTTCAATCATAATTTTTAACTATTTCCTCATTTGTCCAGTACTCAAAACAAAAATCAACCACTAGCTTGTATGACCCCTTCACGAGCTGGCCCTAAAGCCTTAAACATTTAATAACACTCAGACCGCACAGTAGTACTGTATCTATGTCATTCTTCTGAGAGTGAGTGTGACAGCATTTTTAAAGAGCTTGGACAGATGAGACGGGAAAAAATTGTTTTTAATGACATCCTCCTGAAACAGGACACCCTGAGAACTGCGATGCCTCTGAGGTCCTTCCAAATCTCTCATTCCTTCATCCTTTTGAGAGACACACCCTTCAGCTACTGTCTGACGTTTCCGCCGTCTCTGCTGAAATACAAGTAGTTATTACTTGTATTTGTTTGTACATGTTGACCGCAATTCACTGTAGAGGTCACAGACAGTATTTGGACACTTTAGACACTTACAAATCTATTAATGTCATTAACAAAATATCAAAATAATCAAACCAATTTATTTATTTATTTATCAGATTTAAAATATTAAAACCAATGAGATTTTTTTTATTTTTTTTTAATCACTAAAGTATCATAAGGTTACATCAGGAACAAGGTGGCTAAATCATACGAATTCGTACGACCTCACTTGTATGAATTCGTACGATTTATCTAAACCCCAGTGATGGGTAGGTTTAGGGGCGGGGTCAGGGGTTGTACGAATAGGGCAACTCATAAAATATGTACAATTTAGCAAAAAAGTTACAAATTCGGACGATTGTGGTCGTATGAATTCGTACGAATTAGCCACCTTGTAAAATACGTACAAATTGCTGTGAGATCGGGTTGGATGAACTATATCTGCGGTTATTTATCTAGAACCGAAGAGGAAAAATGTTAGTTCTGAGAAAAGCTTGGGCTTAATTTGTCTTCAGATGCCTCTTTCTTAGATATTTTGTTATTGAAATACATTTTAAGTGTGGCATGCAAATAAATACACAGTCACAACAGCAAGTATTACATTAGAAGAGGGTGAGAAATCAAAAAATAAAAACATTTAAATCACTGTGTGTCTGTGAGACACTTTTAAATCAGGATCAACTCAAGAGGAACGGCCTTTTCTTATCCGCATTAGTTTATCAAACTCACATAACTCAAGTTATATTTAGCCATAGTCTTCTGGAAGTATTTATTACTCCTCCTCATTTTATCTCTGAGGAAGTTTGAAATCCTCCTTTTTGTTCAGAGCAAGAGACCTTTGGGAAAACAGCTTGGGAAAATCCTGTAACAGAGATTTATGTCCTTTTTAAAAAAATCAGATCACTTCCTGTTTCCCCCCGGTGTTTACGGTACACAGGCGGACCATTGTGAGTGATTCGTTTTCATTTGCTTATCACCTTAATTGAGGTCCCTCAGAGTTTCCGCAACAACCATAATCCCATTACACAAACTCTTCTGAGACATTTTATTAACACTAACGAGGCATCAGGCCCTCCCACCACACCTAATGATCCTCTAAGCACACGACAATCCCACACATCAATGTTCCGACATAAGGCCAGATCAGACCATGAGGTCCTTAATCACTTCATCTTCTCAGAGAAGAGGGAGAAAAACAGTTATTGGGTCTTCCTATCTCTATATCCTTGGCTAGAAAACCTCTGACCCTGCAAATAACTTGTCCCACATTGTTTGTGCTAAAACAGCTTCTTGCTTTCTCATGAGATCGGGCTGAACGCTGCACCACATTTGACGTAACCGATTTAAATATGTGGAAATGTGTTAATGATGTGGAGGATGTGTAAATGTCAATGTCATTTTTAAGTGCTCATTTACCTGTCATCACTTTCTCACACTGACACAAATACTGATACGGAGCTTCTTTAAACTAAAGCACTGAAAGATTTAGAGCTGGCAGAATGCTTTCCGCATAATTGCGAAAAAGAAAAACCTCCAACACACACACACACTTGTTTTTAATCTACTCACTTCTGCTGCCTCAAACTGTGCGTAAATGACCAACTGCCTCCTCTGCAATTTTCATACATCGTACTGCTCGTGATAGCTAATGTATATGCAAATCAGATGCCATTATATATCAGATGTTAAATCACCGAGAATATGAATGCAGCTAATACGCATTTTATTCTCTATATTTTGGCAAATGTTTTTTCCTTAAGCGATGCTCTTACAGTGATCCAGTCCTCATTATAATCCATTTCAATCTCTAATCGTTCTTTTCACGCCCCGTTTTTATCCATTGACTTTGTTTGGTGTGTGCAGGGCATTTGTCTTTCAAGCATGGCCTCCTCGCTCAATCTCTCTCTCGTCTTCCCCAAAATTCACACATTATCTTTCTTCAGCACTCTCCCATTATGCTAATGCATTTTGAGGAGCGATTGCATCAGTATATAAAAAAAGAAATAGAGTAAAATCTCTCTGATTGATTAGGCGAGTTATCATATTGGGACGGCCCACCCCAACACCCCTATATGCCATTAAGGCCGACACAGACAACTCTTCATTTATAATCACTGCCATGAAGAGTGTGTTGCTTTGAATATAAGTGTGTTTAGCAAGAGTTATTTTTTAAATAAGCACATTAGTTTTAAGACAGATAACTTTGATTGTGTATAAATACACCACCGAGAGAAGCATCATCGTTCACATCGATGTCAAGATACTTTATTTCAGTTTGTGTTAAAATTACCAGTCCTTTGTTTTCCGGGACAGGCTCCATGACCCCTAAGCTTGCCAACATTCGAAATTTAAATTCTTCCATTGTTTTTCTTGTTTGCAAAAGTGGCATATTTTCCAAACAGTCACTCTATCAAAAACCAATCTTTCTGCTTTTTTTCAAGACAACGGGCGAGTTCTTAATAGGTCTTTTGTTAAAGTCTTACAACAGCATCCTTCTGTAATCCATTCCTCATCTTCTCCTCTTCATTTAAATAACAGTCCCGTCGGAAACCTAACCGTTGTTGACAGCTTTTCACAACACCCCCCGTCACACCTCCTATCAGCAAAAGGACCATTTCTACCCAGCGGTATGGATTTTCCTTCACTGTACGAAAAAAGGAAGAGGTATTTCTACATGTTTCTATTCTCCCAGGACAGATATTTCTTTTTATCAGGGTTCACCGCATATTTTTTGGTTCTGTTGAATCTGGGTTCAAGCCCAGTCCAACCACTGCTCAGTTCAGACATGTTACAAACCACAAAGGCTTTCTCCATTTCCCTACTCATCTTTTCCCCTCTATTTCAATCTTCCTGCATATTAAACATACTAATTCAACAGCCGCAGATAGCGCATTTCTTTCATATACCGTCACGGTCACCTGTACCACATGATTCAGCCAGTGCAGGATCTGAACGAGGTGCACGCAGCTCCATTTTTCCTTGAGCTATTTACTTAATGGATAATGCAAAAAAAGACCTCCAAAATGGAAAAAGCACATTAGCCCACCCCTTTTTCCCATTTTCTAGCCCTCCTGCCTTCTTCACACTTCTCGTTTGGATAAATTACAGTGCTAACATTATTACGAGGCACATTACTTGTTCCGCCCAATATGTAAGAGGAAAGGGGAACGAAATCCCATCAAATATTTAAAGCAACAGACTTATAATCGGCCTTGTGACAGACAACCACACTGTGTTTTTTTTTTTTTTGTTCCTGAACATGCTAGTACTGAGCAAAAGAATGTAGTTTATGAGAGTATATGTAACTAGATTTGCATTTCCTGAAGGAAAGGCAGCCAATAAAAATAGGTGTTTTAGGTAGAAAGTTTAAATGGCACCTATTATGGCATTTAAAATGTTCCTAATATTGTTCTGGGAGTCCCCAACAACAGTTTTACAAGCATGCAATGACAAAAAACACTTTTGTTGTCTTATAATGTGCATTTATTTTTACCTGATTTGCTCACCGACTCCCAAATGATTCTTTCAACGACTCATTTTTCCAAACCCCTCCTTTGCGTGACGGTAATCGGCGGTTATTGGTCAGATGACCCAATCAGTTATTGTTTGCGTTAGCCCAAGGCATAAACATATTGATAAAGCACTGCAGTACTACAAGGTATTGCTCTATTCTTTTATGACAACTCCAATAACGACAAACATTTCACATATTTAAAAAAAAAAAATTGACATTGGAGACCTAAGCTGCGCTGAGCGTAACTTACACAACACACACAAATACTTATTGAGCATGCTACAAAACCCATAAAAGCAACAATTATTAATAATACTTACAGCTTGTGATTTGGAGGAGGAACCTGATCCAAATAAAACTGGTACTGAACCTTCCTTCAGTATCAACCGACTCGCGAATCCACACTTGAAAGCATTTATGTTTGTGAAACAAGCGTCATTAAATGACGCGAACACAGCTCAAGGTTCTGCTATACTTGTGTGGTATAGTTGTAAATATAAACTCTAGCCACTGATTCTTTACATGCTCGTCCCTGGGCAGTGAAAAAAAATCGCTTTTGCGTCGCACTTCAGAACAGCGTCTCGTCGACATGATGTTGTCAAGTTTACCCTGGCGTCTACGAGCGCAATAAGTGGGCGTATCTTATTCAAATAACTTGTCAAGTTGATGTCAACTAGACAGAGAAAAAGCATCGTTCGTCTATCGATTCATATCAGCGACTCAGAGTCGACTCTTACATTTGAGAGACAATAACTTTGTATACGGTGAACTTTCATATTTAAAACTTTGCAGAATGTTTTCGTTCATGTTACACACTACATGAAAGGTAATTTTCAAAATTCCATAATAGGTACCCTTTAATGTAAGCTTAGGTTTAAACTAGATGTAATAAAGAAAAGAAAGATCTTAATTCAGTATGCAAATACATGCAAGAAAGAAGACCAGTATGCGCAGGTTCAACATGACATTTGGTTACTATGCACTTGAGAACTAATGAAGTTGTGAACCAATGAATGTCATTGACATCCAAACGGCACCACAGGCTTTTTCTTGCATACTAAATGTTGTATAGGAAATAAAATATTTATGTATGCATTTAACTAAATAAATTGATAATTATAATAAAAATTTAAAACAAAACCCTAACAGATATATTCAGCAATATTCATCTATGTGCTGCCTTGCAAGCACTGTAATGAGTTTATATGAAGCAGGGATAAATGGCATTTTTAAACATGCTAATTGAGCATGTAAGAGTTGTATGAATGGCACGGCTGACAGGCAAAGAGTTGTGTTAGAGAACTGCAACTGACTAGAGAGTCTTATGGATGGAGAGCTGTAGAGCAGAGCAGAAGATGGAGGAAGGACATGAAGGAGAGAGAGAGAGAGAGAGAGAGAGGAGAGAGAGAAGAAGAGAGATGAGAGAGAGAGAGAGAGGAAGAGAGAGAGTGAAGAGACGACTGAGAGAAGAGAGAGACTGATGAGAACAGAGCTGCAGTGAGGAACAGATAAGAGACCAGGAGAAAGAGAGGAGGAGGAGAGAGAGAGAGAAAGAGAAGAGTGAGAGTGACAGTAAAGTGCAAGTAAGGCTGATGAAAGAGCAGAAATTAAACAAGGAAGAAATAAAGATTATAGCTTACAGTAAGAGAAGAAAAGTTTAAGACAACCAGCGAGGGACTTAGAGAGAGAGCAGACTCTGTATAATCAGCTTTGCTCCTCACTCTTCCATAAAGTGCTTGATGGTTCATCCCTAAGCCTTCTTTTTTTTATTTATCATCTTCCCTTTTCCCTACTTTCATCCATTCCCAAACTGCACTAGTCGGCCTCTGCCTCCTTTAAGCTCATATTATTGGTCTAAATAGGTCAATAAAAGTAGTGCAGGCACCAAAACGTCTGTATTATAATATAAAAAGGAATTAAACCTCTGGCTTTTGTAAAAATACCATTGCTAGGTTGACCCTGCACAGCTTCAGATTGTTTAAACAGGTTTTATCTGTATGCTTTTTGTGTCCAAAATGGGCTAGACGAACATATCATATAACAGCTCAGGCCAGACATCCCAATCTGCATACTATATCTAACATAGTATGCAAGCTTAAAGATTAGTACACTTCCAAAAAAATTTGTTTGAGGTTTTCGCAAACTACTATTGTTCATTCTTTTGGATAGGTGCCAAAATATCAGAGATATCAAAAACAGGAGGAGAAAAATAACCAAATGACATCCGCTGGATTCTTAAATGCACATCGCTTTACCATCAATGGACCCTTTACTAAGTTATTGGAGAGGATTCATATTTATATTCAGGAGTTTTCAGACTGTATTTCTACACAAACATGCACACTTGTATTCAAAAGGTTGGTTCTTTATCAAATGCAGCACATGCTGTGACACTTCACAATTTCCAAATGTAAGCACATGCACTGCAATAATTAAAAACAACCCAAAACACCATAGCAACATATTGGCAAGTTTTGTTGAGGCAAAGATCGGTTAATATCGCCCACAACACAAATGCAAGAAGTTTGGTTTGTTTGCATCTATTTTATATGACATTATACTATATAAGTCACAATAATAATGCACTGGTGCACCAGTTTACTTTATATATCATACTAAATCACATTTTAAAAAAAGCACAATTATAAAACACTTTATAATCAGTAGTACAGTGGCTATAATTATTAAAGTACCGTGTTTGGTGCCATAATTATTTATTGAGTACCAAGTCAGCATATTAGATTGATTTCTAAAGAATCATGTGACATTGAAGACTGGAGTAATGATGCTGAAGATTCAGCTTTGCCATCCCAGGAATAAAATGTTATTTATAATATTCCTGTTTTTACTGTATTTTTGATCATGTAGCCTTGGTGATCATAAGAGACTTCTTTAAAAAAAAAAAATATCTTACTGTCCCCAAACTTTTGACCAACATTGTCCAGACAGACAGGTTTTGATGCCTTTAGAGCAGAACAATGGCCTTTATTCAGCTGCTGTTCTACATGATCTTATATTGTGGGAGGACCAGGTGCCGGGAATTGAGTTGGGATTTCCCTTCTTTCCAGCATTGGTTGTGTGTGAGTGTGCACCCACTGGCCCTATTTGCATTCACACAAGCATACCCCACACTATTAGTTATTAAGTCATATACTTACATTAACTTTTATTACTTCAGCTTTACTGAAGCAGCAAACACGGAGTGATCCGGGAGTGAACTCAGAAGCAAACGGTGACATCAGTCTCTATTTCAACAGATTAAAAAAATCCAGATGATGAACGAGCCTCTTGGACTTATTTCACAGCGATAGGGCATTGGTTTCAGAACTGCTGGTCCATATTAGACAAGCAATGAGAGCACAGTGTCTAATTTATAGCTCTGTTACCAGAGCCACACACAAAAGAGGAGAGTTTGAGCACAGAGCAGCTTGTTCATGTCATCTTCACCCAGTTTGATTTATAGTGGCTCTGATGATTTTCTCTCTTTCGGAGAATGCTGAACCATCTCTTCTGGTCCTAATCTCAGAACGTGTACTAGGCAAAATTATATTTTTTGCAAGTTTCGTTCATGATGTTCAAGTGAGGCTCTCTGACACCAACTTTCTACATGACTAATTTTTTTAATTGTCGACAACAGATTAAAGGAATAGTTCAACCAAAAATAACAGTTCTGTCATCATTTACTCACCCTAATGTCACACATATGAGTTACTTTCTTTCTTCTGAGGATATAACAGGAGAAATTTAACAGTTTTTCCATGCAATTACAATGGGGTCCAATGCTTTCAAGCTTCAAAAAAGGACTCAAAAGCACCATAAAACTATCATACACTTTTTAAAAAGTAGTCTATATGACTCATGCTAAATATACTACGTCTTTAGAAGCCGTACAATTCTCGTGAGGAATAGGTCAAAACTGTAAGGAAAAAAGTAACAATGTGAAATTCACGACCAAACTATTCTTTTGAGTCATATCGTTCCAATGGAGCAGTTGATTCTGTTCACAAATACAGCCTGAATGATCTATTCATGAATGACTAAATGACTGATCCAGTTTTTGAGTTCAACTGACTCAATGTTCTCTTCACAGTGGTCAATAGCTAACTGGAAGTGAATAATGGCATAAATATAGGTCTGTACTTCACAGAAAGCTATTGTATGGCTTCAAACTATTCAATTATCAT